>VWZK01011497.1:0-10380 GCA_013396935.1 Baryphthengus martii | reverse complement strand
TTTTAAAATATCTTAAATAATATCTTAATAAAAAGGAATGTCTTTAGAAATATCTCTTAAAATACCTTTCAAAATGAGTATCTTGCAAAATATCTTAAGTAATATCTTAATAAAAAGGGAAAATCTTTAGAAACATCTCTTAAAATACCTTTCAAAATGAATACCTTGCAAAATATCTTAAATAATATCTTAATAAAAAGGGAAAATCTTTAGAAATATCTCTTAAAATACCTTTCAAAATGAACACCTTGCAAAATATCTTAAATAGTATCTTAATAAAAAGGGAAAATCTTTAGAAACATCTCTTAACATACCTTTCGAAATGAATATCTTGCAAAATATCTTAAATAATATCTTAATAAAAAGGGAAAATCTTTAGAAATGTCTCTTAAAATACCTTTCAAAATGAATATCTTGCAAAATATCTTAAATAATATCTTAATAAAAAGGAATGTCTTTTTAAAATATCTTCTAAAAGCAGTATCATTAAAAATATCTTTTTTACTATCTTTTTAAAGGAATATCTTAAATAGTATCTTAAAAAGGAATATTGTTTTAAAAATCTCAAAAATATATTCCTTTTTATTAAGATACTGTTCAAAATATCCTTTTTACTATCTTTTTAAAGGACTACCTTTTAAAATTTCTTAAATAATAGCTTAATAAAAAGGAATATCTTTTAAGGTGTTGTTTTTTTTAAAATATCTTAATAAAAGGGAATATCATTTTGAAATATTTTTTTGTATCTTTTTAAAGGAATATTTTTTAACATTTCTTAAATAATAGCTTAATAAAAGGGAATAACTTAAGATATCTTTTAAAATATCTTAATAAAAAGGAATGTCTTTTAAGGTTCTTTTAAAATATCTTAGAAGGAATATAATTTTGAAATTTTTTTTGTACCTTTTTAAAGGAATATTTTTAAACATTTCTTAATAGCTTAATAAAAAGGAATAACTTTTAAGATATCCTTTAGAATATCTTAATAAAAAGGAATAACTTTTAAGATGTCTTTTAAAATATCTTAATAAAAAGTATCATTTTGAAATATTTTTTTTGTATCTTCTGAAAGGAATATCTTTTAAAATATCTTTTGAAAGGAGTATCTTTTTAAATATCTTAAATAATATCTTAATAAAAAGGAATACCTTTAAAAATTCCTTTTTAAAGGAACATCTTTTAAAATCCCTGAAATTTAAGTTAAGAATCCTTGAATTTAACAGCAGAAACTTCACATTGACCCGATCCCGCTTGACCAAGCGAGACATTTTGGGCCTCCATCCCTGGATTTAACCACCTGACAATGACAAAAAACCCACAAACGGACCATCCCCACCCCACGAATGCGGTGGCTACTCCGAGGAGTAAACCCTGAGAAGGAAAAGGCCTAGCTCCCCCTCCCCGAGCCCGGCCTGTACATCTCAACATTCCTCCCGGCGGCTTTTTCCTCGCAGCTGCTGCTAAAAATACCGAAGGCACGCGGCCGTTGGGACCCTGCCGCGTTCCGGTTGCTCTCCCGCTTGCTCCGGGTGGGATTTGACATCTCTGAGGGGTTTGTTGTGCCGAGGGGCCTCTGAACAAGCCACGGCCTGGGCTTCCTTCCCTCATTTTTGATGTCGATTTTCCACCTTTAACTCCCCGTGCGACACTGGGACAGTGCAGTGGTGCTTCCCGAGGTCTTAAGAATCTAATATATTCCCCTAAAATTTCTGATTCTTGGGGAATCCAAAAGCTGAGAGAGTCAAGAGTGAGCAAACTGGGTTAAAGCCGATGTTGGTTTTAAGGGTGATCTCCCAACCCCAAACCCTTCTAGGATTTGAAAGGGACCTTAAAGATCATCTCGTTCCAACCCCCCTGCCATGGGCAGGGACACCTCCCACTAGCCCAGGTTTCTCAAAGCCTCATCCAACCTGGATTTGAACACATCCCGGGATGGAGCATCCACAGCTTCCCTGGGCAGCCTATGCCAGGGTCTCGCCACCCTCGGCGTGAGGAGTTTCTTTCTTATTTCCAATCAAAATCTCCGGGTTTTTTTCTAGTTTCAAACCATCACCCCTCATCCTGTGCCTACAGGCCTTTGTAAAAATCGCCGGGATCCGGTAAAAAAACACTTCCACTCGCTCTGACACCCCAGAATAAGCCCAAACCCTCCAATCTAAAACCTTCCATCAAGTTTCCCCTTAACTTCTGCCGGGTGTTTTTTACGTTTTTTTCTGCGTTTCCTACAGAAAGATCGTAAGTAAAATAGACGAAGACAAAGACGGGTTTGTAACGGTGGAAGAGCTGAAAAACTGGATTAAGTTTGCCCAAAAACGCTGGATTTACGAGGACGTAGAGCGGCAGTGGAAAGGGCACGACCTCAATGAGGACGGCCTGATTTCTTGGGAGGAATATAAAAATGCCACCTACGGCTACATCTTAGGTAGGTCTCGGCTCGCGGGGACGCAAAACTCGGCTTGAAATGTGCTGTTTTGTTTTTGTAGAGTGATTGTAGCTAAAATAGACACGGATAAGGATGGGTTTGTGACGGAGGGGGAGCTGAAAGCCTGGATTAAGAAGGCCCAGAAGAAATACGTGTATGACAGTGTCGAGCGGCAGTGGCAGGAGTTTGACTTGAACCAAGATGGATTTATCTCCTGGGATGAGTACAGGAACGTGACATACGGCACTTACCTCGGTAAGAGGCACGATGTCCGGCCTGGTGGTGGGCTCTGGGCAATAAAGCAGAGGTACGGGGAGCTCCTCGCTCAACCCCAAAGCCCTCAGGTTGAGAAATAAAGGGCAAAGCTCCTGAGGGCAACGGTTTCTTCCAAATTCACCTCCTGAGGGCAATAACTTCCTCCAAATTGAGTTCCCGAGGGCAGTAATCTCAAAACGTACCTTCTGACGGCAACAGTCTTATCTGAATTGACCTTCTGAGGGCGATAATATCCTCCAGATTGACCTTCTGAGGGTACTAATCTTCAAATTTACCTTCTGATGACAATAATCCTCTCTGAATTGACCTCCTGATAACAGTAATCTCCAAATTTACCTTCTGAGGGCAATAATCTCCCCAAAATTGACCTCCTGAGGACAGTTATCTCAAAATGTACGTTCCAAGAGCAAAAATCTCATCTGAATTGACCTTCTGAGGGCAATAATTTCATCTGAATTGAAATTGAATTGAATTGGGCAGTAATCTCCAAATTTACCTTCTGATGACAGTAATCCCCTCTGAACTGACCTCCTGAGGGTAATAATCTCCTCCAAACTGACTTTCTGAGGGTAACAATCTCCAAATTCATCTCCTGAGGGCCCTAATCTCATCCAGTTTGACCTCCTGATGACAATAACCTCCAACTCTACCCCCCGAGGGCAATAATCTCCTCCAAATTGACCTTCCGATGGCTTTCGTGAAGGACATTCTGAGGCAAAAAAGGCGGGAAAACCCCCCAAAGGCGACATTCGTCGACGGGCCTCATTGTAACTCTGCTTTATTGACGCGCTTCGTTGTGAAAATCGGATCCAAACTCGTTAATGTGATTTAAGGCGCACGGGGGGGTGATGATTTTTTGCCTTCTAGCGTCAGAATTTCCACCGTTTGGGACCTCTGGGAAGACGTCAGCCAATGTGTGGCTGCAGAAGCCATGTTTTCTTTCCTCAACCCGTGAAAATCGTTAGCAAAGAGTCATTAAATCACTTTCCCCCGTTCCCTGTGCACGTCTTGGTTTCTCCACCCATCTCAGCCGTAGCTTTAGACCCCAGAGCTGGTCGATTTTTGGCCCATGAGATGAGTCAGCAGCTCTAGGGAACAAACTCTCCATGAGGGGGATGAGGGAAGAAGTTCTTCTGGGGTTAAGCCGTTTGAAAAAATCCCCGTTCCTCTGCCAGTTGCTCCCTCCTCCTGGAACGTGGACATATACGGTCTGATGAGCTACAGCTCCAAAGCATGAAATAAAGTTGAATTTCCTAAATATTGCCAAAGATGGACCTATGGGGGTTGGTGCCTCTTGGCTCTGGCTCATCCGTCTTCCCTCACGGCTTCTTTGAAGAGCAGTTTCAAGCTCAAGTGAAATTTGTTCTGCTTGTGGCTGGAGAAATCAGCCTCTCAGGACCACATCGGGTCTCACTAAACTGCTCAGATCCCCTCAGGTCTTAGTAGAATCTCCTCAGTGCTGGGGCAGGTCTTCCTAAGCCTCCTTTTTTTCCCGTTAATTAGCATAATTAGTGAAAACTGCAGAAATTTAGCCTGTCTGCTCCTGCAGATCCACCCTTGAAGAGGTCCAGTGTCCTTCAAATCCAGGCTGGAAGAGGGAGAATAGGTCGCAGGAAGGCTTTTATCACATTTTTTGGAGTCTCTGTGGTGGGATTGATGACCTGTAGGGGTAGAATGTTTAAAATAAAGCACTTTAATGAGAAAAAAAAAAAACGTGAGGAGGGAAAAAGACGTGAGGAGGGAGAAAAACGTGAGGAGGGAAAAAAACGTGAGGAGGGAAAAAAATGTGAGGAGGGAAAAAAACGTGAGGAGGGAAAAAAAAGTGAGGAGGGAAAAAAATTAATAAGAAAAATACCTTAATGAGGAAAAAAAAAAAATGAATGAGGACCAAAAAATGAGGAAAAGTGTTTGAGGCCAAGGTGGATGGGGCTTGGTCTAGTGGGAGGTGTCCCTGTCCATGGCAGGGGAATTGAAACGAGATGATCTTTAAAGTCCCTTCCAACCCAAACTGCTCTGATTCTACAAAAAAAAAAACCCTCCTTAATGAGTAAAAACCTTTCTCTGGCTTAATTAGTAAGAGCAGGGAGTTCCTGGCCCCTGTGACACCGTCCAGATGTCACCAGCCCGAACCCAGCCGCTGATAAACCCCGTTATCGCCACCCCCACGTTCCTTTGTCCTTCCTGAGTGCCGGGAAGACCCCGACCATCCCGTTCTCCACCCACCAGAGCCTCTCCCCATCCCCTTCCCTCCCCTCCTCTCCCTGCGACCGGAGCGCCGCTGGAAACGCCTCTGGAAACACCTCGGGAGAGGTTGACGCTGGGCCAAGAGCGCGGCCGAGCCCTTCGGCCGCTTCCCAACGGCCCTGGCCCGGCGTGGGGGAACCCAGGCACCGCCCGCCCCAGGGCTTGGAAAAAATTCCCTGCTTTTTGGCATCCAACCGAAACGCTATTGGGGGTTATTCTTTTTGATTTTGTTTTATTTGAAATTTCGGCGCTGGGTTAGTCACCGACTTGCACCCGGGGCCGGGAGGAGGTGGCTCAGGGGGCTGGAAATTGGTTCTGTGGGGCAAAAGTTCTTCTTTCTGGAGGGAGAGCTGGAATATTGGTGTAGAATTAGAGAATCATTTCATCCATTTCATCACAGAATTATAAAATCATTATTCGTAGAATTATTATTCATAGAATTATAGAATCATTTAATCCATTTAATCACAGAATTATAAAATTATTCGTAGAATTAATCATAGAATTATAGGATCATTTAATCCATTTAATCACAGAATTATAAAATTATTCGTAGAATTATTTAATCATAGAACTATAGGATATGTTAATCCATTTAATCACAGAATTATAAAATTATTCGTAGAATTATTTAATCATAGAACTATAGGATCATTTAATCCATTTAATCACAGAATTACAAAATCATTATTCATAGAATAATTTAATCATAGAATTATAGAATCATTTAATCCATTTAATCACAGAATTATAAAATCATTCTTCATAGAATTATTTAATCACAGAATTATAGAATCATTTAATCCATTTAATCACAGAATTATAAAATCATTCTTCGTAGAATTATTTAATCACAGAATTATAGAATCATTTAATCATTTGATCCATTTAATCACAGAATTATGAAATCATTATTCATAGAATCATTTAATCATTGAATTATTTAATCATTGAATTATAGAACTACAGAATCGTTGAGTCATTTGGTCGTAGATTTATAGATCCATTTAATCGTTGAATCACAGAATCATTGAATCATAGAATCACTGAAGCATTTAATCATAGAAGCATTTAATTATTGAATCATAGAAGCATTTGATTATTGAATCATAGAAACATTTGATTATTGAATCATAGAAGCATTTAATTATTGAATCATACAAACATTTAATTATTGAATCATAGAAACATTTAATTATTGAATCATAGAAGCATTTGATTATCGAATCATTGAATCAGATTTATAGAATCGTGTAATCATTGAGCCATTTAATCATAGAATCATTTAATCATAGAATCATTTGATTATTGAATCACTGTATCATTTATAGAATCATTAAATCACCGAGTCATTTAATGATTGGATTAGAGAATTCCAGAATCATTGAATCACTGAGTCATTTAATGATTGGATTAGCGAATTCCAGAATCATTTCCTCAGAGAATCAATGAGGGAATCATAGAATCACGGAATCAAAATCATTGAGGCTGGAAAAGGCCTCCAAGATCATCCAGTCCAACCATCGACCCAACGTCATGATTCCCACTAACCCGCGGCCTGAAGCGCCCCCGTCTACCCTGTCCTCAGCGAGCAACCCCCGAGAGCTTCCTCTCCCTTTAAAACCTCCTGAAAAATACAAATATTGTAATAATTCTATTTATTTTTTTTATCACCACGGATGGGTCTTGAAACCAACGTTGAGGAGCGAATCCAGATTAAGGAGTTGAGCTCGTGCCTTTACCTCCTGCGTCCCCCGGGCGCTTTCCCATCCCTCTTCCCTCCATAAAACATCTCAGGGACTAAAAGACCGGAGATTTTAGGTGCCTTTTTAACCCTTTGGGAAGCCATCCGCGTGCTGGGCTCCGTTTCCCGCCAAATGGCCTCTCTTCAGTTTGCGTTTCGCGCTGACCGACGCCCACCCCGAGGTTTTTCGTCGCCGCCACCAAGGCGAAAACCATTGGGAGCAAAATCCAAAATTGAAGGCTTAATTGTGCCCTAGACCTGACTTAAAATAAAATCAGTTCCCATTTAACTCCGGGAGGCTCACCCAGAGCCGCTTAATCCCCCCACCTTTTGTCCTGGGTGGAAACAGAGACGAGACAGAGGCTTTTTTTAGACCTGTCCTGGATCTCGTTTATCTCCGCCCCCCGAGGCTTCGGCCGCGTCCTCCTCCGTCGATAGTTTTCCAGAGGCTGAGAAAGCGAAGCCGGCTCTGCTCTCCCAAAGCTTATCTGGAGCTGTGGCCGGAGCTATATCGAGCAGGCCATGTGCGCCGGGGGATGTTTCGCCGGCTTTGAAGCCGCCCCGGCAGCGGGGAGCGAGATCTCCTTACACATTCTGTTCCAGAAATAGCTCCGGCTGAGCTGCCGGGGCCGCAGCGGCCAAAAAAAAAAACCCCGTCCCAGTCTCCCAGGAGCATCTTCCCTGAGAATGCTGGTGTCTCACGGCTGTTGGCAGCTTCTCCTCCTCTTCCTCCTGGCAGAGGAGGTGCAGGAGGAATGTGGTGGCCGCCGAGATCTGAAATTCCAGCTGTTTTGGCAAAGCATTGGGAGCTTGAGGCTGATGTTGGGTTGAGGTTGGATGGAAGAGATTGAGGAGGTTGAGGTTGGATTGGGGAGGTTGAAGAGGTTGAGGTTGGTTTGAAAAGGTTGAGGTTGGATTGAAGAGGTTGAAGTTGGGAAGAGGTTGACATTAGGCCAGGGAGGTTGAGGTTGGGTTGAGGAGGTGGAGGTTAGGTTGAATTGGAGTTGAGGTTAGGATGAGGTTGGGTTGAGGAGGTGGAGGTTAGGTTGAATTGGAGTTGAGGTTAGGATGAGGTTGGGTTGAGGAGGTGGAGGTTAGGTTGAATTGGAGTTGAGGTTGAGGTTAGGATGAGGTTGGGTTGAGGAAGTTGAGGTTGAAATGAGGAAGTTGAGTTGAGGTTAAGTTGAGGAGGTTGAGTTGAAGAGGCTGAGGTTGGGTTGAGGAAGTCAAAATGGAATTGAGGAGGCTGAGGTTAGGCTGAGGTTGGCTTGAAGAGGTCACGGTTGGGTTGAGGTAGGATTGGTGGTGAACATGACACATCGTCCCCCCTGCCCGAGCTGACCCAGGCCACTGCTTCTTCTCTTCTCGTGCCCAGATGACCCAGACCCCGACGACGGATTTAATTATAAACAAATGATGGTGCGAGACGAGCGACGCTTCAAGATGGCTGACAAGGATGGAGACTTGACCGCCACCAAGGAGGAGTTCACCGCCTTCCTGCACCCCGAGGAGTACGACTACATGAAAGACATCGTCGTGCAGGTGGGTCCGTGGCTGAAAACACAGCGATTGTGGCCCAGATACGGGCAGAGAGGGGTTGGTGAAAATTGAGGGGTTCACCAGAAATGATCCTGGGGTGGGGTGGCCTCAAGGAGATGTGGATCAGGGATGGTTGTGGGCTGAAAGGGTTGGTTGTGGAGATAAAAAGGTGGTTTTGGGGTGTTTTTTTAACATGCTGGAGCTGGATCAGCCCCAGTAACGGAGTCGCAGTGGTGGGGAATTGCTCTGAGCCCAGCCAACCATCATCTTCTCCTTGCAGGAGACCATGGAGGACATCGACAAGAATGGGGATGGCTTCATCGACCTGGAGGAATACATCGGTGAGGCGCTGGTTGGGCTTGGGTTGAGGAGGTTGGGGTTGGGTTGAGGGGATTGGGGTTTGGGGATTGAGGAAGTTGGATTGGGTTGGGTTGGATTTGGGTTGGGTTGAGGACGTTGGAGTTGAGGAGGTTGATGTTGTGTTGGGGTTGCGTTGAGAGGTTGAGGTTGAGTTGAGGAGGTTGGGGTTGAGTTGGGAGGTTGGGGTTGAGTTGAGGAAGTTGGGGTTGGGCTGAGAAGGTTGGGGTTGAAGTTGGGTTGAGGGGGTTGAGGAAGTTGGAGTTGAGATCGAGTTGGGCAGACGTGCCACCATATCCCCTCCATTTTCCTGCCTCTGCCACCACATCCCCTCCGGCATCCCGCGGGATGGTGGCACGTTCCACACGGTTCCCATCCTTGGCGATGGATCCCTCGGAGATGCCTCCGACCGACCGCGACGCTTCTTCCAGGTGACATGTACAGCCACGACGGCGACGCCGACGAGCCCGAGTGGGTGAAGACGGAACGGGAGCAATTTGTGGAATTCCGCGACAAGAACCGCGACGGCAAAATGGACAAGGAGGAGACCAAGGATTGGATCCTCCCTTCGGATTACGACCACGCCGAGGCCGAGGCGCGACACCTCGTCTACGAATCCGACCAGGACAAGGTGAGGTGGCATCTCCCAGAGCTTCAGGGTTGGTTTTAGAAAACCCAACCAGGGAAAAATCCGGGGGGGGAAAATAACCAGAATTTGGATTTTGCTTAGGATGGCAAGTTGACCAAAGAGGAGATCGTGGAGAAGTACGACCTGTTCGTGGGGAGCCAGGCCACGGACTTCGGCGAGGCCTTGGTGAGACACGACGAATTTTAAGGGGCCTTTCCGGAGAGAAAAAAAAACAAGAAAAATCAAAAGCCGCTGCGGAAATAATTTATTTTTTAACTGGTTCTGGGAATTTATCGGAAGAAACATTTTTCGTTTCGCTACCCAGACCTTTTTTTTTTTTGTTTTTTTTTTTGTTGTGTTCTTCCAAGGTGACCCAAACGCCACCAAATTTCTCCTCCCGTCCGCGAGGAGTTTTTTTTGGATTTGTTTTTTTTTTTTTTATTTTCTCCTCCTTCTTCCCGACGTCGGGTGGGACCCGTTTCCCGTTCGCGACGCTTCGGTCTGTGGGTTTGGGGCGGGTTGGGGTATTTTTTTCGAGATTTACGCGTTTTCTGGTCTTCGCGAGCTCGGTTTCTTCTTAGGTTTCGATTTGGGGAAGAAAACTCGTTGATTTTGGTCTCCTTTGGCTGGGGCCACGGCGACGCCCCCTCCGTGCCCCGCCCCCTTCCTTTAGTTGTCGCCAAATTTTATTATTTTTTTTTAATAATGAAAAAAAAACTAATTAAAACCAGAAAATGAGGCCAAAAAAATGGTCAACTGAACCCCAAGGGGTTAGGCCGGGCTTTGCAAACCCACCTCGGGGTTCATCCAGCTCCGGGGCCTTGCTCAAAAGTGCCTTGAATCCCCCCAAAATGGCGGCGGGGGAGAGGGGGGAGGGGCACCGTGCGCTGGGCCGCTGACGGCAGCGGCGCCGGGAAGTGGGGCGACTGGAAAATCCCGGGTTTATCCTTAAATCGTGGTGCCAAGGAACTCGAAACTCCTTTATCCTCCTCCTGTCTCACGGTCCTCAGAAAAAAAAACCACGTCTTTTTGGGGTAGAAATTGATGGGGAGTTGGGTCAATCCCGGGCGGAAAAACAGGTTTTCAGTTTTAAAATTAAAAACAAAATTTCAATTAAAAAAATTTACATTAAAAATTAAAAAAGCCTAAAGAATTTAAAATAAAAATTAA
>VWZK01011496.1:136-31020 GCA_013396935.1 Baryphthengus martii | reverse complement strand
TGATAGAAATTGTCTCTACTGTCATGCTTACGTCAATAAAACACTCAACTTCTAAAACAAGCAAGTTCTAAAGCCTTTTATTGTAGTTTAGGACAGAAAGTTTATCACTAGAACTCAAAGCAGGAACTGCAGTGGATGCAATGTGATCAACTAAAATGAGATCTTCAATCTTCACTTTCACAACAACAAATTCATTCTGAATTGTATAGCTCTAATAATCACATGCAATTTACATGAATCCTTCTATAATATGTATATTAGGCTAGCTAAATGACCAGTCATAACCTCATGACCACTTCTGTGTGAAAACCAACATTCAGTAACTAAATCCACATCAGAAATGCAGGTTTGGAAACCTGATGAAATCTATAGTTTGGCTTTTTAGTTTATAGAAAGTACTACCTTATAGAAATACAAAAAAAAAAAATGAAGCACATTAATTGTTCAAAATAATAGTAGTAAGCAATGACACCAAAACAGATCACATTTCCGCAGCAAGAGTTTTTTTGAAGTATACAGTGTACTGTTGAAATGGGTAACTTTATCACTGCTTTTGCACATGCAATGATTTTTTTTTCTTTCTATATCAATACTTCACAGAATATATGCACATCTTATACACTGGAGGAAAAAAAATAAGATGCTGTAACAGCCTCTAAGTGAGACTAGGGATATCAAATATCTGTGATGATCTGTCATCTAATTTTTTGAAAATTCTCCATCTGAAAATCCTGCTTTTTCTAGACACTGTAAACAGTATTGTCTCGTGTATGATAAATGTTTAACTAGGCACTCCCTAACAACTCTTTTTTTCTGAGGAACGACTACTCAGTATAATTTTCCCTAGTCATGTTGATCAACATTTTCAGTGCTTTCCCTCATGTTATCACAAATATGATACAGAATTGCCTTGTAAAATCTTGGACCTTCAACGGTAAAATGGTGCAGACTAACTTCTGATCCATTATAATAACACTTGAAGAATTGTAAGGAAAAGCAAACACTCTAACATATGGAAACCAGAAACCAGTTTCTTGGCATATATTCCATCGTATGGTCTCATTCCAAAATTGGCCATTTTCTGACATAAAGAAATCAGAAAAGAGCTAGAGGAAGTATAACCAAAGGACTTTGCAGAGTGGTGTTGAACATCTTTATATTTAGTAGAGAGAGGAAATAACAATTTTTCTATCTTCCCTCAAATCTTACAGCATCACTGCCAGCAGACAGCTGGAATCAGTCATGATGTGACAGAGCAGAGGAATGGATATCAGTTGTGCTTGAAATATTAATAGTTTGAAAAAGAAGAAAATATTCCTTTATTGACAGTATAATTGAATAATTCTCAACTGCTGAGGCCTCAGAGTCACAAGATCATGATGTCTTCTCTTTCCTCAAGCATTTTGGGGAAAAGAAAAAACAAAACGAAGAGAATAATCATCAGAAGCTGAAATAGCAGTATCATCTTGTTATTCTAGAGAGCATTGAGCATGCAGAGTATTCACATTCAGACTTGAGACTGACATAATCAGGGACGTCCTGGGACCATCAAATGAATTAAACCAAAACATCCTCACAGATTTAATTGATAAAATTAAGTCATAGTCACACACTTCCAAAATTGTGCTTAATTTCCTTCTGCACCTTTAAACACATTCTCTGCTACAAGTCAGAATAGAGCAATGACCACCTTCATCTGAAAAAAGTCTACAAGCATAAGAAGTGTGCCTCAGAGTCAACAGCTGGTTTTCACTTGACAAAACACATGTATTTTAATGTTCATTTTTGTTTTCTGTCTTCACCACTTCTGTCAGTGCTGTTAGCTCTCTGAAAAATAACTGTACATCCTTGCTCATCCTGCATATGGAATGAAAAACAACTACTCAAATCAGTGGAAATTCAGATTGTTGGCTTAGTTGTAAAAATTGAACATCAAACACTAAGTTAAATATTCACACTTGGAAATGGACAGCTACTAGCCTAATGCCTGTGCCACACACATTGTAATAAAAAGAAAAAAAAAAGCCAAAAAAGTTTCTCAAAAGAACTATTTATCTGCATAGATTATTCATCCCATAATACAACCCAAATTTAAGTACGCAGATACAACAGCACCAAGAGTAATCCACACTGACAAATCCACGTAACAAACAATGAAACCCCAGAATTTTATAAATCATAATGGTAGGCAAATCCTTTAAAAAACCCCTCACAAAACAAGCAAACGACACAAAGATAACATCACCAGTAAGTGTTCTCATTTCCGAATGTACATGAAATCTTTCCATAATTCCTAAAACACTAAGGAAAAGTAGAATTTTAAGGTGTCGCATATACTATGTCAAGAACAGAGAGATAAAGTTATTAATACAGACATCTAATATAGATTGTGATGACTGTTTCTAACCATACTTTTTAAGAGAATGAAAAACAATCAGGACATGTTGAAGTTAAATTGTCATAGCCATATATTGCTAGGAAGGATACATTTAGAAAAAAAAAACAAACATGCTGCTTAAACACGTATGCAGTTTCATTCTTGAACCNGTATGCAGTTTCATTCTCGAACCAAAAACTATTCTTAATAAAGTGTTTAATGATTATGCAAAACAAAGTTGGCTGGGTGCAATCAAAGCAAAACATTTGCAGAGAGTAATCTACATGAATAACAACGCATGCATGATAACACAAATGTTAAGGGGAAAAAAATAACAAGAAAAACTCAGTTGTTTGTTGCAGACTGCATCACATCTAGCTAGGAATCCATCAGTCAGCTCACAGGCTATTTTGAGAAATGGCCAGCCATTTTTGCATGGAAAATAGTCCAGGTGGTTATTATAGGCTGATGCAGAATAAAAAAAAAAAAAAAATGTTCTGGAGCCATATGTTGTCCTCTCAAATATATTTTTTTAAATTTGCTGCTGCACATAAAGAATTATATCTAGATGAAAAGATCAGAATTTGAATTTTTACACGCTTCACCTTCTGTTGGAGTGTGGAGGTTTGAAGACCCCAAGGACTCTTCAGCTTTAATTTAAAGTATAAGGAGAGGAAATACAAAGCCTGTAACCTTCAGAAGCCTGGAAAAATGAGGTATGCCTGGCAGCTGTATGAATTAATTCATAGAGTTTAAACCACTAGCTTGCAGCTGCTTCGGGGTAAGAAAGTAAAGGGAGAAAGTGTTCCTCACCTACTATTGCATTATGTTCCTAAAAGGAGAAGGATTGCACAGAAACGTGTTAGCAAATTGTCCAAGAATATTTCTATTAGCTCATAAAGACTGTCTCTGAATTTTAGAAATAAGTTGGGCAGGTTTAGAGAGGAGGTTTGCAGTAAAGATTTAGGGTTCATTTCAGCACTCATTTACACTATGTATTTTCTTCCTTCAGAAACTGCCTGTCTCACTGTAAGAGACACAGAATCTAGCTCTAGACATTTAAAGTTTTAAAATTCAGACACATAAAATTCCAAAGAAACAATTTTTTTAGTAAAGGAAAATTAAAGTGCAGAGTAGTTGCCTCATTTTGAAAACTCCTTTTGCAGGATTACAGCCTCAGAAAGTAGCACACATCATTCACCCTCTAACTATGCCTCTCCTACCAGGCAAGAATGATACCACTCCTCATTCTTTCAGTTTTTCCAAGTTTCTCATTAAAAAATTGTATTTTATGTGCCTTTAAAATTGCCACATTATAACTGTTAATATGTTAAGTGCTCAAATGTTCTTTGCAATAATCAAATCTCTGTTTTCTTAGGAGGTAACAGACAGAATAGTTCAGTCTCAGAAGATACATTGGTCAGACTGGTAATATAATGTTGTCTGTTTCATTGTTCTAAATGTGGCTGGCATTTTCATCTTATTAAGGATTTTAAAACTACCTTTGTGAAAGAAAAATGTCTTGGGTCAGGAAAATGCATTTTTTTATTTTTTTTTTTGCTATTCAAATGAAAATCCACCCAGGTTTGGCCTTACCATAAATCTGAAAAACTGCAGGTTTTACTTACTCAGTTGAGAAAACCCAATTTTTTAGTAACTGATTTTCTCAGTGTTTCCATTTGTATTGCAGATGTTTCCACCTGGATGAACTGGCCTGTCCTTGCAACTTTTGAGATGCAGCAGGTTATTAGTTCATTGAAAAATCAATACAGCTTAGGCATCACGCACACTGAGAAGGGAAAAAACAGAGCCAGGCAGTATGGATGAAAGTACAGTACAAAGGAAACAAAATGCTGGAGCTATTGACAGGGAAGGGGTAAAAGAAAATTAATCTCTTCAATTATTCTATTAGGTATAGTTGGTACAAATAAAGACTGAAAAATACAAATAAAGACCGAAAAACACAAATAAAGAAATAACTGGCGTTAAAGGAAAATTTTGCATTTGGGGATCTTGAGTGTAGAAATTGGCTTAAGTCAATGGAAAGCAAGTGAAAAAAACTGGAACCAACTGCAAGGACAGTATTAAGTAAGAAACAGGAAACAAGGCTGCCACCTACCCGGAATGATCAAATTTTCTAACAATTTGAAAATCATTTCATTCTACATATGTGATCAAGTAAATCAGTGGTTTACAGAAAGATTTTTCTGCTTACCTTGCTTTCTTCAACACACCCATACTTAGAAAAAATATCAGAGCTTTTTTTTTTTTTTAAATTCTTATACGTACTTCAGTGTTAATTCTACAATATAGTTCAAAAATTCTGAAAACATATATTTATGACTCCATCACTCTGAAAGGAAAAAAGCTTTCTATTTTCAGCATCTTGTTTAGTTGTTACTATCTCTTCCTCTCTTTTGTTTTATATTCTCCCTCTCTCTTCTGTTATTGAAATCCATGTTACCAGTGTCTTTGATTATGTCAGTAATCTTATGGATTATCGTATTCTCTCTCCTCATGGACTCTATAAGAAATTGTTTCTCCTACCTGCACCTAAGAGTAAGTTTGACAGTTCCTATCAGTTGTAAATGCGTATATTTATTCCCTCCTTCCTTATTATCCTCACCAAGCTTCAAACTTTTTTCAGTATTTCAGGTATTCAAACCTTTTACTCACTTCATAAGACTTCTGTTACACTACCAAGATAGTGCTCCTTTTCCTACTCTAACTTTACCTGAAGGCTAATCTCTATCAGAGCAATCCACCTTTATTTTCTTCTTTTCTAAATGGAAATGTGCTTTTCTTTTGCGTCTGAAAAGTATTTCTTAGGCCTGTTCCCATACTGTTTCGGCATCTCCTTTAAAGTAATTCTCAATGACTGCTTTAAGAAACTTTATCCTCTACCTCAAATAATGCTCAATAGAGTATAACAGCTATCACGCTCATTTCTACCCTCCATGGTGCAAAGGAAAAGATTCTGCAAGCTCTCTGCATAGGCAACTCTTACTTGTAGGGAAGAATGTCTTGCTACACAAAGAACTAAGAGTGCACTTGTGCAGTCAGGACGAGGCATCTCCAGGTTGGCTCTACTCACAGATGAGCTGCGCACCAACATTGGTCTGACCATATGTGACATATTAGCTGCATGCTTACCTGTTTGACTATTTTATTACACTGCATTATGAAGACTGTCTGGGCTATGTGGAATGCCCATGGATGAAGGGATACTACTACTGCCTGATGAGCCATGGAGTCTGCTCACAGGCAGAAAGTTCTCTAGACAGTTCAGCACAGCATGTGACAGAGTAAAAGCACAGACCTTGGAGCCACATAAGCCAAGCCTCGGAGTTGAGCAAGAGAGAAACTTCCCAGGAATAAGAGAATACTTTGTTCCACTTGCTGAAACACAGAAAGCCACAGAACTGTCTGAAATAAAGGACAGAAACAAGAACTAGCCTGCACAGACATAGTGGAAGGGAGAAGAGTTGCTCAGAATTTGTTAAATTCGTATTTTATCTTGTACAATCATTTTTTTTTTTCTGTTTAATGTGGGAAGTATTCTTGTGATTTATTAAGATGACAGGTGTGGGTTGAGCCTCCCCTTATAGATGCACCTCTGGTTGGAATTAGACATTGTCAGTCTTAAGGATGTGGGTGTCCTTTATAACTACTCCATTCTCATTTTGCCTATATTTCAGTTAATAATGACTGTCTGAAACTTTTCTAAATCCTGTCTTGGCTAAGAGAGTTACAGCTTAATTGAAAAGAATAACAAAAGGTTACATGTTGCAGTCTCCCAGCAGTCTCTATAAGAGGCCTTAATGTAACTACCACTGCAAACACATCAGTAAACTCAAGACATCAGCAAATCAACACAGAGTTTTGCTTAATTAGAGGAGAAATATAATCTGCCATACAGTAATCACTAGAGCTACCACTACTGTTCTTGGTTATCAAATTCCTCAAATAAATGGAACTCAGTAGTATTGACATTAACCTGGTCAGGGAGATAACTGAAAGTTCATGAAATGATAATGCCAAGGACAGCATCTATTCACATCTCTATATGCAGAAACTGAATGTAGAAAAAAGAAATCATGATTTGAAAGAAAAAATACTGCCACTGCTCTGAAATAGCGGGGGGGTTTCCCACCATATGTCCTTGGAGAGAATCATTCACTAAAGTTCAGTGATGAACTTCTATAAAAAAGCAGCAGAAATCCAAAAAGAGGGCAGTAAGTTTGATCTTAATTAACTGCTAGAATAAAGGGATACCAGTTAACAAATGCAATGACATAAAGAAGGAATATTCTCTCCAGGTAGAAAATTGACTTGAGCATTTGGCTCAGTGTCTCAGAAGGAACAGTGAGGAAAAAAGTTACATAAAAGACTATGAAGGAGCACAAATACAACAATATCAAGAATATAAGTCTGCTGTGCCTTAGAGTTTGTTTTTCAAAATTCCATGGACTTCTATGAAATTTGTAGGTGATAATTTATGAATCATGCAGTTTGTTCTTAAAAAGGTGAGGACACTTTGGGCAAATTCAATTAACAATTTGTTTATTGATCAACTGGACTTCTGTAGCTGAAGCTGTTCACAGAACAGATTAATTCTCAGTACACCTCATAAAAGATACCTATAAGAGAGCTGCTGATGAAAATATCACTAATGAATGTCTAGTAAAAATTATTCACTCAAGTCTCATCATTTATATTAATTGATGAGGCTCACAATCAAAAACTAAAACCCATTAAATCACCCAAAAGTGACAATACTGTTTCTTCTATCCTCAGAAGATGAATTAAGTGAAAGTTATTGCTGAATTTCAGTATGGAAGTCACATTATTTAAAATAAACACCTGGTCTAGAACACACGAATGCAACGAACCTATAGACCTTTAAAAAATGCATAGTTTTTCATACCAGAGTACTACTTTCCATTAAAGTCTGCTCTCTCAGATCAAAATTCAGAGTAGCAAACAAACTGTCACACAGGAACATGGGGAGCAAAAAGCCCTACAGTATAAAAAACAGAAGATAGCCCGCAACCACCAAAAAAAAAAAAAATGCACCAGCAACCATGAAATTTTAACACTCTTTCTTTGCAGAATTACAACCATATAAATTTTAACTTAATTGACTTTATTCTACATTGCCTTTAGCTTTATTTTCTGTGTTTTAACCAGCAAAGACAACTAATTAAGAAGCATATTTTGTAAAATTTAATCCAAGTCATAACCTCAAATATATCATAGCGATAATTTATACTGTTTTCTAAAGTAAGGTAATGAAAGTAATTTTTCAGCTTACACTACAGCCAGCTACCAATACTGCTATTATTTTGGACTACTAAGGCATGATAGGTCTGCTCAGGATCTTCATTAAAGACTATCTAGTCTTCATAATAAGAATATTTAACTCCAAAACTCTTTTTATATATTCACACAGTACAATATCAAAATGCCTTCAAAAGCATCAATAGCAAGAGTAATTAACTACAAAAAGATACATCTATATTAAACTCTTTTGTAAAATAAAGACTCTGGGACAAGAGCCAATTAGTGGACATACTAATTAGTTTCCCTGAGGTTGAGGTCCTGGAAATGTCAGAGTATTCAACATTATGTGCTATTATAGTTGGAAGGCAATATTAAATACAGTGGCTTTGCAAATTCATCTAAAACCTTATATAGCCAAATTTGCTTGAATAGGCAGAATATTCCATTCATTGCTCTTATGTGGTTTAACCTTATTGTATATAAACTTTTTCCTAAATTTATTTTAGGTTTTATTAAAGAGGCTCTCCGTCTTCAACAGAAGCCACATTAAAGAATATATTTTCAATCTAAAATTAAAAGCTAACTAAAAAGCTGTTGCAGAGGAGGTTCAAGTGATATATTATTAGTTGTTGTTTCGTTGTTTTTTTGCAAATTCTGTAGTGACTACCTCGTTTGCAGCTACATGCTCTGAATAATAAATTAAAAGCTGGAAATGAATCAAAATTATAACCAATCATCTAACAACAGGGTTGCTCCCCTTTTCTGAATGCAGAGCCTCAGGTTTATAACTTGGGTAATAATACAGAAAATATTACAAATATTTTCAATAGATAATAAGGAACAAAATAGACAAACACAAACTATCAAGAAGTATTTCTGAAGATACTGAAAACTATATAAAAGCTTTACTAAATGTTTATGAAGACAAAAAAATTGGAGAGAACAGGATAAAAATCCACTGAGGACTTAGACTCCATCTTCAGTTCAGGAAATTTCTGAGTCATACATCAGTGGAAGGTAAGTGAAAATACACGGCTGTTTCAATACTTTCAGTCAGTTACACAGACCTAGTACAGAAGCTTTGAAATTTATCTACATGTGTACAAAAGCAGAAATTAGTACATTGTCATGTTCCATTATTTTAATATTAATTTGCCTATTTGTAAGAGATCCTGCAAAACTTGATGATATGGGAAACAGAAGAACTAAAGACGTCTAGATCACTAACAGTTATTCTTGCTAAAGCTATTTATTGACTGCTTTTCCCTCTCACATTTTACCATTCTACGATCATCTGGACATTTTTCCCCCTCTCAGAATAAAGGAAAATGTGAAGTAGGAAATAGAAGCAATTACCTTCAACAAAAATAACTGCATCTTTTTGTAATTTAAACAGAATATTGCCACTGTCACTTCAGTTAGGAACTGTGGAATATAGACCCTGCATTGTGAATTCATATGCAAAACCTAACATTTTAGGGTAATAGCAGTATCTTTGGAAGCCTTCAAATAATGTTTTGTAGGTCAATTTTTTATTACAGGTGTATATATTTTCGCACATGTTATTTTGAATTTTTTGTCATGAAAAATGCTTCTAACCTACAATAAAAATATTAACCCAGGGTTTCTATTTCAAGGATAACATGTTTCTAGCTTTTATATATGTAGCATATATAATAAATTAATAGAATCCTATTATTTATACTCTTGTAGATATGAACTATATCCCTTCAATTATTTTGAGATGATGAAACAAAGGCAACTGAAAATAGCTACACAGAACTGTATTCTAAAGGCCATTATTCTCTCATACATTTATGTTTGCAGTTCATATTAAATTATACCTCAGTTAATTGGCTAGATTGTAAGACATGTTTATTAAGTAAAAAATGTAGCTGCAGTGAGGTCATTTGTGGTGACGTGACCTGAATTTACCTTCAGGTTCTGTTAAGAGGCAATTAAATTAATTAAAATCACTACTCAGCTATAATTACTAATGAGGTGGGCATGAAAGCATACTTCAAGAACAGTGAGTTATAGGGTTCTAAATTCTCACTATAGAGACAATGTACAACTGATGTGTAGCTGTTAAATTCTTAAATGGACACTAACAATTCAAAAATTGTCAGCTTAAAAAACATGTTATAAATGGTTTCTATCTATATTCCTCTCTACATTTGTTTTTTCTTCCTCAACACTTCCTTTTAATCTTCTATTTTCTCTTTTCCAGTTGAGATGTAACAAATAAATAATTTCTTAGTTCTGGAATTGCAGACCTATTGAGAATTTTTAATTTATTTTTTTTATTAGTTGCATTCTCCTAGAACTAAACAAACTGGTTTAGCTTTTCAAATGAGTATCAGAATGTGGAAACAGAATCCATACATATTTATCAGATACTTTTGCCTGACATCCTTCATGTAGCAGAAAATAGTTACAGGTGCTTTAGAGGTGCAGTTTTGCCAAGTAATATTATACTTCCTCATATCATATAGAAACATACTTATATTTAATACCATGATAAAATATGACTACAAACTGTAGGTATTAAATCACATATCCATTGCAATAGTCGTTGTATATGTTCACAGAATGGAAACAAAGCCAGAAACAAGGCTGAACAGTGAAAAGAGAAGCTAGAATTGGGAAAATTAGCAGGATGAACATGAAAGAGGTGCTAAAGCTTAGTTTAAAAGCCATTAATGCATCAGAGAATGATTTTGAGACTGAATTTAAAGAGAAGGGAGAGGCAGTAAAGTAGCAAAACATGGCACAGCATAACAGAGAAAGCATTTAGTTGGTGAAACAGAAGATACAAGAGCATTGTGACTAAGAACATGAGTAGGAATTAATGAGATCAGCAAAATAATTCAGCTAATTTTCAAGATCACAAATACTGGAAGGAAACTTTTCTGAAAAGGAATGGATAATTATGAACAGATTAGAGACATTTTTTAAAAAGATAATCATATTGAAAATTGCGTAATGTTATAAAGAGGCAGGAGTAACATACAACATATATTGTGCACTGTAATTAATTTCTTATTCTTTACAATATTTGTAAATGTAATTCTGGGGGGAAAACCTATGCGACTATGTAGTCACCTACTGTTATCACACATCAACACATTTTTGTATGGATACAATGCTGTAAAATCTCTATTTCTTGATCCTACTGTCAAATTCAAACTCAACAAGTTACTTCTAGTAAACTGAGTTCAGGAACATTGCATTTCCCTAAAGGTTTCTACAAATAGCACACATTTTTGCCAGCTTATTTTCCGTACATAAAGTTAATATCTTTTTTTTTATGAAAGGCTAGTAGTGAAAAATACATAAAATAGATTTCATTTTTTTCCTGCTTAAATCCAAACCAAACTATTTATAGTTACTGTTTTATATTGTACAGAATTTTCTTAGCTAAAACCTTCAGTCTAAGACTAACAAGCATTTCAAATTGGCAAATTGCACTATGAACTGAAAAAAACTTTCATGAAATTATCATATATACTTCTGCCTATTGATATGTAGTCTCACATGTCTTAAATCACTTCAGTTTTAATAGATAAGACTGTTTTCTATTAAGAATAGATAAGACTCTTCTATTTCTATCCTACGTTCTATTTCTACTTTAAAACTTCTGTAGTTGTGAAATGAGAAAATGTGTTAAGTTGAATTAAAAAATGTGTGCCCCTTCCTTCAGAAAATTGAAACTAGAATAGTTCCTATTGATATGATGTATCCCTACTGAAACATCTTTGTACAGTTTTCCAGGAAACTGAGTTGCATACGATAACACCACCTAAAAAATTCTTCAAATATTTCAGTCACCAGCACTGTTCTGTCCAGCTAATCAAGATAGATTGACCACTAGTCTCATATGAAAGAGCCCAAAGCTTACACATTAGGTTAGTTCACTCTTGCAAGTTAATTGCATTCATCACCAACTCTGTATCGCTGGAGTCAAACAGAAACAAAGAGGGTAAATTAAATGCAACAAAAATGTAAAGGCTGCAAACACCTTAAAGCGTAGCCCTTATACCTAAGAGTCTCTTTAACGCTAGTGCATTTCTGCTCTGAAAGTACAGAAGTATTTCATCATTCAGTTCACTGGGTGTTCCTGAGAAATACACTCTAGTATACGTCAAACAAGCAGAGCATTTTTTAAAAAACATATAACCAGAAACTGTTTGTATCCAGAATAGCAAAGAATCCACTTTAAGGGTGAAAAGAAGTTAAGCGTTTGTAGTCTTCTCAGTAAAAAAAAACTTCATGCAATGAAAACTTAACGGAATTGTTCAAGGAGCAGATAAGTTTGTACGGTTGTGATACATGTAATTTTTCTAGAGAAAAACTAAAATCATCGCCTGATTAAGTAATGACTACTGGATGGCTATCAAATGACAACAATTGCTTCTGGAGTGGGCTGATCTATTACGACTGACTCAAAGGGTAAGGCAGCAAACCAGATCCCCAGAGCGAAAAAACATCCAAAAAAGCAATGGGAAGTACATTTCTCAGTTCTGGCAAAGTACTATCAATCAAGACCCATTTCCTTGTCCCCGTCCTAGCCTTGATCTAAATGAGAACGCTACTCACTTTGTTAAATGACCATCCTAGGAAAAAAGTTACAATGAAGACTATAACCAAACTCATTCTGTAATGAAGATGCTACTATTCAAGGAAAATAAATAAATAAATAGCTCTTTTCCTTTAACAATGTTAAAAGTAAAATGTCAGAATTAATGAAAATGTTTCTCTATCCTTCCATGCATAATACCTCAGCAATGAAATCCACTTCTTAAGTGTATGGCATGTTAAGTGTATGAAACAAATAACCAACAGGCTACACTGAATAGCACATCAGTACAAGCTATGTAGAAGCGTAGTAGGCACACAGGAAACATGCCACCTCTGCTCTTAATCCCGTAACAGACAGACAGTTAGTTTTTTGTTTCATCTCATCCTTCCCTTGTCTCACTTTGACTGGCATCTGCTGCCCTCTGTATGAGAGGCCCCTGACACAATCAGTGTATGCATGATGTTGATGTTGGTTTTTTTTATTTTTTAAAGAAAGGAACATCTTTATAGTTTCTTATCTTTTCCTCCTCCCCTTTCTCTCTTCTCTGTTTTAGGTTTTCTGTTTCTTTCTGACAGACAACAGAGTTATTTTGGGAATTCCTTTGTTAACACTCCAGAAGCAAAGAATCAGAATACAAAATAAAGATAAATCAATATTAGATTTGTTTTATTTGTGCAAAAAGATAAATCTGAAATTGAGATGTGTTCCCTACTGAACAAAGTACAAGAAAAATATTTCAAACTAACACACAGAAAACCTTCTCTCAAAAAGAAAAGTAGGAACACTTATTTTATCTACAACTAGACTGCAGAAATATCGACTCCAGTATGTAAGAAATGGCAACTCAGAAGCTGACACAAACAATGTACTGGACCAACAGTCAATTGCCATTTTGGTCAAATGAAGGTGAAAATGCAGTTTTGGTAGAAGCTGCATATGTTGTTAAGTTAGCTAGGATGCTAAATACCAAAGAGAGAAACAAATGTGAAAGATCATAATAGAAATAAAGAAGAGAGAAAAAAAAACTTAAGTCTGAAAGATCATCTCTATAAAATATCAAACAAGAAACTTGCACATTGCATTTTCACCTGTCTAGGCTTTCTGTTGTTTAGACTTCCTTTAAACACATGTGCCAATTCCATTTACATTAATGGGAGCTATGCTTTAAAACATTTTCTTAGACAATGACATACAAAACATGATCTTTATTCTTATGTCTTATATGTGCTTGAGAGGTAAACATATTTTATTTAAATATATTTTCCAAACAACTTGCAAACCACTTTGCAGTACTCATTCTATAAGAGAGTGCTGCTATTTTTTATTAATAACTTTAATTTTTTAGTAGCATAGGCAAAATTCCATTTTCTACCCCACTAAAAATGTATATTTGTTTTTTAAAGTTTGATGCCTTCCTACATCATCCACAATTTATTTTAACCACTTTTTCTACTCTAATGACATCACTGTCAGGCAACTAAAGTTTTATTTCGCATTTTTAAGAATGTTTTACTCCATCAAAATATACGTTGTTTTTTTTTTTTTTTTTCTGCAGGTAAAGTAAGTTCTAACAAAAAGAAAGTGCTTTCTGCAGAGTGTGGATATATTCCAACCATATTGTTTCTTACAATTTTTGTATTTTTGAAGTTCTCATTTTTGCTATATTTTATTGTGCTTTCAGGACCGGAATTTCTGAAGAAGGTTTGAACATCTCAAAAAGTGTTTGTTCCCCTCCACACCAATTGTATTGTTCTTTTAAAAGCTATTATATCTTCCTACTTTTCCCCTCAGCTCACCAATAACCTCAGGCTAACATATCCATCTTAATGATATTGCTTAGAATATTTTTAAGTCTCAGGAAACTATAATGCAAAATTATATTATTGTATATACACAGACAAATGCCTTTGCTGTTTGGGATCAACATGGACAATCTACGAATAACTTCCTTTGTACACTTGTACTTGAAGTCTATATATGCACACCAAAATCTTTAAGTATATGCTGCAGTCTCTTAGAGGGCGAGTCTTCTACACAAGCATTATAATGCAGTTTCTATTGCATCAAAATCACTGTGGGGGGAGATAGAAACCAGCACTTCAATGATCAGTAGAGATAAGCAATCTGGCCTTTTCAAAGGTCACTACATCAGTAAACATGCAGACCTGCCTGCGGTACAAATGTGAATTAGCGAACACTTCCCACAGACCCTGAAAGCATGCAACTCTAGTGCTATTGTTGTAAATACAGGGGGAAAAAAGTACCTTTCTCTCAGTGTAATGATTTAGGCAAAATGACAATCGGGAAACAGAATCTCACACTGACTCTCTATGGGAGTAGTCACTCCTCAAACTCCAACTTTTGCATTTTAAACACAAAACTATCTACCATGCACAAAAAACATTTTAGATTTTACTGTGAAGAATGTTGTATGCACCTGAGGGCACAAAGGTTTTATCCACAGAAATTCTTCCACTTTTTAATAGAGAAAAAACACGAAGCTAATTCCTCAAAGTTACAACTTTGCTTGGGTACAGGTATTTCAGAGGCAAAATGTGTATCCTGTACACATATTTTTGAAGCTATCTTATTTAAAAACAATCTTCAGTTTTACTTTGGCTAAATAAAATTCAGTCATACGCTGGCATATACAAGAGTGGTGTAATTAACATTCATTAGAAGTAGTTCTAACTAGAAAATGCAATCCTTATTGTTTATACCTTATTCATATACATTTAACCAACATTTCAGGTAATCCTCTGAAAGGTATTATATATGTTAAAATAAATATCTCCTCTGAAATTCTTTTTTTCTTTTTCCTGGTGTTATTGCTAATTATTAGCTAGAGGCATGAAAATATCACTAGACTAACATACGAAGTAGACAAGATCTTGGGCTTCTTCAAGCACATCAGTAGCAAAAGGAAAACTAGGGAAAGTGTGGACCCAATGCTGAATGAGATGGGTGCCCTGATGGCGGAGGATACAGAGAAAGTGGAGGTACTGAATGCCTTCTTTGTTTCAGTCTTTACTGCTAAGACCAGCCCTCAACAACTCCAACACCTGGAGGTAAGAGAGAAAGTCTGGAGGAAGGCAGACTCTCCCTTAGTTGAGGACAATTAGGTTAGAGATCATTTAGGCAAACTGGACATCCACAAATCCACGGACCCCAATGGGATGCTAAGGGATCTCTCAGATGTTATTGCTACACCACTCCATCACTTTTGAATGGTCACAGAGAACAGGAGAGGTGCCTGAGGACTGGAGAAAAGTCAATGTCACTCCAGTCTTCCAAAAGGGCAAGAAGGAGGACCCAGGAAACTACAAGCCAGTCAGCCTCACCTCCATCCCTGAAAGCATGATGAATCATTCTGGAAGTCATCTCTAAGCATGTGGAGGGAAAGAAGCTTATCAGCAGCAGTGAGCATGGATTCACCAAGGGGAAATCATGCTTGGCCAACTTAATAGCCTTCCGTGATGGCATGATTGGCTGGGAAGCTAAAGGGAGAGCAGTGGATGCCATTTACTTTAACTTCAGCAAGGCTTTTGACACTGTTTCCCATAACATACTCCCAGGTAAGCTTAGGAACTGCGGGTTAGATGAGAGGACAGGGAGGTCAATTGAGAACTGTCTGAATGACAAAAAACAGAGGGTTATGATCATCAGCACAGAGTGTAGTTGGAGATCTGTAGCTAGTGGTATTCCCCAGGAGTCAGTACTGGGTCTGGTCTTGTTCAACATCATCCTCTATGACCTGGATGAAGGGACAAAGTGTACTCTCAGAGAGACTGGTGATGATACAAAACTAGGAAGAGGAGGAGGAGTGGCTGACAAGCCAAAAAGCAGTGCTGCTTTGTGAGTCATAGACAGGCTGGAGAGTTGGCCAGAAGGGAACCTAATGAAGTTCAAGAAAGGTAAGCGTAGAGTCCTGTATCTGAGAAGGAATAACCCCATGTACGAGTACAGGTTAGTGGCTGACCTTCTGGAAAGCAACTCCATGGAGAAGGACCTGAGAATCCTGGTGGACAACAATTCTTCTGTCAAAAGAAGAAAAATCTACAACAATTCTCGTAAAATGAGCTTGATTTTGCCTAATAGATAATTTAAGGCAGCCATACTCACATTTGGCCTTTTCAGAGAAACTTGCCAAAAACATTTTACTAAGGTACCAGTCTCAAAATACACATGCAGATTTTGTTCATCTCTTTTTTTTCAGTGCTTACATTTTCCGTACCGTGTTTCCAACAGAGGATCAATTGCACTCTCAGTAAGTTCACTAATAATATAAACCTGGGCAGGAGTGTTGATCTGCTTGAGGGTAGAAAGGCTATTCAGAGGGATCTGCACAGGCTGTCTGGCTGGGCTGAGGCCAATGGTATGAGGTTCAAGAAGGCCAAGTGCCAGGTCCTGCACTTGGGTCACAATACTCCCATGCAACACTACAGGCTTGCGGATGAGTGGCTGGAAAGCTGTGCAGCAGAAAGGGACCTGGAAGTGTTGGCTGACAGCCACCTGAACAGGACCCAGCAGTTTGCTCAGGTGGCCAAGAAGGAGGCCAATAGCATCCAGGCTTGTATCAGAGATAGTGTAGCCAGCAGGAATATGGAAGGCATCATCTCCGTGTACACTGGTACTGTGTGTACCAGTGCACTGGTGAGGCTGCACCTCGAACGTTCAGTTTTAGTTTCCTCATTACATGGAAGACATTGAGGTGCTGGAAGGTGTCCAAAGAAGTGCAATGAAGCTGATCTAGAGGAGGAAGGTCTTATGAGGAGCAGCTGAGGGAACTGCAGTTTTTCAGCCTGAAGAAAAGGAGTCTTAGGGGAGACACTGTTGCTCTATAATTGCCTGAAAGGAGTTTGTAGGGTGATGGGGGTCAGTCTGTTCTCCCAAGTAACAAGTGATAAGGCAAGAGGAAACATCCTCAAGTTTCATCAGGGGGGTTTAAGATACTGGGAAAAATTCTTCACTAAAAGGTTTGTCGAGCACTGGAATAGGCTGCCCAGGGAAGTGGTTGAGTCACCATCTCTGGAGGTATTTAAAAGATGTGTAGATGCGACACTTAGGGACACAGTTCAGTCATGCACATGGTAGCGCTGGGTTGGCAGTTGGACTTAATGATCTTGAACACCTTTTCCAACTGAAATGATTCCATGATTCTATATTATAAAAAAAATTTCTTTTTTAAGCACTTCAGTGTTTCACAGGGCATTTTTTTCTTTTTTTTTTTTTTTTTCCTTTGTCTTGAACCCATTTAAGACAGTATCTTTTCTGTCCTGTGAAGTTCAGGCAGTAGGCAGCAAATGAAAAAAGAAGGCAGTGAGATAGGAATTTTACCTGGGATCTACATTAGAAACTGCTCTGATAAAACATTTTTGAGAAAAAAAAAGTAAACCTAGAACTCTCCTTGGTGAGGTCTTCAAAGAGATGAAGCAATGTAACAAAACTCAAGGCTTCCATAAATATTAAACAGAAGTAAAAGAGTAATTTTAAATGGGGATTTTGAAATGTCTCACAAAATTAACTTGAGGATCCCTTTTTCCTAAGTGAAGCTGGACAGACTGTCTCTTTACAGTGACTGCATAGAAGACAAAATGCAAACCTGCCAAGTCATGTAAGTCTTCTGTAATTGCTGAGCAGTAACTGCCATCTGAAACCTGTCAACATAATTATTTTCTCTTGGGCCTTTCTTAATATTAATAGAGAGAATTCAATGATTCAGGTTTGAGAAGTGTATTCCTGTCCCAAGATCTGTATGAGGTTATGAACACTTTCCAGGTAAACAAAATAAAGGAGGAAAACTTTTCCTGAGTGTTAGCAGAACTGCTATTCATGTTAGCAACAGCATTTAAAAAGGCTTACCTGCTTCAACCAGAAGTGGTCAAGCATAAACCAAACAACAAGAAGGTAATGAGTGAACAGGTTGGCAGACCAATGATTTTTTTTTTCTATTTTTTTAATTTGAGATGTGTCACAATTAAGCAAAGCAAAATTTGTATGGCCAAAATTTGTGCAACAAAAATCCTAGGCCTTGAAAACATACCTCTGAGCAACACAGTAAGAATTCAGAAAGGAAGGGTGAACTTAGACACACATGTTGCAAAGTTACTAGGAGTGTGAAGATGGGGAAAGAGAAGTGAAATGTAACAGAGAAGAATAGACAAGGGTAGAAGATCAACATATTTAGTGAAAATCTTGCTTCTTAATGAAGGCATCTAAGATACCATCGAAAGTGTCAGACCACAGCACACCAATTTTTTTTCTCTGATAATCAGATGGAAAGGAGAGACAGTTTCCTAAACATTACAAAATCTAAGAAAAAACCACAACGTTTACTTCATCTTGATTTCTTTAGTGCAGTCTCCTGGTGAACTAGATTTTACTGGAAATCCTACAGACAGTTGCAATATCAATAACAGTATTCAAAAATCATAACATAGCTGGCAGAAAATTGGAAGGCTGCTAAGAATTGAAAAGGAAACAATAATTATTTGATGTGGTTAAAACAGATGGGATTTTTAAGGTATATCAACTTCTGATATTTAAAGAAAAAAAAAAACCAATCAACCACTAATTTACCAGGATTATCAATTTGTTATAATAGTTAGATGATGGCTGTTCTTCAAGAAATACATGGTTATAGGCAAAAAACTCAGTACCACTGATTAAGAACTGCATATACTGAATCGGCATACTAAACAGTACTATTCGGAATTCAAGTTTATCTTGATAATAATGAGACTGGTGATTTTCTCTTAGGATTTTTAAGTGAATGCTTTTTATATTTTTTGTGGCTCTAGCACAACAGCGCCCAGTTCTAGTTAGGTCTTCAGATTCTGCCAGATCAGCAGAATTATAATATTATAGTAGTAGCAGTTATTGCATGAGTGTAATAGACAAATCTTCCAAATTCAGGAAGATGAGTTCTGAAAACTGAAATGCAAGATGAGGACTGAATAATAGAATGATATTTTCTTAGTACATTTTAGTAACTACATTTTTTAGAAATTACTTCAATTATATCATCTGGTATATTATGCTTGATGGTGCAGGTATTAACAGAACCTACAATATATTATCTGGTATATTATGCTTGACAGTGGGGCTATTGACAGAACCCACAATTGATCACAATAAAAGTAGCTCAAGAAAAGAAAGGTATATCATGACTTCATTCTTCTCAATATCAGTATAGTATCTATATAGAAATTATACCAGTTTTAAACACCTTGTTTAAAAGCTGTATTAATTAACACTGCAACACATTTGATGTTAGTATAACGTAGCAGGGCTTGTGCTTATGTGCACAGGATTTCTTTCCTGGAGCATTTAAGGGAAGTCATCATTCAGTAAAATACCTGTCACTTGAAAAGTAGATTCGGAAACAGTGTTATTGAAATGTGACTTTGCAATGAATTTTTGGAGGTTAGACAGAATTAGGTCTCCACAAGCAAACTCATACGGTAATGCCAAACACATGCAGATCTCTTCTCCCCAAAGTAATGAAACGAAAGCATGCTACATTACACGATATGACCTTTGGCTCTCACACTTGTTAAATGTTATAAAAATCTGAGTACTGAAATGCTTATTTTAAGAATTGCTTGAAACATGTTTTAATAAATGACTACAGCTATTTAAAAGGCAAAAAAAAAAAAAAATTCCCAAACACAAAACTATCCTAAATGTTGGCATGGTGATGTTTGTGATAAAATGACAAGCTGTTATAATCTAATAATCCAGGTGATGTAAAGAATATTAAAAGTAATGTTTCCTTTTTCTTCTTTGCAACTACAGTAGCCTTACGCGAAATGTTGTCACTTACTATTGTCTTTATTAGAAATGAGAGTTAGGAAAAGAAAGAAAAAAACCCAATGACTCTCATTTTTCTATAATCGGACCTGAGACAAAAATATAATATTTAGATGCTAAACCCATCTTACGTTTGACTTGTTATTCTAATACACTTTTAAGGTAATATAATATGCATACTATTTTAGAAAAGTGACTTAACGAAGGAAGCAATTTATAATTCTAAACAAGCAGTGTTTGAATTCTGTTCATTCCTAACAATTCGGACAACACCTATTGCCAGCCGTGCTGAAAGACACAGATGCTAAAAAAAAAAACCTGGAAAAAGCAGGAAATCAAGATCAGGTATAAGCAAGATGCACAAACTCTTTCAGTTCAAGCACAAGCTTAATAAAGCAGCTTTTAAAATAATCAGCAATATCAACAGACCTGTGGAGGAACCTGCCTCCGTTTTTGGTCAGGGGATGTGACATACACAGCTTGTGTGTATGCATAACTTTTGAACCGAGGTTTAGGAGAAGGTGAAGGTCTCTGGGGTACACTGACTGTGATCTACAAAGAAGAAATTAGAGGTGGAAAGAACAAACATATGAATTATAGAAGTAATGATTTTAAGAGCAAATGAAGAAAAAGAAGTAGGAAGGTCATCATGACATATTTTTCAAGGACAGTGTTGGTATTCAGCAGTCAAAATTGGGATGATATTAAGGAAAGCTCTCATTTAATCTGACATCTTTTCCAAAAGCAACAAACTGTCAGGACTCAATACTGGCAGAATACCAATGTAAATTGAAGGTTCTTTATATTTTACAAGAAAAGGCTCAAAAAAACCCAAGTGATCTTGTACTCAATCCCAAGCAAACAGAGCTGATACTCATCTGCCTGGTACTTTAAAAACTCCCAAAAGCAAGTTACAGATGAATTCAGACAAGCACACTAGGCCTAAAATCCACTAAACACTTTAGCAGAGACTGTCTGATTATTTAAGTCAAAAAAACCCAAAACCTGACATGGTAAGTATAAATTAATTCCAAGTATTGCATGAGCTTTTTGAGAGGGTAATCGTGAGCTGAGAAGAGACAATCTGAAAACACAAGTCAGTTTACATAAAAAAAACTGAAAACATATCATGAATATAGAGAAATGTCAACTGCTACTCTCTAAAAAAGTAAAAAGGTTTCTACACGTCTATGTTTAAATATAAAACTTCCCCCAGCTTGTGTTCTTCCTTGTGGTACTCTTCAGCAATGAAAACATCCAGTGCTGTAAAAAAAAGTAGTTCAAAGCACTTATTGGTTGAATACTTACTTTTAAAACAACTCGGTGCAAGGTGAAAAACAGTAGGAAGGTATAGACAGGGACAAGGAGCTGACAAGGACATTTGATTTGCCTGTGGTGAAGAAACTTTGTCCATTATGTCCATGGGGTTTTTGCCTTCCATTGGCCATCTAACATCAAACTTACGAAGCAGGTAAGGAAAACAACCACTTCAGAGCAGCAAGTGAGAAAAGTGAAAGCAGCAAGCAGAAGAGTGAAACAACTCACTTCTTGTGAAAAATGCTGTTGACGATGTACTTTTATGTGCTCTTCTCTGGTGACCTTTGAGTGTCGCGGCAACATCTCCACCTCCCTGATGGCTTCCATGGTGACTTGCTGGGGCAGAACTTGGAAGAGAGATGTCACGTACATTAAGATGGACTTCTTATCTGGACAGGCAGTTGCAACGTCTGGAAGGCAAATTAACATGCATCATTTTCGCTTCAATGTTAAGCATAATAAATAACCAATCAACTTCATGGAAAACTGATAAGACTAATGAGCAATCTATGGTCCACATGAGTTCTCTAGAGACTAATTAGAACCTTACAACCAGTTCCAAAATTATGGACTGAACTTGCATACCAATAAGTAGGAGCCAAAGTTTATAAAGGTAACTGTTATCTCATTCAACATGAACATTTTGTCTGTATTTCTTTAGTTGAAATGCACATAGTATATAATTTGACACCATGATCCTCATTAAGCAGGACTAGACATAGGAAAAAGTGTGTTTTCTTGTGCTATATAAATACTGCAGTTAAAAAAATAAGGACAAGCTCATTTTCAAAGTCATTCCTTGTCTGTGCTCTTATGGTGGTGTAAGTGCACCCAGCCAGCACTAAACACCACGAAGCTGCTCATTCACTCCAATTCCCCTCCTGCAGGATGAGGAGAAGAAGATATAACAAAAGGATTGAAGGTTGAGTCAAAGGACAGGGAGAGCACAGTCACCAATTATGGTTATGGGCAAAAGACAGCCTCAGCTTGGGGAAACAAAATCAATTTAATTTAAACAACAAAACCACCACCAAATCACCAATTGAATCAGAGTAGAATAGTGACAAATACAACCGGATCTTAAAAACACCTCCCACCAGCCCTCACTGCTTCCCAGGCTAAGCTATGTTCCCGATTTTCTCAACCTCCTTTCCATTCAAGGTGCTGAGGGACAGTCCTCTGTGAACTTTTCCAACAAGCCTGTGTTTCTTCCATGACCCACAGTCCTCTCAGAAACGGACCACTCTAGTGCAGGCTTTCCTCAGTCATGGCCTTCTTCAGGATCAGTCCCCTGCTCCAGTATGGGAACCTCCATGGGCCATAGGTGGGATTCTGCTCAACCATTGATCTCTAAGGGCTGCAAGGTGTCCACCTGCTGTCTCACTACAGGCTGAAAGGGAACGGCTTCTCCGGCACACTTCCTCCTCGCCTTCCTCACTGACCTCAGTACCTGCACAGCTGTCTCACAGCTTTCTCTCTCTTCCCACTCCACTCCAAAACAAAAGAGCCCCCAAAACAAAAGAAACTCATCAAACAGGTTTTTCTCCTCTCAAATATATTATTGCAGAGGCATTGACTGGCTCGGTCTTGGCCAGAAACAGGTCTACCTTGGAGCTGGCAGAGCTTCTCAAAGCTTATAACAGGAGCCACACCAGTAGACTCCTCTCCTGCTGTAAAAACCCCACCAGACACAAACCCAACACAGCTCTTCACATCATTTAATCACTGGAAGCAACAGGAATGTAGGGAAAAAAAAAATAATTGACCTATTTTTCTAGCACATGGGTTCATACAAATCAACTAGTGAAGCTGACCTTTAATGTTGCTACATAGCTTTTAAACTCTACTTAGTCTTATATTCTTCATGAAGTCTGTGGACTGACTATGCAACATGGTATTCACAGACAATAAAATACAGAATGGAACATCTCTTAAAAAACAAAAAGCCTTGTAAAACCTCTGTGGACTTTAGCAGTAAGTACAAGAAACAGTGAATGCATAGATGATTTCAGGTTTTACACATAGCTATGATATACATCAGCAGGAAAAGGGGTTTATCTGACTCAATATTTCAAGTCAATAACAATTTGCAAAAATGTAAGGCATGTGGCAGCTCTTTGAAGTAGTTACTTTGTTATTTGCTATTGACATTTACCTCCTACACTCAGTCTAGTGAATCAAGATGTAAAAAGACTGTTGTACTAGAAATTTATCATTAATTCCATAAGTGTCTCAACATGAGCGCTGGCAGAAAGCCAAGAGCTATGAGTTTTTACTGTCCTAGATCAATCCCTGCTTAGCTAAGAATTCAGTTCAGGGCGGGGGGGGGAGATAATAAAAAAATCAATTAATATATTCTGGCAGATTCAATAATGCAGGGTGGAATCTCAATCTCTCTTCCTAGAATGCAGAATACATGAAGGAAGGTATCAGGCATCTTATGTTGAAAGCTTCACATACATATGGCAATCAAAGAAAAGACATCATATAAAAATTTTTGGTTTGGCTTTCTGACCATTCTCCTATCTTTGCTTGATACGTTATGAAAGAGAACTGAAGGTTTAGTTCTCTTTAGAATCCAAACTCAGTGCTGGTCAGGTCACACCTGGAGTACTGCATACAGTTTTAGTCTCTGCCACACAAAAAAGATGCAGACAGGTTGGAGAGAGTCCAGAGAAGGGCCACAAGGATGATCAGGGGACTGGAAGACCTGCTGTATGAAGATAGGCTGAGAAATCTGGGCTTGTTCAGCCTTGAGAAGAGATGGCTTAGGGAAGAACTTATTACGATGCACCAGTACTTGAAGGGTTGCTACCAAGAAGAAGGAGACTCCCTTTTTACAGGGAGTCACATGGAGAAAACAAGGAGGAATGGCTGCAAGTTGCTCCAGGGAGGATTCCAGTTGGGGTCCAAAAGAAAATTCTTTACAATGAGAACAATTAAACATTGGAATAGTCTCCCAAGGGAAGTGGTGGACTCCCCTACACTGGGCAGTTGCAAGACTTGACAGGCTGCTTGATCATCTCACTTAAACCACTCGCTGTTTTTTTGTTGTTTTTTTTTCACTTTACAAGGTTGAACCGGGTGATCCTTGAGGTCCCTCCAAACCTGGCATTCTATGATTCTTTCAGTACCCCCAAACCCAGAAAAGTGGCAACAGTATACAGAATATGCTCATTTTAAAATAAAACCATGGTCTGTCCATTACAAGTCACACTATAGCCCTCAGTCTCCAAAGGCTTCACTTCTGTGATGGAATTCAGTCCAGAAAGTATTTTGCTATCACCATAATCTCACCTCCCCATCAGTATTTTAACACCTTTTTGTTATACTCAGCGTCCACTAGTAATTGATGTTTACAAGAATATCCATGTCTTTATACAGACAAGAGCACACACTGAAAGAACAGACAGCTGTGATTTTTTCTGGTTGTTGGTCATTATTTTCCTTTCCAAAATGTTCTGGTAATTAAATAGGCAAATACCTTATCATTTATCTACAGAAATATCCCACACAATAAATAAAGCACATACCTGGCAAAACAATATGCATTCCAAAAATTGTTTGCCTATTCTATTTGACAGTAAAAAGTACATATGTGACTCTCAGAATCCACTTGCAAATATGAAAAGATTCAATTATTTAATCACAACAACTAAACAGCACTAATCACACAACAACAGCTAAAGAACTATTGTTGCAAAGCCTGGAATATCATTTTGTCTCAAAATTCTTCTATGTATGTTCCTGAATTACCAGAGCAGGAATGACTTCTGCTATCCTGTCCTATGCCTTTGCCTTCATATTTTCCTTTTTGAATCCTAATCTAGTATATTGTCTTTACTATCTGTTAAGACTGATTTAAGCACTTGCCTGCAAGGATATTTATTAATTCCTTGGGAATATGTTTGCTTTCATTTCTGGGGACAAAATATCTGTCAAGCCAACATATACCTTCTAAAATCTATTCTCCAACTTTCAGAGAATATGGAATATATTTAAGAAAACTAAGTCAACAGATGTAGACTATGCCATGTTTCAGATACTGGTTTTGAGATAAAAAGTAAAAACAAAGAAGTTTCCCAGGAGTTTTTTGGTGGTTTGGTGTTTTTTTGTTTGTTTGGTTGTTTTTTTTGAAAACCAAGGTATCATATCCAAACACAGCTCACAAGCAACACTTTCTGAATATCTTCATCCATTTTCTTGACATCCAGGACAGGATTGAAATGAATAAACATGAATAAAACCAAATTAAACTACAAATCATAAGAGAGTTTAAAATGGGAAGCATTATAATATTAGCACAAATTATAAAGTTTCCACCATGGATTTTTGCAGCTATTCAGAGCTACTCGGAATCCTCTACAGTATGAAACTTTATGTTGGCAGATTAATATTTTTCAAAATAAAACAGTGACGTTCTGGTACTCACAAAACTAGCTTTTGATACATCTTGTGATCCACGGACTTAATTACTAAGACAAGGTTTCTTTAAGGATCTTCTATAGTGAAGGAAACAAAATTTGTTTGTAGGAGTTTGTAGAGAACAAGGCCCTGACTTTTTTTGGACCAGATGATCCTTAAGGTCCCTTCCAATCAGGCATTCTGTGATGATATATGTGGTTCCCCTGAAAAAAATTATTAACTTGCTCTGACCATTTAGAGAGCTTTGTCTCTCCAAGGGAGGTCTCCAGTCCTGAGAAAGTAAAAGAGAAATAAAACAAAATACTTTGTCCAATACACAGGCTGAAAAACCTACCTGATACTAAGGCGACACCGAAAGAGCTAGAATTCAACCAGAATTCTAATGGACAATAACAAGGCACAGCTACTTGGTAACAAGTCTCAAAAGAGCAGAAACAATGTGGTTTCACCACAGAACTCTAAAATCATGAAATAAACACAAATCCACCTCTGTTGAAATGCTGCTGCATTTAAAGGGTTATTACAGACTTAATTAAGGAAGCAATTTGCATGATAAAAGTTCACTACCTCTCGAATTTCATTTGCAAACGTTCTTTATTTTCTGATGAGTGTAACTACAAGAATGACAACATTCCCAGTCCTGGGGAAAAAAGGCATTTTTAAGAGATGACTGGAAGTGAGGATGATAAAAACCACCTAAATAATCTCCATACTAAAAAGGTATTGTTGTACCAACTGTAAAAAGTACCGGTCTACCAACAAGAACAAAACCTAGCATTTTGTTACACAATGTTACATTATGTATATATACAGCCAGGCAGAATGCAAATTCTGAACACTCATGCAAATGTTGCTTTCAGTTATCAAATGCTTCTACTTATAATATAGCTATTCCTATCTGTTAGTATTTTGCTTTTGCAGATCTTTGACAACATTAACAGTTCCGACACTATTTATGCTGATTCCACTCACTTTATGAAAGCAGTAGCAGAGTAACTTTGAAAGAAGAAAGCTTAAATGCCTGTAACATCGCCAGAAAGATTATATTACTGCACATAAACTGCTGATGTGGTTTCTTTACATTCAGAGACAAACTCTGAAACATACTTTACCTTAAACAGTGCTGAGAAGCAAGATAAGGTTTGAGCCCTAAAAATACATTAAATCCTTTGTCCTCGAAACAAGCAGGTAGGATTTTTAGATAATCACAAAGTAGAAAACAGAGAAAACTGTAACTTTTAAATCCTTTTAAATCACCTGATACTGTTGACTTCCCTGATGGTAGTAATAATAAAAAAACCTGATATTTTAGTATTACTTGGTGCTGTCTCACATGAGATTTAAAAAATTATGCTAAAAAAACATTGTACTCTCTTCCAGACACTGAGGGGAATTCTCAAAGTTGATCTGAATTTTCAGAGACTATGCAGCTATTTTGCATGATAAATGGAGGCTGTTGTTTTCTTCTATCAAAGATATTTTTCATTTTAAGACTTATTAATCATACTAACACAACATTAACATATATTGGAATCCTACTGCTATCTCCAGATGCATCTGGTTAGCAAGGACTTACAAGATGCACAGCACATAGGGTAACTGCAGAAGCTTTCAGATTGTTAAAACAGAATCTAATACGAAAAGATTAGTTTCTGCAATGTAATCTCATTACAGGGGGGATGTCAATGTATGTATGACAACTCCCACTATGACACCAACCTCAAACTGCATGATCTAAGATGAGGGCAAAGTCAAAGTATTTTAAAATGTACAAAGTCAATTTGTATGTTATTTTTATTTATTTTACCTTCTAGCTGCAAGAACAAAACCAAACATTTCAAAACATGTTCAAATGCCCGTGATAATCTGTCTGACAAGGCTCACCAAAACACTTTGAATGAGCTTCCGTAAAACCTAAATCACATATTTTGATCATGTTTTGATTTGGATGAACCTAAATCTGCAACTGAAACTGTATGAAGGTATATGAGACTGTACTAGCAAAAAAACCCATAACTCCTTGGTCTTAAATAGCAAGAAAAACAACTAAGATTTCATTCCAGATGGGTGCTTCAGAGTTGCATTACCTGTACTGACAGGTAAAGAGATCGTCAAAAAATTATTCCCAAAACTAAGAAAAAAGGGGGAAAAATTGTAAACTTGGTAATTTGCACTCCAAATGCATATTTTTGGTCACAAATCTATTTGTAGATATTAAGCTACAATAGAATCACGAGACCTATCTTAAATTTGCTGTCATTGATAAGGTCTTAATTTCCTGATAATGAAAACATGGGACTAAATATAGTTTGTTTTATTTGAACACCACAAAACAAGCAAGATTATCAGGCAAAGAATATAAACTGTTTTTGTTAAATCTGTAAAAAACTTTTCCTTCAGTAAGCACTGGTCCCACAACAATACTGTTCTGCAATCCACGTGTAGATATATACTAATGATAATGATAACAGCAGGAACAAAAGAAGTGGTAATGGTTTATTCTACTGACACTCACTGCTGCTAGTAAGGTTTCAAAACAATAAAAATTGTGCAGTCTCTCAAAGGTCAGCCAGTAGGTGCAGCGTCTCCTCTGCAATTATTGACCTTTTTTTTCTTGTTTTTTAAACTCGGAGTTATTTTCTGCCCTGTTTTTGTACTCCATTAGTAGAATGCATGTTAAATTCAAAATGAAAGAAAATTTTAACAAGTAATCTCAAGGAATAGTGGTGGACTTGTGGACAGACAAAAATGGAATAATTTATGAAAAACTGAGTAACTGTAAATATTGAAATCTGGAAACTTGAACTGACAATTCTTCAACAAGTTAAAGAGCAAACAATGGTTGTCCTTTTCTAAAATTAATTCCTTCGTGGAAAGTTCCAGTTTACAATTGAAGGGAAAATATTTAATTAAGCAGAAACCTCTGCGTCTACAGTCTCTTAGGGAAAACACAGTTAAAATCTAAATAAGAAAGCTATATCGTGCAATTCAGTGTATTCCATTTCCCACTGGTACTAAGGGTGAATTGAAGTCATCTTAGCATAGAGGTAAATCACTCATTTAGCATGCAGTCTTACACGAGTTGTTTTTTGTGTGTTGTGTTTTTGTTTGTTTTTTTTTGTTTTGTTTTTTTAAAGGCACAAAACTGACTGGCTCCACTTCTTGTCAGTGATATAGACAAGCAATTAAAACAGTATTTGGAACAGGTCTGAGCAAAAGTAAAAATTTTTGGACGGCATACATAAATAAACATGGCGATCTCATTCTACTGTTCTGCAAAATACAACCCACATTTTGCAAAATCAACTGTTAGCAGAAGCGCAAAATATATACAAATAATTGAAGTGAGAGTGGAAAGTTGGAGGACAACCAACTGGTGACCTACACACAGTGGTACTGTTCTTTTTCTTCTTTTCTGTAAATATGAATACCCATTCACCTAAACTAGTAAGGAACTCCCAGAAGAAAATGTCAATTTTCCAACAGATTTTTTGTTAAGAAAGTAACTGTTTTAAATCTTATGGTTAACTACAGAATACCTTCCAAATGCTGACCACAGCCATCCTTTGTAGGCTTTGTTGAATAAAGTCACAACAGCAGCATGAAGAAAATCTCTTCAGAAGATTAACACACTTATGTTTGCCTCTTAGAATTATGAAAAAAGTTCATGATTTGTGGGATAAAAGTGCTGTGGGATTCAAGTGTATCTCGTATTAAAAAAATTCAGTGACAGAGAACAACTTAAATCTGTCTGAATGTCTGTGATTTGCTGCGTGACTGTGAAGGAGTCTTGGACTAATGTGCAAGCACCGTCCTAGTTGAATGAACTTGACACTATATCTGGTTTTGACATCTGCAAAATCAGACTTAACACATTTGCTGAGCAGTAAAGGCGATTCTTATTTTGCTTTCATTTCCTTACAAAGTAAAACATTCGTTCAATAACACCACTAAATTTGTATCCTAACCTATACGTAAGATAAGTATCTTCTTAGTGGCACAGATAGATATAGAAATTAAGTCAAAACAGCAATGGAATAAAATGCTGGTTTGAAATAGTGGAGGTGCATATGTTCACATTTTCATCATACATGTTGCATATTAATATTTTTATCCATAAATAGGTGTGAGCAGAACTCTCACCAATTTTCTGAAAGAACAAATAAAAGACAATATTTAATTTTCTCACAACACTGATATATATAGCTGAAAGCTGCAGTTCAGTTATGCAAAACCCTCAAATCCAAAAGCAGTGAGGGACAGAGGAGAGAACAAGGCAGAGAAAAGACAAATAAAATGCATGCTACCATCTAGGTCCTACTGAAGAGTCCTGAAAATAACAAAAGATCAAGAGAGCTATTCTGACTGGTATCTGGAATTAGGAATAGTGTAAAAAACCCGTAACGTTAGCAGGCACCCAAACAGTAATTTTGCTAAGGACATTTGAGATATCAGCAACTGGACCAATGTTTCAAAATACTGTATATTTCGAATTTTACATTATCAATATTTAGCCTAGAAAAGTTTTTCTTATATATTTCTTTCCTATCAATCCCTCTTAAAAGTATGTCTTATTCAACACCGAAAACATGGCAAAGATACTCAAAGTATTTCTACTATAAAGTTTCATAAAATACTCTGTAGGTGTTGTCCAAAAGCTAGACAGTATTGATTCCACTCGAGTTTATATTATTAGTTACTGCAGTATCAGGAAGATTTTGCCTACTGCATTACTGGCTGTACACATACACAAAGTAAAAAATTCTCTTGAGAAGTTTAGCTCCAAACATGATTTGTTTACCTGCTGCAAAGTTACATGCACAATCAATATATGCTTTGTTGATTCTGTGGTTGCAAGAATTGTGGAATATAATGGAAGAACTTCAAGAGCTAGAGTTCACCACTTCAAAAGTCAGCATAATCAGGGAGAAAAAATACATCAATGCCAATTAATCAACTCAAATATATGAATTAACATTCAGCTTTGTCAATTACATGTATTACAAATTTTGATCAAACTGATTATGAGAACATACTTAATATGTAAGATGTTTTGTAGTCAATATTTCTGAAAGGTATCTATGGGAA
>VWZK01011495.1:0-67505 GCA_013396935.1 Baryphthengus martii | reverse complement strand
TCCAAACCATTCTATGATTCTATGATCAGTGTTAATAAGCAACCTGTTGATACCTACAGGAAACCAGACCACGGATGTCCGAATTCACTGTGAAATCCACGATCATTTCTCGGTATGCTTTCACCACGGTGTCCTGCACAATGGTGAACAGCGGATCTGAGGCACGTGAAGGTGTGTTTGAGATGCAGATCCCAGCTGCAGCCTTCATCTCCAACTTTACCATGTAAGTAAGTAATGGTGACAGCTGGGTGGACAACGGTTCTTCCATCCCACAGTTTGCTCTCTGAGATTTCAAAACTTAGCTACTGTGCAGCAGGGCTCTAGCAAGGCCTTTTTGCATTTTTTTTTTTTGAAAAATAAACCCACGCACATACTATACTCCATCTGAGACTGGTCACAGCACCAAAGCAAAGAACAAATCCTTGGATGAGGGTGATGGAGCACTGGAACAGGCTGGCCAGAGAGGTTGTGGAGTCTTCTTTCTGGAGCCTTTCAAAACTCACCTGGATGCAATCCTGGGCAACCTGCTCTAGGTGAACTTGCTTTAGCAAGTGGGTTGGACTAGATGATCTCCAGAGCTTCCTTCCAACCCTCACCATTCTGTAATTCTGTGATGACAGAGCACTAAGATTCAAGCCTCAATGCAGAGGTGAATGATTCTATTATTTCCCATCTGAGTATCTTTTAACAACTTCCTTCCTCTCTTCTGTGTTTGATTGGAACAAAAAAAAAAAATTCTCCTAGCCCTCAGAACCTTTCCAAGTTTCAACAACACTGGCACGTGGTAGTTATCAAGCTGACTGTGGTGCCTAAGAAGCTCCTTGTTGTTCCAGGTTCTCCATTATTGTCAATGGAGAAGGAACATCAACTCCAAGTAGCAGATAGGTTGACTTGCTGCTGGAGGTGCTGGTTGTTCTCTGTGTATAACAGAACAAGCAGAGGGCAACCAAGCTCAGACTGAAATTACTTACTAAGGAATAAATTAAGCTCTTGGTTTAAAAAACATGTTTGGTTTGATTGTGCTCAGATCCCCCCTGTGGATAGATACTGGGGTCACAATTTCAGACCTGACCCTAACAAACAGGGGACCAGCTCTTTTAGAAAGACTTCAATTTGAGCTGAAGAGGAGGAAAATCAGTATTTTTGTCATTGTACAGCCAAAGTGTATGTTAAGGGCTGTTTCTTAATGGAATCCATGGTTCTGTAACATTCCCAGGGAGAAGTATTTTAGTTTGGGAGGCAGCTAATTGAGAGCAGTCGTCCTGAATATTGCCACGTGTATAAACACAGAGAACGGATCTGAGACCAGAATTAAAAAAATACTCATTGGGATTCTTGGCAGTTGTTTTGCTTTCTGGTTTGCATCCTTATGCTTTGGAGATTACCTGCTGAGCTGGAATTTTAGAGAGGTGAACTGGACTAAAAAGGTACTCTGCTGGTATAAGTCAGGGAACTTTTATGTTGGCTTTGCTCGCTGTGACTCAAGTGGACTTTGGGAGAGTTACTCCAGCAATACACTTAGGCTACTCAGATGTGCACAGTCTGTGAACCTTCCTACTGCAAGCATCAGAGTGTTGCTGTCTGTGGGTGCAGAGTGGTCACGCTGACATCTCTGGTCTCTTCAGGAGCATCGGCAACAAGACTTACTACGGAGAGGTCACAGGGAAAGAAAAGAAAAATAGCAGTGATGACAAAGCAAGGCACAAGAAACCTCCGAGCCCCACAGACGGAAGGTAGGTGTTGTGCATTTGGCTGTGTTCTGGGAAGCGACATACTCTCCTCCTGTCTTTATTTTGGCTGCTTTGACGTACCCATCCGTGGATTTATAGGAAGAAGCAGCTAAATAGAATGTTATTCACGCTGCCTGGTGTCATTCCCATACTCCAAGTCATGTAAAATTGCAGGTGGCCTTTTCCAGTGCCCTGTTATACAACAATTTCACTTCCAAGATGCTCCAGGGTGTACTTGAGAGGGAAAGAAACCTTGTGAGTTCTTGAATAACAGGCAGGAAAATTAAGGCACACAGAAATTCAATTAATTACGACTTCGAGACTACAAAGTTAGTCAGTGGTAGACCTGCAAATAGCCTTTTGCCATCATGTTTATTTATTTGCCTTGTTCTCAGGGCTTGACTGTGTTTAGTTCTCTTGGCCAAGCACTGGCAGGAAGTCTCATCCTTTTAACAATCTAAAGGCCTTTATGTTGGCCAGAATGCACTTCTTCAGCAGCACTCTAATTTCATGGGTGCCCAAATTCCCCCAAATAACTCTCAAAGATGCGCATCATTGGATGTTTTTTAGCTGCTTTGTGAAATCCTGCATCATTCTAGGTTATTTGGGACAGTAGCACTATTCCAACATGGAGACCTAATCAGGAACAGCTAAATACACTGTGATTTTCAGACCAGAGAAATGATGAGCTGTGGTGAGGGAGAGGTCTGAGGGACATCTGAACTCATGAGTGATTTGTGGAAAGAGAATAAGGACTTTTTATTTCCTGGGGTTTTTTTTGTAGAAAAACTAGAGAAAATTGAATTAAATGATTGAACGTTGGCTTCAAAATGGCCAAAATAAGATATTCTTCATGTAAAGTGTGGGGTTTTTTGCCAGTAGAAACTGTGGATGCTAAAATTAATGTAGGTTCAAAAAGTGACTAGACAAATTTTTGGTAGGAAAAAACCATCAGGAATCCTTAGCAAAGGATGCTCTCTTGGGATCCAGACACAGACTGGCAGAGTCTGGAAGTGTTTGATGTTTCTCCTGAAGAACTGTATTTCTCTTGTCCTGCCCTGTTGCATCCTCTTCAGTAGGCAGCTATTACCTGCCATTGTTGGACCCAGAGATGTCATTTCAAAAATAAATAAATAAATAGATTTTTTATTTTAGATGTCTTAGAGAAATAAAAATGTCAAAAATTTTCAATACTCACTGAGTTGTGGCTATCACCAAAATCTCACACTGGTGAGTTCTGAAGTTAACTCTACATGGCATTAGAAGTTTATATTCTTGTGTGGCTTTTTAACTTTCGCTTCACAAATAGTATCTCCTGGTGGCTGGATACTACAGTGCACTTTACAGGAGGCAGAGCCTCTTAAGTCATCTCTGTTAAGCAGAGATTGATTTATTGGCATCCCAGGGCAATAAAGGGTAGAAGTGGGAATTCATTTCACTTCAGTTTAGCAGAATGATGGCACACTGCGGTCAGTTGGAAGAGTTCTTTTAGTGTCCAGTGGTGGAATTGTCTTAAGGATCCTGTTTCTCCCCATTGAGTATGTAGCTACAAACGGCTAATATTAGGGAAGAGGAATTCATTTGTACTTTGCTTGAGATGTTGCATTTGGTCAGCAGTGACAAAGTCAAGAAATAAATAAGGCTTTTGCAAATCATCTGTGTAAGAAACTAAGGGAAGCCTCTCCTCTGGCCCTGCTCCATGTTGTACCTCTGTCCTATTCCCCTCCATATAAAGTCATCTCATCTTAAAGACCTTTCCTCCAGTGGAAACCTCCTACAAGCCCAACACTTTGTGAAGCATTACAATGCTTTCTCTCTTGCTGGTTTCACATATTCAATCATAGGAAATACTTCTGTTGGACCACAAAATCCAGATTCTTCATTCACGGGAGGAGGTGGTGTGTGATGTGTATGGGATGTGAAGGTGTCTTTGGATTTTCCTTCCAGGGAGAATGGTTATGAGACATTCAAAGCTTCTGTCTTCATTCCTCGCAAGATGCAGGCCAGGTTCCTACTACATTATGAAGAGCTTTTGCAAAGGCGACTGGGGAAATACGAGTACACAGTCAGCATCCGGCCCCAGCAGCTGGTGGGGAGGTTACGAGTGGAGGTGAACATCCTGGAGAACTCAGGCATAGTCTCACTGGAAGTGCCTCCCCTTCGAAACAGCAAGCATAAAGGCAATGGGAAAGTTGAAGGTAAGAAGAAATGTTGTGATCTATGGTTCTGTTAGCGGTGAGGTCAAGAATGGAACTGTCAGTGTTGGGAGTTCTCCAAGGAAATCTTGGATAATTGTGTAGACTGGGGTTTCATTCACTTTCCCTCTGCTCCAAAAGAGTATAAAACAAAACCCCAACTTTGTGTTAAAAGCAGCATTGTCTAGGATCAAGACTATGTGAGAAGCTAAAGGACACATCTTGTGAAGACAAGAGAAATGAATGCTAGCAGCTCGTTAGGCATAAATTATTCTGGCAAATTCCAACTATGACTTTACTTAGAAAGATAAATTTTTTTACTTTCCCTTCTCAACTCTTGCTTCACTCACTGGATGACAGGTACATTCCACCACACAGGTGGCTGCGTTTGAGTGAGAAGCAAGTCTTTAAGCACTGCAGGTCATAAGCAGTTCCAGTTTAGAGATCTCTATTTCACTGGCAAGGCACTTTCCAGGTTGAGAAAATCCGGTGGAACGCCTACAACATGAAAGGCCAGGTTGGATGGGGCTTTGAGCAACCTGATCTAGTGGGAGATGTCCCTGCCCCTGGCAGGGGGATTGGAACTAGGTGGTCTTCAAGGTCACTTCCAACACAAACCATTCTCTGAAAGGGATTTCAGGATTATGAGCTCTGTGAAGTTAGTTCAGTGGTGGGAATCGGTATTATCATAAAGGCTGATGGGTTCTGTTCTGTTTTCTGTAGATGACTCTATCTGTGTGGTATCTGTGCGTAATAAGGACGTGAGAACTTTGAAGCTCAATGAATATAGGGCTGATCCCATTCAACATAATGGGATTTATTTTTTTTCCATTGTCTTTATGAGCTTTGAACTGAGCCTTCAGGCCTTGTGCTCAGCATTTGAGCAGGCTCTTCCCTGGCTCCACGTCTCCTGGGAACTGTTTATTTGAAGTGAATTGTTTTTTCCATCCATCCATGCCAAAGCAGATAGGAAATCCTGCATTTTAGAACATGGGAAATTCCAAGAGGAAAATCCATGTTTTGCCAAAGCACTAAGTGCGGTTCGAGTATCTCCACTTACCCCCAACCGTCCTCGCTCACTGTTCAGAGACAGTATAAAGGTGATTTTTCTAATGTAAACTAACAGTGAGGATCACAGGATACTGTGATTGCTACATGTTGGCAAAAAAATTTCACGAAATAAAAAAAGAAGGTGAGTCTAATCTGGAAGCAGGATGTAGAGTCTTGTGGGACTCAATCCTCAGTTACTCTGAGTGACATAATGCCAACAAAATCGGTGGAGCTGCTCATGTCTGCCAGGTAAAGACCCTAAATCATGCAAACTGGAGTTAAACTGATTGCTCGGTGTGATCCTGTGGATTTCATCCATATCACAGTGAAATCAAGGCTCTCAATGACTTGGATTAGCTTTGGGTCAAGCCTCATGCAGCTAATTAGTCTCCCTGCTGTGCATCCATGCACTCTGCGACAAATGTGCTCATCAGGAAAGACGGGAAGCCTTTTTCACCTATCAGGGAGTACCGCAGTGCGTTGTGGCGTGTGCTTTCCTGCACAACATCTGGCATTGATCAAGGCTAGGGACAGACTAAAGAGAGCAGACACACTGTTGGTCTCATGCAGCATGGAAATTCCTACATGCAAATGACATACAGGGAAAACTCTCGTAACTCGCTCTCCAAACGGCAGTCTGTGAGCACTGATCATTCTTGGCACCGTGCTTCAGATTCTGAACAGCTCATATGAAAATGGGCCCAAGTTCTAGGATTCCGTAATCCTCCCTAGACAGTAAAACGTATATAAAATAGATGTCCCATTGCAGGATGGATAATGCAACTGAAGTTCAGATTCCCTGCACTTTTTCCTTGCTCAAAATTCAGTTACAGACCCTTTTCCATCTGAAATCACCCTACGCAGCTGGTGAAAACTGTGGTGACGCAATCATTGCTATGGAAGTCACTGAAATGCCAAACACGCTTTTGGGGTCCATCATGGACATCCAAGAGTGGGTTGTGTCTCTGCCAGATCAAGTCTTCATAGGTACTCAGGAGAATCCCACTTAGTGTACAGGTTAATGAATTCAGTAGGTTTGCTGAGCTTCCCTCTGATCTAAAACAAGAGATTAGGACATTACCAGCAGCCAGACAAAAAAAAAAGGAGAAAAATAATTGGCAGAGGGTCTCGGGAGGGTCTAACACGGGTCACAGAGAACAGCTTGTTTTGGATAGGAGGAATTTATTGCTTGTGACCTCTTCTAGCCAACAAGATCAATCACACTCAGAGTAGACAACAGGGACTTCCTGCCTTCCTAAATACAAGTGGAAGCCACAAAAAAACCTCCTGTGGAGGGCAAGGCCAAGGCAAGGAGCATTTCATTTGGAAATCCACTGTACTCCAATCAGCTGTCATCTCTCAAGCTCCATCCAGCAAGCAAAACACCTAGATCTTTAGATCCTCCCTGCAAAACCTTCTTGCTCATGACACCCCAAGACTAGAGAGATCTGCACATGAAGTGAGACCTCCAGGGAAGGCTATGGATTTTTAAGTGAAAGACAAATAAATTGCATGCCAGGACAGAGTGGCAGCTTGCCAGACAGCCTGCAAACTGGGAACAAACCAAGAAAAATATGGTGTCCGGTCTCTTCTTGGACTCCTGTGGCTTAAAACTTTTCAGTCTGATTTAACTGGAAAGGATGCCAGACCAGGCACTGCCATACTGTGTTACTTTTAGTGCCCCAAAATGAGAAGTCATGACTTAAAAATCATGAACAGAGGCCTGCACATTGGAAAATGGTACTGCCTGACCGGTTTGAGTTTGAACACATCATGAAAACTCTCTTCCTCAATTTTCTGTGTCTCTAAAGATATCTATAGTATCTCATAGTTAATGATAAAATCTGAGATTTTGATGTATACTAATAAATTACCCCGAGATTATTGGGTGAAAAATACATTGCTACGTTAAGTCATCAGTTAAAAGGCATTCTGAGTAAAATGTCCAAAGCACCACCAGCCCAAAATCGTTGTTGAGAATGGGATGTAGCTTCACAAGCCATTTAGATACACTTGACTCAGATCAGCCTGTATAAGAAACTATGTTCTTTTGCTGAGTCTTTTTCTGATCTTCTGCTCCTGAAGATCCAGAGTAGAGTGGGAAAATTAAGCTGAAAATCAAATCTGTTTGGCTCTGGAGTGAGCCATCGATAGCTGCAGATGATGAGCACCAGCAGTGATAGATTTTCATAACTGAAATTCTGACCTGTTGTAGCAATGAACACTGTCAGTAAAACTAATGGAAAAAAATAATCGCTTAGATGATCAAAAGTGGAGGAATAGCTGATCTGTCTTTATTTCATGGACCAGTCCTCTTCCATCTGTGGTACTTTCTACATGCCATCCACAGAGCCAATGTACCATGGCAGGAAAAATAATTTCTCTGTTTAGTGGTCATTTAGGATTTGCATTTTTGAGTGCAGCCAGACTGCTGGTATCCATACAGTCTATGATGAATGGAAGAGATAAAACTTAAAGATCTATGGACAAAAGATGTCCCTTGGTGGGGAAGAGTGAAGGATGGGGTTTTTTTTGCCATTTATAAAACAGTGCAGTAATCACAGGAGTAGGAGCAGAAGCAATAGAATCCAGTTCTGCCTGGTTTTGGCTGTAGGAGCCCAAGATAGAATCACAGAATCATTAAGGTTGGAAACGACCTCTAAGAACATCAAATCCAACCATTTACCCAACATTATCGTTACCACTAAACCATGTCCTGAAGTGCCATCTCTACATGTTTTTTGAACACCTCCAGGGACGGTGATCCCACCCCCTCCCTGGGCAGTCTGTTCCAATGTCTCATCACTCTTTCAGTATAGAATTTTTTTCCTAGTATTCAACATAAACCTCCTCTGGAGCAACTTGAGGTCATTTCTTCTCATCCTATCCTTAGTTACTTGGGAGAAGAGACTAACACCCATCTCACTACAGCCTCTTTCAGATGGTTGTAGAGAGCAACAAGGTCTCCCCTGAGCCTCGTCTTCTCCAGACTAAAGAGTCTCAGTTCTCTCAGCTGCTCCTCATAAGACCTGTTCTGCAGACCTCTCAGCAGTAGCGTTGCCCTTCTCTGAACTCACTCCAGCACCTCAGTCTCTTTCTTATACTGCAGTGCCCAAAACAGAACACAAGATACAAAGACTGGACTTGGTTCCTCAAACTTCCAATGATTTACAAAAAGTCAAGCTGTGCTTGGCTATAGATAGAGGCTCTTGGAAAGTTCTGCGTACATCCTCTCTGAATAGGGAGCAGAGGCAATGTGATGACAGGTCTTTCCAGGATATTTCCTTTGTCAGTGATGCCTGCACACACAGCTCCATCCGGGAGCCGTATTTTTCCCAAAGGAAGATATTAAGCACGTGAGTTTTGGAAAGTGTTTTGTCAGTATGTACAGATGTTGTCTTCTGTCACGCACAAACCTCAAAACAGGAGACATTGAGGCCAATCATCCTGGATTTCCCTGGAGACCTCAGAATGGAGCCATTTTCTGAACGATGTCTTAGCCAGCATCCTCAGGGACAACTGTCCTCATCCTTTTCCTCCAGTGCAGCAGTGAATCATAGAATCATAGAAGCATAGAATCGATCACAGAAACAATCTCAGAATCATAGAATACCAGGTTGGAAGGGACCTCAAGGATCATCTGGTCCAACCTTTCAAAGTAAAAAATACAGTTTAAATGAGATGGCCCAGCACCCTGTTCAATGTAGGGGAATCCAGCACTTCCCTTGGAGATTACTCCAATGTCTAATTGTTCTCATGGTGAAAAATTTTCTTCTGGAGTCCAATTAGAATCTCCCCAGGACTAACTTGTACCCATTACCCCTCATCTTTTCCCTGTGACTCCTTGTAAAAAGGGAGTCTCCATGTTCTTGGTAGCCATCTTTTATGTACTGGCACATGGTAATAAGGTCTCCTCTAAGCCTTTTCTTCTCAAGGTTGAACAAACCAAATTTTTCTCAGCCTTTCGTCACAACAGTGTGAGAACTAGTCATGAACTTGGGCAGGGAGACACTAGGCTGCCTGAGAATGACTAGTCCTCTTCAAAGTCATAGGTTTCAGAAAGGTTTTTAATTTGTTATCACACTTGTCTAGAAGCTTCCATGTGTTAGCAGAGGATGAACTTTGCATTTGAGCGCTAATCCTGACTCTGCCAGTTTCCAAAATAATTTAGTTTAACTGTTCAGTATATGAGGACTACAGTTGCATGTGAAAAAATGTTTTTTTTCCTGCTCTGTTTACTTCTTTAGCTGAATTTGGTGGAAAGTTTATCTAAAGGCCCATTAACTACCTCAGTGTGAGCACAGACCAGCTGAAGTCTTTGGAGCTCATCCATGCGCTGTACTCTGCAATAGCTCATAGATTTTCCTCTCTCAGCCACTTGTTTGAAAAGATCTGGGCCAATAAAGAGCGAAGAGTAATTGCGATCCAGATATCAAGTGGTGCCTAAAAAAGAAACCTGGGGGAAGACACAGTAAATGTGTTCAAATATATAAAAGGCTACTGCAGGGAGGAAGAGAAAACTCTGCTTTCTGTGTGAGGCAACCTTGGAAACCTCCTTCCCCCCAGGGGTTCCTAAAGCACTGTCTGTCTTACAGGGACTGACATCTCTCATCTCCAAAAAGTGTTTTGAGGAGGAATAGAAGAATGCAATGTGATTTCCATGATCCCATCTAGATTCCACAGGGCGTTACAAAACTGGATACATGTGATTCATGCCCATTTAACAGATGGGGAAACTGAGGCAGGGAGTAGCTATCTAACTCGGCTAGTTTTAGTTAAAAACCATTACCCCTTGTCCTACTGCAACAGGCCCTGCTAAAAAGTCTGTCCCCATCTTTTTTACAGCTCCCCTTTAAGTACTGAAAGGCCACAAGAAGGTCTCTTTGGAGCTTTCTCTTCTCCAGGCTAAATCACCCCAAGTCTCTCAGCGTGTCCTCCCAGCAGAGGGTTCCATCCCCCTGATCATTTTTTGGCCTCCTCTGGACATGCTCCAATAGGTCCATGTCCTACTTGTGCAGAGAACTCCCAAACTCCCCCCGACCTGAGTACAATTAAGCAGCTCATTTCCATCAATTTTAATCTGCACACAGGAAAATATAATAGAACTTCTATGCCTCAGAGAAGTGTTGAAATGATCACCATGAGAGTTGAAGCACCCAAGAAGAACATCAGTTGAGAGTGTATTTTGGTGATTTTCAATAGGTAGTTAGGCTAAGGAGGAAAGCCCTCAAAATCTGGGGAAGTTCAAGGCCAAATCCTACCTTTAGCTAATCTCATGCAAGGGTCCTTACGGAGTTTAGACAGAATGAACAGTTGGCACACCAAAAGAGAACGAGGTGGGATTTTGGCCACACAGAGACACAACAAAGAATCTCCATATCCCTCAGTTTTAAAAAATTGAACACAGCTAACGAGACAAGCAAGCGTTCCTGCAGGGTGAGTCAGACCTAAATCATCGCCTTTCTCTGAGATGCTCTCTGAAGGGCACATCTCTCTTCATCGGCTCTGGAAGGTCTCTGTGAGATTAGGGTGAGCTACATCTCAGGGATGTAGCATGACTGCACTGGTAAGTTGGATTTTGTCTCCATCAGTAAGACTGAAATTGCAACGACTACACTGGCAACTCTTTGCTGAACATAAAGGCAGCTAAGCTGACTTGTTCAGCTGTAGACATGACACATAGACATTTGTCAGATCAAGCCATCAGTGAGATCAATCCCTCCTCACATGTCTACAGAACATCTGAACAAGCCACCTCAAGAACTCTCTATAATCAGTAGGGAGAAATCTGCAGTATGATTCATCTAATCCTAGAGGAAATGTTTAAACCAGTCAAATGAATCACACGTGCATTGACTGACATGTTCTCAGGTATAGGACCTGCATTCTAGAGGTCTAGAATCGTTGGCTGGAATGAATACCACCTACGTGTCTGAAGTTGTGTGAAGCCAGCAATTAACAGTCATACAGAGAATATCTGGGCTTGGAGTTTGGTGACCTCCAAACAGAAGTGAGAACAGGAATTTTGCCTAAACATCTATATCCTTGATATCACTGCAATGTTCTTTTCAGTTTAGAATCGGTGGGGAAGGTTTATGAAGTTATTATTTCATCACTGATGAGCTGAATCTCTAGTCTCAGTATGTAACTGTGCTTAGTTGACCTGACTTCATGATAAAACTGTGTGTGCTGTGCTTAGACATCTGTAAGACAATGGGAAAAACTTGTAGTGTTGTGGTTTTGTCTCAACAGGTGATGTTTCTCCTCCTCCTTCTACTGTAGTTGGACATACCAAAACCTTAGCTAAAGTTACGTTCAGTCCCAGTGTTGTCGAGCAAACCAGGATCGCCCGAAATGGCATTTTGGGAGACTTCATAATTAGATATGATGTCAACAGGGAGCTGAGTGTTGGAGATGTTCAGGTACTGTACACATGACTCGTCTTTTCCGCTTTAGTAACTGTACCTGAGATGGTTCAATTGTCTTGCGTGCTCCAAATGTCCTAGAAAATATTTTTCAAGTGAAGGTTACTTCTCCATCTTGTAAGAACCATCCAGAATAAAACCAGTCAGTTGACAGCCACAAGACAGAGTTAAAAACCACAGGTACCTACTTCATTTAGTTTTTTTGGGTTTTTTTTTTGTATCTGCTTTTCAGTTTCTGAATATACTGGCTGCATATATCTGGATACAAGGCCAGTTCCCCAAATGCATGTTGTGGTTATCATGCTTAGATAGATACATTATTTCCTTACTGCATTTGGAAGGAAAACCCCATGTCCACCGTGGACGGAGATGTGGATAGCTGCAGTAGGTTGCCTTAGTCTGGATAAACAGAGGACTAGGATTAAGAGGGATATCAAGGAGCACTCACATCCTCCAATGCAGACACAGACACTGAACGCAGGACCAAGTGTATCCAACCAAATATCCCATAATGATGTGTGTGGAACATTGCATCATGATCTACCTTTGATTCCTGCCTTCCTTGCTCTTCCACAGATTCTTAATGGATATTTCGTGCACTACTTCGCCCCCACAGATCTTCCTCCGTTGCCAAAGAATGTTGTGTTTGTGCTTGACAGCAGCGCTTCCATGGTGGGAACAAAACTGAAACAGGTGAGATCCTTGCATTTATTATAGACTGGTTGGTTGTGAGGCTGCAGAGAGCTTGGTTCAGACTTCGTCTCACCAGATAGGTTCTTCTGCAAAATGTTTGCTGTGTCTGAGGTGAGAGGAGGCTGTGAAGAAACCTCAAGGCGAGATGATTTACCTGCAACGAGAAGTTATCATATTAGTGATGGGAATAAGAAGTGCAGAGGACTTTATCACTCTGTAAAAAAGGTCAGTGCTGTCACAACTGAGCAAAGATGCTGCAGACAGGGTTGTCCTGGGAAGTTCTGTTCTGAGAAGTTTGAAGAGAGGCAGAATTGGGAGAACTGGCAACAAAGTCCATTCAGCAGACCGTTGTATCCAGCTTAACCACTGAGAAAAGATACTACTGTCTTTAAATCACCTTGGCAAAACCCTTAGCAATATATAACTCAACAGGTTCTGTTGAAAGAAAAGTCAGTTTGTCCTGAACGAGAATCTAAGTCTTTCAACACAAATCTCAGATATTTTTCCAGGGTATGCCCTGGATATGACCTCGATATGAGCCAACATACCAAGCTGAAGGGCACATCACCAATGCTTAAAACTGACCTCTGACTTGGAGGGTTCAGGCTGGTGCCTAAATGTTTCTATTTCTTCAATTCTTGAGCTGGTCTGTTGGATGGCCACATCTTTACCTTCTGCTTTCTTACCATGGCCAAGATAATGGCAGTGGAAAGTGACATTTTCCACATAGGTTGACACCAATATGGGGCAGTTTCAGCTTGTATGGATGTTGTGATGTTGTAACTCTACTAGAATGACTCAAGACCAATGCTGTGGGCTTGTATCTTGGCCAGTTAAGAAGCTCTAATTAGTCCATTTAGACTCTTTAGTTGCCTGTTTGGAACATGCTGATATTTCTGGAAAGCGTGGCTGTTTGAGAGCCTTTTTTTTATACCCTTGGCCACCAGCACTAAACCAGGTGTCCTTGAAATCAAAGACTGTGATCGTTCTCTGACAGAGATTGAACAAGGACATTGAGGGTATATCTGCCTTTCTCTCTCTGCTAAAAAACTTTAACTGTCTGGTTTCAATGGTGATCGCAAATCTTCATTTAGAAGCTGAGCCTCCTATTAAATCAAATTATCTCCACTGTGAGCTAAAGTGCAGCGTGACTTTTATGGCTCCTAATTATCTTCCCCAGCGACTGGAGTAGCAAACAGAGAGTTGTTAACAACCATACCTAGTACTGTGCTGAACGAGGTCTTGAATGAAGACGTCTTTGAATCTTTACAAATTCCTGTGGACAGAGCTTGGCTCTTAGCTTTCTGTTACTCTTCTGCTGAAAAACGTCCGCCTTTCCTGGCAGAATAAACAGATCCTGCACCAGTGCTCCCAGTCCCGCGTGCTGAAGGCAGGCAGGCAGCGATACAGCGCTGAACCGGGGAGATTAAGACTCTGGAGGGTTTTGGTACAAGTGTGAGCTGCGCAAAGAGGACCTTGGGTCAGCAGATTAACCTTGCACTATGAAAGCTTTTATTCTCCTCCTGAGAGCATTAGTGTTTCTTTCACAAATACTTCTTAGAAACAACGTGGCCAAGGGTTAACCCATGAAGGTCTGCTTCATAGCCTAGCCAGCTCCTGCTACTAAACATACATGAATCTCAGCCTAATTAGCTATGAAGAGTTGCCAGTTGAGCCTAAAGTGAGGGAAGTATCTAGCCAGAACTTTGCTGAGGGTGTACCCATTTATTTTTTTCCCTGTTATCTCAGAAACACTCTTTTATGGAGAACTACTATTAATGTTATGGAGGAGCCCTGTGTGCAGGAAGCACTTGCCTCTGATTTCAACTGCTCCAGAAAACAGAACTTTGTGGAATTATGACCTAAAGCATAAAAACCTCAAACAGATTAGTCAAGGATAGACCAAAATCTAAGACTGGTTGCATAATATACCTCTAAGAAAGTGTGATCAGCTACAGCCATGACCCATGTCTGCTCGGGGGCCTTTTTACCCCACTTGTTGTTGTTATTTAGATGTTTGTTAAATTACAGATATGTCCCCTGGTGGCAGGATACATCTGAGCAGAGGAAATGCCTGCTTTGCTTCTCTTCTCTTGGCCTCTTGCAGCTGTGGTGATCTATGATGGTGTGGAGGGAACTGAGAATTCCCATGGGATTGCCTTTCCTCATTTCTCTCCACTGAGTCACATGCAAGATCAGCTAAAAATACAGTCAGTGCTTGTAAAGAGTGCTCTTGTAGGTCAGCTGCGGTAACTGTGACAAAGGACAGTTTTGAGGATAGTATAAGAAAGGATGAGAGACATGGGCTGTGCAACCTTTTCTAGAGTAACCCAAGGAGATTTGTACTCTTCATTTAGCTGTTTTCATGAAGTTAATGGCAAAGTGACTCAAATGTGGCCAGGATTTCACATATCCTGCAGTTCCCACAATCTTATTGTAGTCATTTATTCCTTTCCTCTCCCATGGTTTTCCTTTTCCCACATGAATTTTTATCTGTTCATGCCATCCTTTTCTTCTTAAGATATCTCAGTCTTGGAAGATACGAGATGTCCAGACACAGTTGCAAACACATAGTGAGACAGGTTGAACAGCTTAAATCAAATCTTTAAGACTCTCGAGACATTCCCCTCACACCACTTAAACATATATTAGCTTTGTGGGGAAGACCAGCTGATGTGCCTGTTCCTCCTGCATTTTTCACAGCCTCTGGACTCTGTCAATGTTTAGCAGACTCAACTGTGTTCCAACAGCCCACCTCCACTGAGGATCTGGGCCTTTGTGACCCTCACCTTTTAGCACTGGCAGGGGGACAGAGGTCAGGAAGAGAAAACTCTTGAGCATCAAGATATAATATTTTTCATGTGTTCAAGACTTTGCACGTCATTCCTGCTGTCCCACTGGCAAGGAAAATACTGATTTTGTCCTCGTGAGCTTTGTTCCTTCATTTGCAAAGAGACAGCAAGCTCTGGGTGAAATCGTTCCTTTTACCAGGAGCCAGAGAGCCTGGGGAACAGATTATATTTTGCAATGTTCACTAGGAAGCAAAATGATTTTCCCTTTGAGCAGTCTCATCTGCTGATTTTTATGGTACCTTTGGCCAGGTAGAGGAGGACATAGGAGTTTTACATTGCTATAACTAGGAGAAAGAGGGACCAGTTATAGGCTCAGCACTTTGTGATTACCATGATTATCCCCAGTTTCACTAAACATAGTGAGAAAGGACTTTTACCAGCCTGCAATTTGTAGAACAAGCATGTTCCAAGCTATGAATGTGTCGGCAAGAGGATGGATTTGCAGGAATTTTGCAGACATGCAGTAAAATGTAGTAGTTTCAACCACTGACTCATTTCACCTTACCTTTCCCACAGGCAATAAATGCCCACACACTCAGCTAAACCGCTGGCTACACCGCAAGCCTGGCAACTTGTCACTGGTGGTGTGTCAGACCATAATCTTCTTTGAGGTTAATTGCACCAGGAGGAACTCAGCTGAAGCTGGGACCTGCTGTGTACTTGCAAGTGCCTCAGTTTATTTGCCTCCATCCATCCAATGGTCATTGTCGGTACGATTGATCTGTGACCTACACTGGCTGAGCCCTTCTGAGGGCCTAAGTGCCTTCTACATACATATTCCCTAAACCCCTGTGCTCTCCGAGTAGTTTCAGGGTGTCGAGAGAGCAGACAAGCACCTGAACAGTCCACGTTATTACTCCAAACTCCACTGACTTCTGCTGGATACTGCAGAGTTGGCTGTGGGCCTGTTGAGTCCAAGTAATGGCTGCTGCCCAGGAGAACTCCCTTAAATCGCCAGGGAGCTTTGGAAAAAACGCTAATTCTAATTACAGCCTTTAGTGCGTTTAAAGCTACTGTGAAGAGGAAAGATTTGTCAGTTTTTCCATTTCTATTGGAAAACAACAGCCTGAGTGAACGGAGAGCTGCGTGCAGTGTCTCCTGCAGCAACAGCTCCATGCAGCTGCCTCCTACTCGGGACTACACAACAGCAGTGTCACCTCTGTCCTCTGTAGATGTGAACATGGTATATAGGAATCATAGAATGGTTTGGGTTGGAAGGAACCTTAAAGATCATCTAGTCCCAACTCCCCTGCCGTGGGCAGGGACACCTCCCACTAGACCAGGTTACTCAAAGTCCCATCCAACCTGGCCTTGAACACTTTGAGGGATGAAGCACTCACAGCTTCCCCAGGCAACCTGTTCCAGTGTCTCACCACCCTGAGAGTGAAAAACTTCCTCCTAATCTCTAATCTAAATCTACCCCCTTTCGGTTTGAAGACATTACCCCTTGCCCTATCACCACAAGCCCTCTTCAGCTTTCTTGTAGGCCTCATTCAGATACTGAAGGGCTGCAAGAAGGTCTCCCCAGAGCCTTCTCTTCTGCAGGCTGAACAAGCCCAACTCTCAGCCTGTCCTCATAGGAGAGGTGTTCCAGCCCTCTGACGTCTTTGTGGCCTCCTCTGGCCCTGCTCCAACAGCTCCATATTCTTCTTGTGCTGAGGACTCACTCTGGAGGTGGATGCAGAAATCCAGGTGGGGTTCTCACAAGAGTGGAGCAGAGAGGCAGAATGCCTTCCCTCAAGCTGCCAGCCATACTGCTTTTGATGTACCCCAGGACACAGTTGGCTTTCTGGGTTGCACTCACACATTGTTGGCTCACGTTGAGCTTTCCATCAACCAGCACCCCCAAGTATTTCTCTTCACAGCTACTTGGCCCAGCCCGTATTGCACTTGGTAACCACTGCAGTAAATAAGACATCAGACTCATAAAGGCCTTAACTGCCCAGCTTCCAAGAAAGGTGCAAGTTCTTGTCATGCAGCAAAATAATCTGCTTTCCCCAAACCCTAAAACTTTTAAATAATGACAGGGTCACACAGAAACAAGCAACCTTCAGAGCAAGATGCTCTCAAATGTCCAGGACGGGGACTAACAGCTTCAGGTCTCAGGACTAACAGCCAACATACCCCCAGCTGAGTTACTCCATGTTGAGACACTAGAAGTAAAGACAGAATTTCCCAAGAAGACTCCAGCCCACCTATAAGTAGCAAGTCCCTTAGTTGGGTTTAGAGTAAATAGGATGCAGAGACTAGTGCAAAGTTTGGCACAGAAATGCCACTGAGGCTAGAACTGAAACCCCACAAAGACACTGAGCATTCTCCCAAGTGTTTCAATGGGAACTTTGCTGGATTCATCAAAGGATGGAATGAAAACAGGTGCTACTGAAGTGGCAGACACAGCCCAGTGATCACCAGACAAGTCCATAATGAAAAAAAAAGGGGCTAGATCAAGCTGGGAAGGCATTCTATGGATCAACATCAAGATGTATGACTAGGCATAGTTGTGACAGAGCTAGAGACAGCTACAGCATAGCTCTTGGCCTGACACTCAGAGACTGAGTGCTCAGGGTGGACCTTAAATGGTCAGGAGTGTGGGTGGAGGCCCCAGGTGGAGCTGGTCAGAGCCATTAAAGCCTATTAGGACACTCAAGGCCCTGGCATGCACATGTAAATCTGTGAAGCTGTGCATCTGGGTTTCTTTGATAGTCCTGGAATTGTGTTCTTCCAGTTGCTGGAGCAATACCTGGAAGCCAGATTTGGTTTCTATTCATGTTTTCATCATGGATCAGTTATGTTACCTTAAGTAGGTTATTTGCTTTGTCTCTCTCGAAAGTCTTTTCTGTTTAGCTGGCAAACCCATAGCTGGGCTTATGGCTGTACAAGATCCCCCAAGTCTAAAAGGCACCTGGTCTTTGCCAAGACTTAAGCTATTAATCTAATACTACTTGCAACAGCGCTGCTATTTCTAAGTAAATGCCCCTTCACCCTAATATGGGGTGTGTGCTACGCATCGCTCAACTGGGACAGTCTGCTTCTAACTGTGAGGAGCAGCTGAAGCTTAAAAGAGCTTGTGGGACCTTGTGTGGAAGCCTGTTGGAGTGAGGTCTTCCGTGTTATCTTACTGTATGAAGTCATCAAACACTGTTCACAGGAGCTCTGACTCTGAGGACCACATGAAGTAATTTGAGGTCCCTTAAGAATGAGGGATATGATACTACTGGTGTCAGGAGGAGAGAGTTTTTGCTTGAATAGTTTTTCCTGATGCAGTGACTTCATTGATTCCAAAACATCTGCTCTCTGCAGTTTTGGGCAAAGCCTGTGCTCATTTCTGAGACAGCGGCTTGGGATGGAGGTGGGCAGGGGAAGGGTTGGAGGCAGAGATGTGCAGCAGGGAGTGGAGATCCTGGAGCTGGAGAGGCTGAGACGATTTTGAAACAGGTAAAACGGGAAGGGGAGCAGGTGTTGTAGGACTGTGAGAGCCCTGTGGCAGACTCTTGGGTGGGAAAGCAGGCAAATGTACTTTGCTTTTAAAGAAAATTTAGTGTGTAATTCTCACCCTGAGCAAAGGTGTTGGGTCTTTGCTTCAACCAGCCATTGCCACAGTCCGTCGCTCACTGGAGATCAAAATGGGGAAGTCGCATCTAAAAGTAAGAGGCATCAGAGTTCAAGGAAAAAGGGCCAGAGCTATGAGAGGAGCGGTGGCTACAGAGTCACGCCTCCGTGGAAGGATAACAGATACTTTATCCCTGTGGAAGTGCAGCACCCCTTTTCATGGAGAAATAACACCTCCCCCCTGAGTAGAAACAGTGCAGTCTCTCTGTGGTGAAATAACAGAAATCTCTTCTCTGTGGAGAGGAAGCATCTCTCCTTGACGGAGCAACGGCACCTTCTCCTAGCAGGCTGTGTTTACAGGTAGGATGTTCTGCAAAGGGACTAGAAAGCTCCAAACCTCTCAGGCTTCTGACTGCTGAGACACTCAGTATGAGAGAGTCACTACAGGATGAGGAATAGAGACTAATCAATATGGAAAGCACCCTGACTTGTGCCTCAGCACAACTCCTGCTGCATAATGTAGCAGCTAATGGTTGCTGAAATTCAGGGGATGTGCTGCAGACAACTTCTTGGCCGTGTCAACTCTTCCCAGCGCTGTGTCAGTGGCTGATCTGTGTGACACAAGAATGAAAGTCTTGAGCTGTTGGAGCAGTTTTAATTTGTTGGGACTAACTCCTTCTGAGGATGGGCAGGGGGAGAGACGTCAAGCTCTGCACTGAGGGCAAGGGGCTCGTTTCCCTTGGGGTTGACCTTTTAGCTGCAAGCTCCATGGAAATTGTTTGTCATGCTGACAGGGTAGGGGGTTGAGTGTCCAACTGGCATGTTATGGGAAGTGATCCCACTTAAAATGAGCTAAGCACGAGACAAGAATGTGGCCTTCATACACTGCTGTGTCAGTCTGGCTGTCTGCCCGGGTAGCCCCGTTGTTTCCAGTGGGGTTATTTCAGTGTGGCGCTGTGAGGCAGCCTTTAAACTTTGACTTGTTGTACAGAAGCGTTTACTGCTCCCAATGTAATCCCTACCGCACTGTTGATAAATGCTTAAAGTTATGATGCTTGGTGCTGACAAGAGCTTGCCCCCTTAAAATTCTGTGCAAGCATTTCTTTATGTCCTCAACATTGCAACGAGATTGCAAAGACTCAGCGTCTACTCTGCCTTCTGGGCACGTGAAACTCCAGTTCCTGAGAAATCGGATCATTTTGCAGTTTTTCATGTCTTTATCCCCACTATGCTGTTGGGTGCTGGAGAAGTGAGTTACTCCAACTGATAGCAAAACTTGCTCACATCCCTGAAGACAAGTTTATCATTTGCAGAGCAGAAATCCAGTGCTTAAATGACCTGAAGGAATGTGGAGCTAAGAGATTTATTCCATGATAAGTGGAAAATGTTTTTCAGGAAAGGCAGTAGAAGCTGTTGCTCTAAATGATGCAGTATTTCTTTTGCAGACCAGGAAACTAGAAAGCAACTTTTTTTTCTATGGCCATACAGGGAGTCAGCAATGGTCGCGTTACTAGCAAGGGATTCGTGATGCTCAGGCGGGAGAAACTGGACCATGGACTGGAGACAGACCTTTATTGTCCAGAGTTCAACAACCAAACTCCCTCCCATCAGAGACCAGCATCAGCATAAAATAAAATGCTTGTTGTCCAGAACTGTGAAGGAGTTTTCCTTGGTTACGCGACCAGTGCCTGCCGGGAAGAGAGCACAAAGATATATTGAGGGGGAGAGAGTGAGTTGCAGCCCCTGGACTGCACAACGCTCCCTGCAGAGGAAAAAAAGGCAGATTGTCCTCCCCAAGGGGAGGAAGGTAACCCAGAAGTGTATCTTTGGATTTCTTTTTAAACCCCATTTTTGGTACAAAAGTCCCTGTTGCTGGCAGCTGGCATGTGATCTGCGTTGTGGGCAGAAAGGGAACAGGGACGTAGAAGAAAGCGAAACTCACAAGGTGTTAGGCCTGAAGTTGCATCAGGGGATGTTTAGTTTGGACATTAGGAAAAGTTTCTTCACTGAAAGGGCTGTTGAGCAGAGGAACAGGCTGCCCAGGAAGGCAATGGAGTCTCCATCCTTGGAGGTATTTAAAAAATGTGTAGATGTGGTACTGAGGGACATGGTTTAGTGGTGAGCTTGGCAGTGTTAGGTTGATGGTTGCACTCAATGATCTAAAAGATCTGTGATTCTATGATGTGGCTTCAAGCCTCAGTAGGAATGACCCTGCCCAGACCTGTGCTCTCTCTGTACCTCAGATCCTCCCTGTGAAATGGCAGCGGTGCTCAAACTGCCTTTCTTTTGGGTACTGGATCCCAAACCAAGCCTATGGCTATACTTTGTCTGACCTTCATAGCACCATTTCAGGTGGGAGTTTGATGCCAGCCTTTCCTTACGTCACAGTTATTAGCCCTCTGACAGACTAGGGGCAGGTTTGACCAGATATGGCTGTTGTAGATTGGAAAAACCAGCTCTGGACCTTTTCATCAGCTGCCTGCGTATGTTTGGAAAGGGAAAGGTATGAACCAAAGCACAGAGGATATTGAAGGGGAGGGGGGAACTCTTCTGTTTTTCTCCCTGTCCTTCCTTGCAGTGTTTTGCCAAACAACATATTTGCTTGTACTTTTCTCCTTCTCACTGCAGGAGGTATTCTGAGCCCTTCTCTGCAACTGTTGCCCTCTGAGACAAGTTAGGGAAACAGCTACGGGTTCCTAATTCCTTTTGAGCTTCTATCTTGTGCCTTAGCTCCTTTCTTATCAAATATGGTCTCTCACAAGGGATGTGAAAGGACAAAGACTCCTGAAATTTTGTCTTGTAGTTGGGACATCCTTCAGCGTATGATTGCAGATGGTCCCATGTCTGCTATCTGCAGACTGTTCTCATTCACCTCTTTTAGCTGATGAGTGCTGCTTTCCAAAGGCTTTGGCTGCGGATTTGTTCCTCTCTGCTGGCCGTGCCCTTTAGGCTGACTGATCCCGAGCTCACATGGCTGCCCAGTGCTGGCTGAAGCTGGAGAGGGGCAGTGTCAGCGGTGTCGATGTCTCACTGCCCAGCCAGCGCGAGGCCAGATGAGATGGCAGCTGCGTTTGGGCGTGCAGGGTGCAGCTGAGGACTGCCAAATGACCTCAGAGGCACTGGTGGGAGGGTGGTGGGTTCTGGGAGAGCTCCCTCTGTATCTGGAAGCTGTTTCCAAGAGGGACTAAGTTACCCTACGGTGCTGCAGAGACCCATTGTCTGCACAGGATGGGATTCAGCATGAACTGAAAGTCTTTTGATTTTTTTTTTTTTTTTTATGGACTGGCATGAGGCTTGCATAGAGGATGTGGGCTTAGGATGAAGTGCTTATAAGTGCTGCTAGGCAATGGAAAGTGTGAATACGTGGGCTTGGGACACGCATTATAATGAGGTGCTTGAATTCCCCTCTTGCTTCGTAGCAGGGCCAACGTCTGGCAACGCCACAGTGTCTAACAACTGCACATTGTCTCCCTTTGAACTGCACAGCTTTCAGGGTAGCCAGGCTTTGCCCTCACCCTGCTCCTCAAACAACCAAGAGACTGTGGGAGAAATGTCATCGGGACTCAGATTCTTCCTAAAAGGTACCCAGATGGCCTGACATCATCCCAGATGTCTCGGAGGCAGCTCTTTGACCCAAGAAAGCGCTGAAGGTTCTCAGCTCTCCCATGGGAGTGTGTCTCTTCCCATGCTTTGCTCCACTAGTGTTTCAGCAAAGTGAGGTCTATCAGAGCTAGCCCCAAGGCACAGGTACAAAGGTGACAATTCAGACCTGAAGTGTAGCTGAGGGAGTTCTTCTCTTCCTGCTGTTGCTGGGGGTTGCACAGCCCCAAATCATCTTGACCAGGACACAGGACCCTTAACAAGCAAGAATTAGAAAAGCAGAAGTTGTGTTGCACGTCCAGGTGTTGATGTGGAGGTGCAACAAAGACCAGAGTGATAGCTGGGAGCTGGCTTGTCTCTGACCTTGGAAGCCTGAGAAGACACTGGTTGCACATCAGTCATTTAGTCAGCGTGAGCTCATCTTCATCTCATCAGTTCTGAAGCCCAGACATAAAGTGTGATCTCTCCCTGGCAGCCGTGGTCACCTCACCTGTCCCTAACTGTAGACCATAATTGTTCTGCTCTAGATTCAGGGAGCGATATTTTGTAGCCCTGGAGGTGGCTATTTCTAGCCCTAGGTTCCAGCTGTGCTGACAGCTTGTTCACCAGCACAGCTTCTCGACATAAATGCACTGGAGTGGCAAGTCTGTCTCCACCTTTCAGCTCAGTTTCATCTGTGCTAATCTGGGGGAAATAGAGGAATCTTTCTACACCATACTATCCTCTTTTAATTCTGATCTAAATCTCACCTCTGACACTACAAACCATTTCCAACTGGCAAAAATAGTTTTTTTTTTCAGCTGTCCTGTATTGTCACTTCCTGCCACCTTCTCTTTTAATCCTTGCTCCACCCTACACACAAAAATTCATCTACTCATGCAAATACCTTGGGAGATGTGCTTCATCTGACAGCACCTTGCACGAGGGTGCTGGACCCTTAAACTGGACTTTGTCAGTGTGAGTGTGTTAGATCTGTGCCCAGTTTATCCCCCAATAATCCTCCACAGCCGTGGAGGAATGATCTGGCCCTCACCAGGGAAGAAATGAATGGTTAATCCTCTGCTTCGCAGGAGAGAGTCTTTGGCACCAGTTTCAGTTTGATGACTCACTGGGGCCAGGCGGGAGTGGAAGTGCAAAGACCCCATCAGCAGCAGAGCAGCTTGGAAATCCCACAGCAGCCTCAGCCCTTGGCTCGTCATAGCCAGGAGAAGTTCCAGCTGTGGCCTTACAAGGCCAGAATGAGAAACCCGCTGCCCTGTCCCGACTGAAGCTGCTGCCAGGCGCTCTCTGCACAAAGAGCTTTGCAAATCCTTGCCCCAGGACTGGTGGAGACTGGAGAAGAGGGGCTGGGCACCAAGAGCTCTCAGTCAGCTGCGTGTCTCAAGATTTTGAGCGGGGCACTTTTACCAAGATATACTCGTTAACTTAAAGTCGGTTTTGCCTGCCAGCTCCTGAATTGTATCCAGCCCGTCGGAGGGAAGTCACATCTCACTGCCAGCCTATTTACGGGTGAGGAATAACGGTAGCAAAACGTGTGGTGCCACCCCTTGAAGCCTGCAGTCTTTAGGATAAACCTGGAGATCCTCACAGGCTGGGAGGAGAGATGTGAACACACAGGATGAGCCAGGCAATTCAGAGCACTCTGGGAGAGGTGGAGAGCCAGTTCAGCTCCTTTGGGCTCCAGTAAGCACTCTAATGCTCAGGACTGAGCAGGATTAGGTCTTGAGGTGAGTCCCACCTTCTCTATAGTTGAGCTGCTAAGCCTCTTGGAGGCAACGCAGGGAGACAGGCGCTTCCAGGCAATGACTCAGCCCATCCTAAAACCCATCCAAAGCAGATGGGATGGATTACTCTCTGGAGGTGCTTTCCCCTGCCTAGAGAAGGATTAGATGCGATGCCCAGCTTTCTGATGACTGAGTGGGGAAAGCTGAATCCCACCCTTCAGTTTTGCTGGGGATGAGGTAAAAGCTGCAGGAGAATGAACCATATGACTTCCCTCGTTCTGTTTGCTTTGGAGCAAAGACGTGCACACACGCACACTTGTATGGGTGTCTGTGTGTGGATAACCTAAATTCAGAGGATTTTTATTGAAGTTGCAGAGACAAGCACATTAGCTAGAGATGCCAGAATGCGGACTGTCTATGCATTAAAATGGGACGGAACTTTTTCCTGGGGAAAAACTGACTCAAACTCTCTAGAAATGACTTAACTGTGACAAAAATAAGAGACAAAAAGGAAAGAAAAAGAAAGAAGGGGAGAGAGAGATGATCCCAGCCCCACATTTGGCTCCTGTATGAGCATGTGGGGAAGTGCTGTGTTTTCTAGCAAAGGCTGCTTCAGTTCCCTCCTGACCCCTTCTGCAATTGTAGTTTGAATGCTGTGTGCATCAAACTACACTGCTGCTCTGTAGTGTTTCACCTTTTCTTTTTAGCTGAACACAGGCAAGAATGCCAAAAAGAATGTCTGCGCACGCTGGAGGTGAGATGCGATCCCTCTGCAAAGACGCCAAAGCGAGATTATTTTTCCTCTTGCCTTGTTCTCAGAAACAGCAAAGCTGTTTGAGCCCAATAAATCCCTCTGAGAAAAGTGTGGTTTGATAGAATTGTAAAAAAAAATAAATGAAAAGAGGATTTTTGTAATGGGAAAGGTCAAGTGATGTTAATTATAACCAGAGCTATAATACAGATAATGAGATTTGGGGAGTTTCCCACCAAATCATTACTTCTAGGCACCTCTGTTTCTCACTCCTGCCTACCCTGGTGGGGAGTGGAGCGAAGGGGAGATGTTGCTGGTTGGGAGCCGTTGTGGTTTCATTGTTTCTTGCTTTAACATCCTGCCCCAAATTGCCTTCAGCAGAGGTTGGCATGAAGGCCTGTGTGGGCTCACACAGGATAGAAGCTTCTCCATTTTCACTTCCTGCTTACTTTGAGCCTATATTTTTTCAAGCGAGAAATGCACAGGCCGCTCGTGTTATCATGGAATAAATCCAAGAATTCTTTTTTCTACTGTGTGATTGCTGCTTTGCCTTTCTGAGCATGCATGAGAGGTGGTTTGGCCTACAGAATCGAGAGCTGGAAACTCCCAAGGTTTGGAAAGCTTTCCATTTGTGGCCTTGATATCATTACTAAAGTAGGTTGTGCCTGAGTTTTCACTTCTTTAAAATGGGACTGTGAATGTTTGAGGGGCGATGTCATCTATTGTCTGATTTTACAATACAAAGCCTATTGTAAAAGGAAAGATGAGAGAGCATAAAACCTCCCCTTTTTTTTTGGATTAACTGCTATTTAGCTCATCTTAGCAAGACCTCTACAAACTGTCAGGCTGTGGAGACAGCCTTCATGTTTGGGGCAGGCATTCACTTTCCTGAAGGTTTATTTGGTGCACATCATGTCATGAACCTAGTGGGATTTTTCCCTTGAAAGAGCCTCTTCCACCAGCATTTTCTTTCATATTCTCATCTATGAAACATCTGTAGAATGCATGGTGCTGAGACGTGGAGCAATGTTCCAGTTAAGCAAATGGAGGGATGAATCTTACAATCCCTACAGAGGAAAATGGTTTAGACAGAGGACAGAAACAGGCAGGGAGGGATTCCAGACCTGACTCCAAAATGTTTGAAGCTATGGGAAACACTCCTCTTAATTTCAGATGGGCTGCAAACCAAGTCACTGGCTGGGAGGATTAGAGATTCCACTGTGGTGGGTAATTTGTTTGCAGTTGCATCATTGCATCATCAGCTTTGATGCAGAATCCAGGGGGATATTGATGACACAGCTTGCTCAGTCCTTTGAGCTCCTTTCCAAACTGTGATACCAACATCAGGCCTAGAAATAGGTGGTTTCCAGCACTGCTGGTTGCCTTTTGCAATTTTTCTGGACAAGACCTTTGTGTATTTCCCTGACAGGCATGCGAGAAATCTTTAGATGCTGATGAATGCACCATATTATTCCCTGCATAGCTTTCCTTGGAATTTGAAAGGCTTAATGGTGGCCAAGAAGGGGCAGAGCTGAGAAGCTGCTGATCCCTCAACTTACAGATATTGCCTCATATTCCTCCTGTGTGTTTTGCATCCAAATATAGACTATGTTTCATGGTCAGAGGTTGCTTTTGGGCATCTTCTCGCAGCTGGTCTTACTAAGCTGCAGTTTTTCTCCATGTGAACACAGCTGCATGGCTGCTAAATCAAAGCTGGTCACGCTGGGGAGAACTGAACACATCTGCACTCTCCCTTTTGGCTTAATCCTCAGTGGCCCGTCTTTCTCATCACCCAGGAGCCTTAACCTCTCTTACTTTCCTCGCTCTGGTTGACTATCTTTACATAGGATGATGAACAGCAGAGCAATGTAATGTTGGAATATTGATGAAAAACAACATGGAACAAAATTAACTAGCAGGTAGAACCTGCAACAGCTAGTCAGGGCTTCTTTTTATAGCCTATTCATTTGAACATATTATCGTAAACATTTGTTAATTGCTGGAACTATTCATTACATATGTACCAGTCGGTATCCTAATCATGAACAGAGCACGTGCAGCCTTGACATATTTAGAAGTCTTTCAATTTACAAGTAACCTTTTTAACCATATGCCACTTACAGCTTCCTGTAAGTCTGGAGGGCTTTAGAAGAACTCCACGAGATTTTGGATATTAGTCAACATTTTTCGCATCCCTTGGTTCAGAGCACAGTTCTCCCAGTCACTGGGGGCTTTTATCCTAATTGTTATGGATGATTTTTAAGCTTAGTTAGGTTTAGACCTGTGTCTCACAGCTTTGCAAGATCTTTTGGGCAAGAGTTGTTATTTCATCTTATATTTACATAGCACCTGGTACGCTAGAGATCAGGCCTTGAGGCAGCCAAGGACATCTCACTTGTCTTCATGAGCCAAACTGGCAGTGTAGAAATATCTGTAAGATCAGTAAACTTCTTAAGAATGAGATTCTTGTCCGCTAAAGCAGTGACAGTTGTGCCTACTGGTCTCTTTTCTCTTTTTCTAGACCAAAGAAGCTCTCTTCACAATCCTCCAGGACCTGAGGCCTGAAGACCACTTCAATATCATTGGCTTTTCCAACCGAATAAAGGTCTGGCAGCAGGACCGGCTGGTGCCAGTCACTCCAAATAACATCAGAGATGCCAAAAAGTACATTCATAACATGTCACCTACCGGAGGTATGATCCTGAGATACGGACAAGATTCCTTTTGCTATCCTGTTACCTACACTAGAATGGAGAGTGGTCAATGTGGTCCTGGAGCATGTTGTAATAAAAGCACATTGGATCCTGAGACAAGGGGGACCCCTCTCCACCTCCACTCAGGGTTACGTGACAGAAGGATATGTGCCCTTTATTCACGGTGTATGGTGGGGAGGTGCCTCCAGATCCAGTCATATGACCTGATATACTTATTAAAGCCTAGTTAGGCCCATTTTCCTATTCATCTGGTGAGATCCTCCAAGTAGAAAAGTTCCCAAGGTTATTTCTTGAGGACACAGGAAAAAATCCAGTATTTTGGTGAAGGACACACAGGGCCAGTACTTGCACAGTTTCTGAAAGCCTGTGTAAAAACAGGCACGTGGTTTTGTCTGGTCTAGGAACTCCACAGATAGACTACGCAATGTGGGCTGTGAGACTGCCTTCTGCAAGAACTGGTTCCTCACCTAGTACTGTGATCTTCTTGACTCTACTAAGAAGCAGTCAGAATGACCTTGAAGAATTTCTTGTCCCTTTTCACTTGTGTCTTGCTGCTGGGAGGTGAGAAGAGGCCCCAGAACAGTGACAGAGTGTAGGCATCATTCTGAATTTCATTCAGCAGTCCTCTCTGATGTTCTGGACACTAGTACATATCAAAAAAAATGTAGTGAGGTTTGTAGTCAAACACTTTGGCAGCTGTGCGCATCCTGGCTGAGCACTCCCCAGGTACGCAGAGAGCTGCAAAATGACCTATGCAAATCCTTCCCCATGCAAGCAGCCACAGCTGGTTGAAGGTCAGGCAGAGCCTTCCGACGGCTGCCCCTGAGCAGTGACCACTCCTAACAAAGGAAACTCTCTGATGGAAAACCACGGCAAACAGGATGGTTTGCTGTACCGTTTGCATTGTGAGAAGAGGAGTTTAGGAAGTGGTCAAGGGACCTGCCCAGTTAAACAATTACCAATAACAAGACTAAACTTGAGTACAAAGCTTTTTACTCCTTAAAGTGCCAAAAGAGCTGCACAGGAACCAGCTGAGTTTGCCCATGGACTTGCCAGAGAACAAAAGTAAAAGGAAATGATTAATTCAGGTTCAACAGGAAGGTGCAAGTGACTCTCCACTACAGGCCAGCGGTACTTTAGTTTTGGCTAACTCTGCGTTTGCCTTACGAAGATGCTGTTGCTTGAGTATCTTCCAATGAACATGAATGTACTCAGGCTCACAGATCACACACATGTGCTGTGCTTACACTGCTGTGTCATACTCACACATCAAATAAACGGGAACAAAATATTACTACTAGCTATTTGTGCATGTAGCAAAAGGCAGTTTTCAGTGCTTGGTAGCTCTGATGTGGTTGGGTTTGACAGGACGCTGTCTGCCGCATGGGGTGATTTTCTTTTGTTGCTGGAGAAAAAAATATTTCTGAAATTTTGGAACTGGATGGAGGCTGAGACAGTATTAAGATATTTAGGTGAAGGATTTTGGTTCAAAACCATTTTGCGAAAAAGCACAGTCTGGATTCTGAGGACTTTTCAGAAGTCCTAGCTCTTTTCCTAACACAAAAATACATGGAGAAAGAAGATACCCGTACTCATTTTCCTGCTTTCTCTTTTTTTCCTGAACAAGCAATAAGTTTGAATCTTTTTAAGGCTATTCTTCTAAAAGTACATTTATTACCTCATTTATTTTCTGCTTTGTCTCTCTCCCCACTTCAGGCAGCTCCATTCTTCACTAGCCAGTTGTTTTGTGAAAACACACTCAGCTAACAAAGCCATTTCTCTTCCCTTTAAACTTTGTTAGCCCCTGGCGTTTGAAGAATAAATTCAACCACTTGTTTTCCCATCTGAAGGTTTTTTCCTCTCTTGTGCCCTTCAGACAGAATAAGCAGAACTTGTTTTCCCAGTTCAGATGCCATCTGAGAGAGTCTCTAATTAACTGGTTTTGTATGTACCAGCAGGATATGTTTATGTGCTGTGACCCTGCTTAACACAACCGACTATTGTACACGGAGATCTTCAAGGATATAGCAATTTCACACAACAAATTGCAATTCATAATTCAATTGACAAGACTATAAACACCTATCCCAAACTGGTGCTGAGTAACAGAGCTGAACTGAGTTCAAGGGCGGCTGCAACCTCATGAAGAGAAAAGGAACATCCTGTTGAACAGAGGTGCTGTTAGCATACTACAGGGAGCTTAGGGAAATTATTTCTAGCACTCTAAGAAGTAGAAGTAAGCTAATCATTCTGGTACCTTCCCAGGGACTAATATTAACGGCGCTCTCCAGACTGGAGCAAAGCTGCTAAATGATTACATTGCTCAGAACGACATTGATGCCAGGAGCGTCTCTCTGATCATCTTCCTCACGGACGGGAGGCCCACTGTTGGGGAAACGCAGTCATCCAAAATCCTCAGCAACACCAAGGATGCCATCCGCGATAAATTCTGCCTTTTCACCATTGGCATCGGCAATGACGTGGACCACAAACTGCTGGAGAGGATGGCACTGGATAACTGCGGCATGATGAGGCATTTCCAGGAGGATGAGGATGCAGCCAGCCACCTCAAAGGGTTGGTTCTGCTTTTTCTCTGCTTATAGCTGCATTGGGTCCTCTGGGCAAGTGTGTTGGGGAGGAAAATCCTCTACGGAGACATCACAACACATGAGAGTTTCTCTGAGGCTCAGCTCTGGTTGAGAGAGGCAGAGGATGCTCAGATATTGAGGATGCCTGCTCAGAAATTGTCTCCTTCCTAACAGACCCCCTGAGCTGTACTTGGAGCTTCCAAGATCTCCAGAACAAGGCATTTGTCTCCCTAACTCAGAGAGTTGTTTGGGGTGTGTAAATAGGGAGCGATGGGGGGCATAAGTGCCACCTCTCCACAGGGGGACAGACAGAGGGAGGAGAGGATGCATGGCTCACCTCAGATTGGTGACATAAACAGCATGGATGGGATCAGGAATGGAGATCTCAATTTGAGGCAGAAAAGGATTTTTTTTTTTTCTTTTAAAATAACCTTATGTCCAAACTCCAAAATATTTGACTTTTAAAAAAATGCACAGGGGCCATTCTTGGGATGATCACGTAGTCACTTCATTCCCTCATTCTCTGTGACCCAAACTCCTAAAAACTTTCTTGTAATCCTCATAATTCATTAGGACCAGAGATTATGTTCCTCTTCTGTGATCAGGGAGCTGTAGTCCAAGAGGAGACCCTAGTGAGGAACAGCTAAAAGATATCTGAACCACAGCTGTGTTTAAAGTGTCAGGAAGTATATCAGTACTTCCAGGCAAAAATATTTGGATTTCACTCCCAAAATGTTAGTGTTTTGAACCTCAGAAACGAAAAAGAGACAGTCATTGAACAGACATCTCTCATCTAGCTGGTGCTTAATTCATCTGGAGTAGTGACACCGTGCACCTTCCACTAGAGCTTTTCTTTCTGTGGTGGCTATCTATCTGCAGTCAAGAGTGTCTTGCTTTCAGATTGGATTTTGTAGATCCATCTGCCACTCTGCCCGTGTTAATTGCTTCTCAAAACATCCATTTCTGGATAGCAAGTGGTATTCCCTGGCAGATGAAGGATGTGCTGATTGATTGGGCCACAGGAACCCAGCCCTGCAAGTGCTTGTTCAAACATCTCTATCTGATAAACATCTCACTGTTTATCAAGCTTAGTGATGGCAAACCCACTTGCCATCTGGTGCCAAATTTATATGGAAAGGCACAATCACTTGCTGGAGGACAGTTCAAATCACTCTTGGAGGAAAAATCTATGCGGGTGCCAATGTAATTTTTGATTTTTGTGGTCAGTGAGCTGTGTTTTTACACAGATACTTTCTTCAGTTGTACTATAAGACAGACTGTATCCCTTACTCCACTATTTGTTACACCCCTGGAATTATTTCACAGAAAGTTCTCAGGTTTAATTCACTCATTTTTTAAAGTGCGTTGAGGTCTCTGCATCAAAGACACTGAGTATTCAGAAAGACTTCAAAATAAAGCCAACCAGTTAAGGCTTTGGGTTTTCTTGGAGAGAGAATAAAACACAAAGTGTGACTCTAGCTTCCAGACAATCTGTTTAAGCAGATGTAAAAAATAAATCCAGCCTGAACTAAAACAGGGCTGGGGCCGGTTCTTTGTTTATTTACCAAGTTAGACTCAAATGACTTGCCAAAGGATGAGGAGTCTGGCATTTGAATGGGAAATATGGCATTCTCGGAGCAGCTTGGGAGGATCCATCAAAAGCACATCACTGCAGGGAAAACGGCATTGTGAATTTAGGCCTTGACGCCTTGTAAATGCTTTCTGGCGTGTCCAGTGCAAAGCATTCTCAGAAGTATGGTAGGTCATGTTACTAAAGCATGACAGGGTTCAACTCTTTGGTTCCACAGAAGTCTTTGCTTGCACCAGCAGAAAGCAGTAAGGTCGCAGTAAGTTCTCTTCTGGCAGCCCTCCTGTATTTAATAGTTAGGATTCCTCCATCCTTGGAAATGTCCTCATTTATGGGGGCATAGTGAGATTCCTTCTTGATTTTCTTTCTCCTCTGACCCTCAGAAAACCATGTTCCTGCCTGTCCCACATGGACTGTCCCAAACTGTATTATCCAGGGCTCTTCCAGTGACACAGAAGCTTTGGTTCAGATACTCTCCAGCTCTGCAGGGCCTAGCAACTTGGTCTCACAGTTTTTGGCTCTGCAATACCATGGATAATACCTCTAGAAAGCTGTGGGTAACGGCATCTCTTCAAAATACATTTGGAAATAACTAGGGTGCTGTGAGCCTGAGAAGGCAAGAATTTACTTCTGATGGACGGGCCCTCTCAAGCAAACTTAAGTGGTCACAAATATCTCCTTGCAGTGCTCCTGAATCACAGAGGAAGGTTAGTGACTGCCACACCATGCAGGGATCCTTCTCAGCACACTTAAGAGACTGTTTAGATGCCTGAGAAAAACTGAAAGCTAAAATGAGGCAGAGAATAATTCTGGTTGAAAGGGACCTCTGGAGGTCATGTAATCCAGCCCTCTGCTCAAAGAAGAGCTTACTTCAAATTTAGGTGAGGTTTCTTAGGGTCTTGTCCACTCAAGTTTTGAAAATGTCTAAGGGTAGAGCCTCCCATGTCTCTCTGGGCCCAGTTAAATTTGTAGTTAAATTTGGGGCCTTGTAGTTCTAACGGCTCCTGAATGACTTAGGAACCATGTTAGATAGTCTGACTGTATTCTTGACTCTGAGCAAGAGTGGTGCCTGCACTTGGATGAACAGTACTAATGGTGACAACTGTGTCTTTGTTTAAGGTTCTATGATGAAATAGGAACACCTCTTCTCTCTGACATCCGTGTGGATTACCCAGAAGACAACGTGGAGCAAGTCACCCAGAACTTCTTCCCTAACTACTTCAATGGCTCTGAAATTATAATAGCTGGCAAACTCATCAACCGCACCTCAGATAGTCTCCACGTGGAGGTGACTGCTAGCAACTCCAAGAAGTACATCCTCCTCAAAACAGATGTGGCTATTGACCTGCCAAGCAGGAATGACATCAGAGGTGTCCCTGGCCTGGAAGATGGCAAAGGTGATAATAATTACATTGAGAGGGCATGGAGCTATCTCACCATCAAGGAATTGCTTAACTCCCGATTGAAGAGTGATGACAGTCAGGAAAAAGACTATTTGATGGAGAAAGCCAAGTCAATGGCCCTGACTTACAATTTTGTTACTCCCTTCACCGTTTTGAAGATGAGAGAGGCCGGGATCCACTCAGAACCACCTCAGGAGGCATTTATCAGTCCTTCTACTGATGGCATTGGTGAGAAGTTGCAGAGCTTGCAGGGACACAAGGCACCACCAGGTACGAGGGGAAAATAACCATGTGCTGGTAAGAAATCTTTTTGCACAGATAGTGTCTCAGGGCTGACTTTGGCAACAGAATGATCTAGCCAATGAACCCAGGGGTGGTAAATAGAAAGCTGAGATTTCCATATTGATGATGCTAATTGTGGGCTGGGTGACCTTGAGCAAATTTTTTAGGCACCTGACTCCCTCACTTAACTGCTCTGTAGAAACTGTTAGAAGAAAAATTGGTATTCTAAATGAAGTAGCTGCAGGAATGTGTTTCATAATCTTACTGAATAATTTTCTGGGAACGTTATTATATGGACATTATTATATTATGTTTTCTCCTGTTGATCAGCAAGCAATTTTAACAGTCTTCCTTCCCCACTTCTAGGTATACGTAGACAGCAAGAGAAACAAAGAATTAAAATCTCCAAAACTTCAGGTCAGTGCCTGTTTTCATGCCTTTAATAATGCAAAATAATAATGGAATTATGAGTTTATTTCATAATAAATGTATGGGAACCTCAGTTGCATGCCACTGTGGTATGACCATCTCAGCAGATCAGCCAAAATCCTATTTACCAGACTCACGGAGTGGGGAGGAACATGAAAAACAAAACAAGATACAGATGGGATCAATAATGGGAAGAAGTGTGAGGAAACATAGCAAGGCAGATGATCTACAGCACTTGATCCTCATGTTTGAGACTTCTGTAGATTAGGGGAGAACAGGAAGCACATTTTCTCTGTACTAGAACTAGGAAAAAAAAATATAAAGTAATGTTGCTGAAACATAAATTTTTGTTGAAGGTAAAAAAAAAAAAAAGGCAAGTTCTGTAATGTTTTGCTATTTCCCTGTTGGTTCTGCACCTCTATTTATATCCTTTTCATACATTGAATGCTGAAGAATAAGCCCAGATCAAGAATTAAGACTTGAATTTCACTGGATAAGTTTATCTTAAAAACTAGGGTTTTGCCTTGTCTTATTATTTATAACAACTATCAGGTAGTTGATGATAGGCCAAGGATTGTTGAAAAGTTAAGGTTGTGAAATTGTTTAAATTCTCCCGTTGACTGGTCCCATCTGATACTGAGGTCCAGGAAGGTTCAGTGTGAGATGTGCCCATGCAGCAGTCCTTGGTTAGAGGATACGTTTTTGTGTGCTGTAGGGGATGTAGCTTCCCAACAGAGTATGGAGGAGTATAAAACACCTGTATGACAGTTCCTATAAATCACTGAAATGATATTCCAGGAAGAAAATATCCTGATTTTTACCTGGATTGTTTTCTCACTGAAAACCCAGCCTCCTCTGTGAGAAAACCAAAACAAAATAAAACAATCTTCGGGAAAAAAAAACAAAGCAAAACATGGCATTTCCTGGCAAACTCCATCCAACCCTTTAAAAACAACAAACTGGGAGGCCTTAGGGGAAAAAAAAAAAAAAAGACAAACACCCTTTGAAAAGCAGTTTTGTTACAGTTTTGGACATGGAGGTTTTGTGTAAGTCTCTCACATTTGTCTCTTTTTCCACGTCTTCTCAGCGGATGGAGATCCCCATTTCGTCATCGATTTTCCCTCCAGCAAGTTCTCTGTCTGCTTCAATATTGACGGAGAACCAGGGGACATTCTGCGACTGGTCTCCGACCATAAGGAATCTGGTGAGCAGCCGAGCAAAGCAGTTGCTTGTGGAGCAAAGCTGGGGTGCAAGGCCAGCTCCCTAGCAATCAGACTGAGCACCACGCTTCATAGGCAAGAAAGTAGCAGGAAATTAGAAAACGTTGCTTTTGCAGCCCGGCAATGGAAAATTGGTGCAATCAGTTTTGAAACTGTTCTAATCACCTAGATTGGAAGGGGAGGTAAATTGTTCACTTGCACTCACTGACCTCCAACTCTATCATAGCTTAGGGGTAAAATCACAGCAAGCCTAAGCAAAGAGAAAGCCTGGCCACTACTGCAAACACAATTCATCTGCAGAAGTGTTTGTCAATAGAGTAGCACAGAATGACAGAATTGCCTAGATTGGAAAAGACCTTTAGGATCATCAGGTCCAATAACAGAACGGTGGGGGCTGGAAGGGTGCTCCGCAGATCATCTGGTCCAACCCCCCCTGCTCCAGCAGGATCACCCAGAGAAGAGTGCCCACGATCACATCCAGGCAGGTTGGGAACCTCTCCAGAGAAGGAGACTCCACAGTCTCTCTGGGCAGCTGGTTCCAGGCTCTGGCACAGTCACAGGAAAGTTGTTTTTTTTCATGTTCAGATGGAATTTCCTGTGTTCTAGTTTATGCCCATTACTCCTTGTCCTGTCACTGGGCACCACTGAAAAGAGCCTGGCCTAATAAAAAACAAACAAAACAGTGTACTGAAATGAGTGGATCTAAACATATAAAAAACTGGCCTTTATGGGTATCCAAACTTTTCCTAGTTCAGCTCTTCATTGGCTGGAATCACGGGAGCAGCAACAACATGTAAACAGCTAAGAGACCTACTTGAGTGCATGAGGACCACACTGCACCCTTCCAGCTAGACTGGAGAGCTCAGCTCCTGATCCTTAGATCCAGGGTGGTCTGGGGGGTTGCACTTGACCACTGTGACAACAGCCCCAGCTGAATGAGCAGGCACAGGCATTCTGATACTTCATGTAGTGTTTGCAGAAGCCATGCAGCCACCTCCACATCGAGTGATTGCACAGGGGATTCAGCTTCCCGGTGCAGAGCCGGCGCAGTTCTTCATCAGCCCTCTGGTTACAAAGTCACAACATGCAAATAAAAGATTTGGACTCACCAAAATTGCTCCCTTATTGGAACTTCACTCTTTGCATAGCCCTGTTTGCTTCAGGACAGGGTGAAATACCCCAACAGGCTAACCAAGCACTGAGACCCTGTCAGTGAGAAGACTACCAGACTGGTTACTGAGTCATGACAGCCTTGAGAAAACCCACACATTTCAGGACCTGCTTTGCCCAAGCCAGTCTGATCCTCAGGGGCTCAAACCGTGGTCTGATCCGATCTGGAATTCTAAGCAGGGCAGCTAATAAGCAGATTATGTCCTGAGCAAGGAAGCAGTGGGAGGAAGGGGGTTTAAAACCAAAGACAATGCACAGACTTGTTTTACAAAGAAGGTAAACAAGCCCACAATAAAGTTGTAAGAATTCTGTTCTGCATGGCAGTGGTCTAGCCTCCATATTTCTGTGTTCCTGCCTTAGTAAGATCCAGCTCCTGGCAGTTTCCCTTAAACTTCTTTCACAGACTGTGTTTGTGTTATCCCTTGAATGATTCTGTGGCTCAAATGCAGTACAAGCTTGAGAAAAACAGACTTTGCAGCACTAGCAAGTTGAGTCTATGAAGGCAGAAATCAGAGATCCCCCTGGGAATAATGGGATATGGAGATACCTCATCTCAGTGTTGATGGCTTGGGTTAGCAGCAAGCCTCCTCCTTTCGTGTTACTGACTAGTGGCTGTTCAGAGGCCGGTTCTGTTCATGGACAGAAGGTCACAAAAATCATTAAAGTAATTGGGAATCTTGCTGTGGGCATCTAGGCCTTGTTTGATTCAGTGGGATCTGTGCCTTGGACTACGTAAAAGCATTTTTTTGAGGGCAAAACTGAGGGAGGAGAGGAAGGCAGCACTGGTGAAGCTGGAAGTAACACAGTGGGAGTTCAGGGTTCAGGGTCCCCTTTGGCAGCAACACAGAGAACCTGAATTTCTTACAGTGCCACCTGAGGAGGTTCAGAACTTCACCTCAGACTGTTACAGGTCAGTCTATTCCCTCTACAAGTCCTGTTCAGTCTTCAGGGTGTTGGCCAAGGTAGCAACCCTAACTCTGTGGCTTCCCAGGCGGACTTCTTAGGAGCCAGGTAGAGAGGGAGATCAGACCACAACTACTTACCACCTTCAGAAACAATCACACAGACACACCCAGGTCCTCTTCCTAGAAGATGAGGCCCTGCACCGGTTGGTGATATGAGCAAAACCAGACCTACCTTAGTCCTCCAAGATCTGGTATGATTGTCCAGGTGTGATTTATACATCAACAAATAAGCAGTCTAGGTAAATCACACTGTGCTTGGTCAAGCTGTAGCAGTCAGAAATAGAAATATTTATCTTACGTGGCTCAAAATCTCTGCACACCATTGTCTTGATCATAGGTAGGTCTGAGGTTGGATGGAGCTTAGGAAGAGGCTGTGCTACCTGATCCTACCCTGTAGCACTGTGTGCACGATGTTAGGACTAGTGGGGCTGGGGGCACCTGTCTCCAGGGAAGGGCGGTATTTCTAAACTTGGGTGAATTTAGGTGCTCTGTAGAGGGTAATAAATTTGTAACAGACCATTTATACTGTTTTGAATACTGGCAGGCGAAATAATCAAGCATGAGGTGGTGTCCTTAGTTGCAAGGCTTGTATCTTTGAGACAATAGACCTGTTCTTGGTTCCAGCTTTCATTTATTGATTATTTCTCTGCAAGGTGTCACTGTGAATGGGCAATTAATTGGAGCTCCTGCACCACCCAACGGCCACAAGAAGCATCGGACTTACTTCAGCACCATCACTATCCTCAACAATAAGCCAGAGAGATCTTACCTAGAGATCACCCCCAAAAGAATCATCCTGGATGATGGGGAAAGACTTCTTCTCTCCTGTGGTCGAAGTGCTGTTGTGCGAAGCAACAGCCTCGAGGTGGCCATCTCTGCCAACGCCAACGTCACCGTGACGATACGAGACATGATCAGCTTTGTCATCCTCATCCACCATTACAAGAAGCCAGCCCCGTATCAGAGGAATCACCTGGGGTTCTACATCTCCAACAGTAAAGGCCTCTCTTCTGATTCCCATGGGCTACTGGGTAGGTAACAGGTTCTCAGGGTCAGAGCTGTAAACCAGACAAAAATGATCCTTCTGAACAGTTTGAAAGGCTAGAGACAGGAACAAGTAATGAACAAGGCGGGTGGGGATGAAGTTCCCAGGTGAGACTTTCACATCCACGCTCAAATGACTTTTCTATTGTGAATGTCCCCAATTCCTCTCCCAGCTTTTTCTGTATGAGCTATCTCCCACGATCCTGACCGCGTGGCTGGGCCTGTTTTTCACATTTCCACTCTTCTTGTGATTGTTTAGTGCAATTGTCGTTAGCATATATATATATATACTTGATGCTCTCAGTACAGAGACAGAAACCAAATATTCCACAAGAACCCCGAACAAGAAGTTCTCTAACAGTAGTGCCAATTCAGAGTAGCCCAGCTGCTGATGCACCCGCAGGGACACAGCAAAATAGGATCTGAAACTCTCTAGCCAGAGAGGACAGTCAACTGAGGTCTTGCAGATGCTAAAAGAGAACTCTGCTCAGAGAGCCAGCACATTGCCAGAGGTCATTGGCTGAGCCTTCAAGTACTGCACTTGTACATGTCCAGAGGGGCTGTTTTTGCAGGACTGAGCTGTTTACACTTGAGCCTGATTGAGATCAAGAAACATTGGTACTTTTTGTGGCCCTTTTCTTTCAAATCTGAAGTGAAAGAAGAGCCATCCCCACATTTTGAGAGCAACTAGGCTTTAGGTAGGCTCAGAGAACATCTAGATGGTTGGGTTCTTTCAGACAATGAGAAGTAGTGATGTCTATGGCCGTGCACAAGAGCAGAACTTTAAGACTGAAACCAGTTTCTGTGACATTCAGGCACTTCCAGGATATGTAGGCCATGATCCCTTAGGAGTGGGGTTTTGGATTCAGGCCACTGGCATGCACAAAACTCTAAATCCACTCTAAAAGAGCTTTCTCCCAAGGAGGCAAGGGGAGAAAAAATGGAGCTTCAGGCCTAGATCTTCATTCTGCTTGGAGATAGGCATTGTCTGGGTTATTATCCTCTAGTAACTGTGACCCACAGGAGGGAACTTACTGCTAAGAGCTCTAAAAGTTGTTTACCTTAGCCAATGTATTTCAGTGAGTAAAAAAAGAAAAAGAAAAAAAAAATAAATAGGGCTTTGTTAGGGCTTTATCTTGATCTTTATCTCCATGGTTGTGAGACACAGAAAAGAATCACAGGACCTAGATTCATCTTGCTGTTGCAGAGAAGCCCGTTACAAAACCCATATGCTACGGATCTTCAAAACACAGCATGTCAAAAAAAACAGACAATTTATAAACAAGCACAAAACAGCCAGTCATGGACTCTATTTTATCTTGCCCTGCAGGTCAGTTCTTGAACCATGAAGTTAAACTTCTTCAGGAATCTCTAAACACAAGTCATCAGCAGGTTGGTCAGAACCAAACAGAAGCATTCAAGCCAAACCCTACAACTACCCTGAAAGTGAAGGACCGGCTCGTTCCTGTTGTGTGGAAGCAGAGGAGGATCTACAACGGCCAGCAGGAAGTTGACTGCTGGTTTGCCAAAAACAACGCGGACAAACTGATCGATGGGAGCTACAAAGACTATTTGGCTTCTCATCCTTTCGACATAGGGACCAGCTTTGGGCCAATTAACAGCCTTTAAGGCCCATCCAAGCGATGTATTACAGCAGCGTCTGTGACAGCGGTTCCCTCCCGAAGCCTCTAGAGCTAGGCAACTCATGAATATTTCTTTACTTTTTGGTGCCAAAGAAACCAAGGCTTCTTGCCCTTGGAAATCTGCTGTCTCCCTTTCATGCTAGGTGAACATTGTTCATCAAATTCCTGAGGAAGAGGAGGTTGGGGGTGGGGGAAGGGTTGAGGATGTGGTTGGTACTCTCCCAGTGGGAGAAATGGGCCAGCGTTCATATCAAACAGTGCAGAGAGCTGCTGGCCTTCAAACACACCCATGCAGGGATCTGTGCAATACCCTCCAGAGGCTGGTGAGTCACCCAGTGAGAGGCACAGACCATACACCACAGCGCCTATCTAGAGAGACAACCTTGGCTGATACACCTTGCGAAGAACCGACTTGGAGAACCTGCTCCAATCATGGTCCCTGGGGAAAAGAGAGAGAGAGAAAGAGAGAGAGAGAGAGAGAGGGAGAAAGAGAGCAGAAGTGGGTGGATATTCAAAGAGGTAACAAATCAGAACCTTAAATCAACAGGCCACAAGAAAGTATTGTTTTCTTGGTTAGTGGGATGGGGTCTGGATTTGCCACGACGCAAGATGTTCCCTGAACCACTATGGACCCTTAAAACTGTGGTGAAATCATTTAGGTGGTTTGTTGTTGTCTCAGTGCACAAGCTGCACACCTTGAAAGCACCTCTGGTCTTCAGCAGCAATAGAAGCCGTGCAGGCTCCCATTCCATCTCGTTTCAGTAACATCGCCGGTTTAGTGATTTCCTGAGATTTGACTCCCTCAGAGAGAAACAAAGTTCCACTGTGAGCTTCCAACAGACCTGTCACCTCCCTGAGCAGAGCATCACTTTGCTTAGCAGAGATTTAAATTCTCTAAAGGATGATGAACCAGGACTCACTTATGTCCCTACAAAGCAGCCTCTTGAATTTAGACGTTACAACTGCTTTTTTAAGCATGGAGGAAGTCGTTGCTTACTCCAAATTGTCAAAAAAATTTCATCCCAATTTCCCCTGGCTCCTCCGCCTTCCTTACACTGCAGAAATTTGTACGCAGCAGGAATTTGGCAACAGGAATTTGGCAGCAGGAGGTTACAGAAGGGTCCGCCAGCCACCCCCACTGCAGGTGGTGCTGCTCTGCAAAGAGACCTCCAAACCCAAAGCGCAAGGCCGTGGTCTACTTTAAAGTGAGGCATCACCAAGTAATGCTATACATCAGCCACGAGGGACTTTGCTTAGTAGAGAACTTGGCCAAAAAGGACTTCAGTGACCACACAGACATTTACATGGCAAGGCCAAATTGAGCTCATGTACACTCTGCCTTTCCAGAACTGAAAGGAAGGAGCTAAATGATATCCATGTGTTAGGAGAAAAGAAAGTTGCCAGAAATCTACAGAAATAGATTCCATCTTGATTGGGTTTTTTTTGGTTTTGTTTTTTTTCATATTTAACAATTAAACCATAGTGTTGCTGTAGGAGCACCAGCGGCTAGGGGTGGGGTGGTAGTTTCCCAGTTGTTTGGTTGTCTAGTTAGTACAGCCAGCACTGCGGCAGCAGAGCAGGTAGCAAGAACAGTCGCTTATTCACACCGTGTGCTGTGGGGAAGAAGGGGAACAAGCCAAAAGCAACCAGCTAAATTTAATTGCACTCTGGAAGATCCTTACAGAGAGCTCTGCTAGTGCAAAACTCATTCCAAAGCTCAGGCTTTGGAACAAAACAAAGACAAGACTGCTGCTTTGGGCCCAGCTATCTTGAGAAATAGCTCTGCTGTGAGGGAAAAACTGAAGGCAAGCTCTTTGGCGCAGCCCTGAGCATGCAATAACCAAAGAGGTTAATGCTCTGCAGCGTGCCCAGGGACCAGAAATGAGATGAGAAAGCGCATCAATAAAGTTGGCTTCTCCGCTCAAGGGAGTGGGAAGATCACCCAGCCCATTTCCAAATAACCTCCCATTTCACTCGCACAGGGTGAAGGGGATCGTGGCAGTGCACACAGCCCAGGGCTCGGCAGATGTCTTCTTTCTACTGTCCTTACTGAAAAGAGATTTCACAGAATGGTTTCTTTGAAATCTTCACTCTCCTCCCACGTGTTGCTGTTCAAGCGTAGTGCTAAGGGGAGCGATTGGCTTAGGTTCTCATCTCTCCTGTATATAGACAATATATGTATAGACACACACACACATTGCTAATGCTTCAGGTGCCTCATTACTCCTCTTCCTCCAGCCAAGGAAACATATTTCTTTCAGGGCCTGAAAAGAAGAATGATCAAGTCCAACTTCCCAGCCATATGAAGCACCTGGAGCAATATACTCAAGTTCTCGTTAAGGCTCCAGTTATCCATTTCACAATAAATATTTTACAGTCAATGCTGCAGTGAAGCTTTCATTTGGCAAAGATAAGATGAGCTTTGAAGCCAAGGTTATGTATGTTTTATGCTGCTGGACAAGCTCCTGTTACCAGATGGCTGAAAAAAAACCACTCACAAGTTACCAATAGGTTGGGCACTGAAGTAATTACAGCAGAAAATTAAAGGTCAGTGATGCTCTTCTGCCTCTATAAACTTGGTAGGAAGCCAGAAGTATGTTAGGTGAACAGATCCTAGGGTGCTACTCACACATTAAACCGAGAATTTAACCACACAGAGAAGACCGATCCAGCCTTTAAATACAGTAACAAAGGACATGAGAAACCAGAGCTTGTGCTCCTGCTGCTCCAAGAGCAGTAAGAACAAAGGCAGGTCATGGACTGAGACCTAGGGCTGTTTAACCTGGAGAAGAGAAGATCGAGAGGGGATCATTATCAATATCTAAAGAGTGGAGGTCAAGAGGATGGGGCCAGCGTTGTTACAGTAGTGTCCAGTGATAGGACAAGGGCCAACAGACACAAACTGGAACTCAGGGAGTTCCATCCAAATATGAGAAGAAAAAAATATCTTCTTTCCTATGAGGGTGACGGAGCCCAGGACCAGGCTGCCCAGAGAGGTTGTGAAGTCTTTCTCTGGAGACTTTCAAAAACCACCTGAATCTGGGCCTGGGCAACCTGCTGTAGGTGAACCTGCTTTAGCCAGGGGTTTAGATGAGATGATCACCCAAGGCCCTTTTCGACCCCCACGATTCTGTGAACCCATGACTGGGTTTACCTTTTTCCATCTATAGAGGGGACATCACAACACTTCCCTTTCAGAAGGAGAATGTGCCCAGGCTTGGTCCTCACAACCCTTTCTTGTAGCACTGAGAGCTCCCAGGAAGTCCCCTGTGACAACTGCAGATGAGGGCACGCTTTTTTTCTTACCTCCAAGAGGGTCCCAGAGCACTGTGTTTTGCAGGGATATGGTTAAGGATTGCAAGCTGCTCAGGCAGCTCAGGAATGAGGGCTGAGTAATCACTTTGGAAACAACTGCACACCATCATTCCAGACAAGGGAACAGGACTCCGAAATTCAGGGTTGCTGAAACAGCACTGGCTACACAGTGCTCAAGAGGGTCAACCTTCCCCCACATGATACTTGCCCAGCTGTCACCTACTGCAAGCCTCTTTGGCCAGCCTCAACCAAGAGCTAAGAGTGTCACGGTCATTCCCCACTGAAGACCACATCATTCATCTTCCATCTTAGGACAAGGACTTGGCTGTGGCTGAATTTGCACTCCGTACCTCCTCTCATGCTGCAGTATGTGAAATCTCAACCTGAAAGGAGGTTGTGGTGAGGTGGGTGTTGGTCTCTTCTCCCAAGCAATTACTGATAGGATGAGAAGAAATGGGTTTAAGTTGCACCAGGGGAGGTTTAGATTGGATATTTGGAAAAACTTCTATACTGAAAGAGTGGTGAGGCATTGGAACAGGCTGCCCAGGGAGGCGGTGGAATCATCATGCCTGGAGGCATTAAGAAAAAACAAAAAACACGTAGACATGGCACTTGAGGACATGGTTTAGTGGTCAGGGTAGTGTTGGGTTGACAGTTGGACTTGATCTTAGAGGTCTTTTCCTACCTTTATGTGGAAAAAACCCAACCAAACCAACCAACCACACTGCGCTGTGCAGCCCTGTAGCAAGAACAAACCCTGCAATACCGGTGCACCTCAAAACTGGGAGCAAGTTCCTAATAGGGAAGCTATTTTAAATTAATAACACAGGAGTTATTCCAGCTCTTACCAGTGCAGAACTTGGCCAGACAAGCAAAAGTTGCATTGTGAAACTGATTTCACCAGGCAATATAAATGATCTATTCAGAGAGCTGTGTGCCATGTGTTCCAAAAGCCACTCGATGTGCCAGCACAAGTAAGATTTTGACCCTTCGTCAAGGAAGAAACAAAAAAGGACTTAATTTCCAGAAATACAGTATAAGGCTGCACAGCTGCAAGTGTAGCCAAGCATGTCTAGTTCGCTGAGGGGCATGCAAGGCTTTGATTTGCATCTAACGCTTCTAAATCACTTTGAAGTTGGAAAAAAAACCCCCAATAACAAAAATCTCAAACGCTCTCAGCTCAGCTTTTAAAAGTTGAAAGTTATTTAAGTTCGAAAATCCAAATCCTTTATTTTCTTGCCCTTAGTAAGACATGTTTTCTTCAGAAAAATACAAAGGGGGGGTAAAAAAAAGGCGAAAATAGAGCTCCTGCCAAACTTCTGGGAATTGTCTTGCAATAAACAACTGTGTCTATCTGCTCAGCTCAGTGGATCCTGGATGAGGCCTTGCTTTGAGGTCTACCCACCATTTGGGCTCCATATGGCTCTCCTCACAGCTCCATATCTACACCCAGCCTGGGAGTTTATTATGCAGCTACTCTGTGCTCTCTCTACCCAGGAGAGCTGCAAAATATTTTGCGTTTTTGTGTTTCTAGAGGACTATGGTATGTTAACATGAGGCCATTCCCTCACCCAGAGAAGATCAGGGCTGGTTAAGGGGGCTTCAGTTGACTCCACAGATTTAGTTTTTCTATCAGGTCATGGAGAGATTTTATGTGTCTAAAACAAACTAGTCAAAAGGAAAGTATCAACTTCTAGTTCCAAATAAACACTCACTTGTAAGGTGACAACTGAGATCGATCACTGAGTCTGCTCTAGAGTCCAACACAGGCTGATGCTGCAGCTTCACGTCTTTGCACTGAAGTGGCTCTTACAAACCATCCACAGAAACTGAGCACCATGACTCAGCTGCTCTTCTGCAGGTTTACCAGGACAGCCCTGCTACAGCAGGACAAACTGTCCTGAGAGGAGCTGGTCAGGAAAGAGTTCAACAGATCCTCTTCCTCCTCTTCACAGCTTTAGGGTCTTGCAAAACATCAAGCGCATGGAGTCATTTCAATTATGAAGCAGTTTTAGGTCAAATATTTATTTGCATTCCCTATAAAACAGTAAAAAGTGTCAGATCCACTGAGACAATCTTCCCAATTTGAGACAGTTAAAGCCACATTGCAAACCAATTCTTTTGAGTATTGTGAATATAAAAGTGTCACATTCCAGGTAGGACAAGATAGATTATTTTTCCCCCTCTTCTCTATAAAAAACCAACCCAAAAACCAGACAATCTTTTGATTTCAGTCTCAAGCCCTGACAAAAGGTCACACTCAGCTGGTCAGCCAAGGGAAGTATCTGCCTGCACCCCCAACCTCTATGTGCCTGCATGTGTACAGGTTGGGGTCAGACAGGTAGAGCAGATACTGCTCAAGCCTGTACAGGATGCACAGACACCACCCCAAAGAGACAACTGCAGAAGGATAGGTCTAAATGAGGCAGGCAAGAAGATCTCCGCAGATCCATAGGAATCAACCAGTATTCCCCATCCTGTCCTTCCTTGGCCAGCTCAAGGATCACAGTGCTGCTTCCTTTCCACCAACTCCTTTGTCTTGGTGTTGTCAGATGACCACTTGATAGCTGGGCTGCTTCATCTTCTGGTTCTTTCCTTGGAGTCCTGAAATATCCTGATCACTTTCAGACTGATCAAAATCCATGTCTGGAGAGAGTAACACCTAGAAAGGAGAACAGACAGATGCTGATGGGGGGATACCACTTGCTGATAGGGTCAAGCACCGCTACTGGGGTCTGTTGCAAGATCTAGTACTCTCTAGCAGACAGGAAAGGTCTCAAGGTCACCTTGACCACCTCTCCAACAATAGCCAGACAGATTTGGGGGCAGGATACCATGAGGATCTGGTTTCTCCCCACCACCCTCGAGAGCAGAACAAACAGCTTAAAGCTCTGTTCACTACAGGACAGGACTCCCACAGAGACAGGCACGTTCAGCCCAGGCTGCAGCCACGTATTTTGCAAACACCTGTACCAAATGTAGACCTCTTCCCAGGCCCCGGATACTTGCTATCTCCAGAGCTCAGCCGGGAGAGCAAAAAGAACTACAGAGTTAGCTTCAGCCGTGGCCAACAAGTCCAAGAGTGGTGTCCTAGCTTGGAAGCACCTTATTTCTACCTGGCACAGCAGCTCCTGGCTCAGTCTGAATTGTGGGAGCCAAAATTAGAGCACTGACACCTCTCACCAGAACCTCTTCAGGTAAGAAAGCCCACAGCTTTGCTGCATGGTCAAAAAGCCGCCCGTTGCCCCAAGGAACACCTACACTCTCAGTAGCTAACTTCAGACTTGAAGCTGTTTTGAGCTAACTGGCTGCCACCGGCCTGGAACGTTTGCACGATGCAGAGCCACGCGCGGGGCATCCTCCAGCCACATCATCTAGAAGAGGAAAAAGGCCGGATTTTACTTGAGAGATGGCTGCACTAACTAGAGAAGAACCCGCACCCAATGCCAGCCAGCAGGCTGGGTGGATGAACAGTTCGCACAGGTAAAATTCAGTCTGACGGATTGTTTGCTCAACCCCATCCTACCACTTCTTCTTACCTTGAAAAGCCGGCTTTGGGAAGGAGAAGCCCTACCCTCATTAGCCGTGACAGTAGCTAGCTCAAAGCACAGCAGTCAAGCCTTGTGCTACAGCTGGTGTCATGCCCAGCAGTACTTGGGAGCTCTGTCAAGTCATGGGATTTCTGGTCAACACTGGTCATGACATCAGAAGCCTGGCCAGGTCCTTGGTACCTCAGGACCCAACTCTACAGAGGGACACAAGCCTAACACAGCAATCGAGGGCCTCTGTGATATTTCCCTAGATGAATGACACCAGCAGCCCTTTCCTCCTCCTCCAGTTGCCCATCACAGAACCCAAACAGCACCATGAGCTCATGGCTGATGCAGGGAAAAGGGGCAGGTACCACAACGACTTCCACAAACCATTTCCTCCAACAAGACACTGTAGACCTCCCACCCAAGCTTCAGCAACATCTGACCCCGCTTTGCTCCAAAGACTGAACCAATGCATTATGAAGCCTCTCTGTGCCTGACCCATGGCAGCTTCCAGCTCAAAGGTGAAGTCAAGAGATGGTTCAATGGGCTTTCAACCAAAGCACGTTCACCTGCAGAGCAACCCCCACAGCTCAAGCCAGTCCTGGAGCTTGGGCAAAACCAGAGGCAGGGGGGAAATTAGTCTTATCTGCGGCTCTCTCCAGGCGCAGTTGTGAATTAACGTGTTAGCGCTTCGGCAGCACCACGGGGCCAGTCACCACAGCAACAAACTACACAGGAAAAACAAACCCCAATGAGTCAAGGACTTCAAAGGAGCAGAAGAGCCGCGGGGGAAGATTTCCTCCCCACCCTCACGCACACTCCAGCCCCTGCAAAACCTGATGTTATCATCTTCACAGCAGCTCCTCAGACACTCAAAGGATAGCAGCAGATCTGATTAAGCTCTCTTCTCCCCTCCTCCCCCCCCATCCCATTGGTCTCCAGGAGTAGTTGTTGTTGTTCAAGACACACGCTGGAAGTTTCCATCTCTTCCAAGTGAAGATTTCCTCTGTTTATCACATTAATTTTGTGATGTTGTTGAACCTGAACAGATGGGTGGATAATTAGTCACACACAGCCCTATAAACTCAAACTCTGACAGGCTAGTTCTGAGGTCTTAATAAACTGGTAATTTCAGTGGGTTTCAGCTGCAAACTCAAATCCCACTGCAGCCAAGCATGGATGACTGAGCAGGCACTAAGCGTTGCTCATCCAGACCCGTTCAGGTTCCTACCTGCCCACCATACAACTTGTATGAAGCTGCTCGAGCCAACAGTTCCCCAGTAACCTTTCCGCGATTCCCCAGGGAGCTCCATGACGAGACAGCACCACGCTCCTCAGATACGGTTTTCAAGCCAAACTCTAGTTTGGGAGTTTTCAGCACAACTTGGACAAGGGACTTCTCCCCTGCAGGTGCATCCAGGTCAGGATCACAGCGGGTTTGGGGGCACAGCTGGGAATGGACCGTGGTTTCCCAGTCCCGAGACAACATGCTACTGTCTCTCTCAGCAGTCCTCAAATACTTGATGCTTTCCTCCTCACGCCAGGAGGCCAGCAGCTTGAAAAACAACCTGGGTCACGCTACTGAAACAGAGCTGCCGGTAGTTTACACCCTTCCTGCCTTGGGGAAGAGGCTGCCTGCTGGTTTGGTACTCCATCCAAGCGGACTCTCCAGATAACCAAACCATCTCAGTGGCAGAGAAAGAGATTGCACAGGTAGATGAGAAATATGACACAGGTTGTAACACAGAGAAGCTCTAGGGCCATTTTCCTGCTAGCGATGGAAGCCTGTTTGCCTAAAGCCCTACCAGCTTGGTGTCGAGATCCATCCCACCATCCTCCTGCACCTGAGCTTAGGTAAGTTCCCATGAGGCAGGAGGGCTGAGAGGTGGGAGGAGTCTTCTTCTAGAGGCATCTCTATGCTCACCTTCATTTAGCTTCCCTGTAAGGACCAGGCACCTTCAATCACCTTGAGTTATTTAGAAGTCACCTCAGTTAAGCAACCAGCATATCAAACGCACTCCTGGAGTATTCTTCAACACTCAAATGCAAGTAGCAAAGGTATGGGCATTCATCAGCGTCTTCAGTCTAGGGATTTTCTAAAAGTCACAGCTTCTATGACGGGAACTGGGACAGATGCTGAACTCCATGCTGACCAAAGGCAGGTCCTCATGTAGTATATGAGATTTCCTCCCAACCTCTAGTTTCACCCTACTGGTTCTCACCAGTACCACTGTTGTTCGACTGAGTTTTGCTTTAAGGCTCATCTCTTGAAATGTAAGCTGTCGGAAAAGGAGCAGAAACTCACACTGCCCTTGGGGAAAAAAACAAAACAAAAAACAACTAGAAACAAGTTCAAAAAAAGATCAAATAAAACATTATTAAAAACTGGGTTGTTTTTCTGAGCGGAAGAAACAAAGAAATCACTGATAAGATCTGAAGTTTATTGACACTTGCAAGGGCAAGGGAAGAGGGACTCAGGTCAAGGGCAGGGCATGTACGAAGCAGAAATAAGGGCCATGCAGATGGACACACTTCCTCAGCCTAAACAGCACTGGAATCAGACTGGTGGGATGGAAAGAGATCTCTCCATAGTACAAGAGAGCAAAAAAAAGACTACGTGAAGATTTACCAAGGGAGGGCACAAGTCTGGAACAACAGGAAGCTTTAAGACTGACCTGGAAGCAATGGCAAAGTTCTTCCAGCCATAAAAGTGAGTTTGTGCCTTTCAGGGTTTCAGTGTAAAAGCGTTCAGCAGTTGCTCCATTACAAGCAAGAGCCCATCATCACATTTGTGGCTCACCAGAACCACCTTAAAGCCCACAAGAAGTGGGGAAGTTCTTTGGTCTATGCCGCAGACATACAGTCAGTGACAGCAGTGACAGGACTTCTGGTTGCTGGGGTCCTTCTTGCTACCCAACTGGTCTACCAAGCCAAAGACAGAGCTCCGTTTTCCTGCTCTCCCGATAGAAGATATTGAGCGCAGGATTTTAACAGATTAACTCCAGCCCACCCTTTCCATTCTCCTTCCTCTCGTCCCTTCCTCTCCCAAACGCAAACTGCTAGTTCGAGTGAAAATACTGACGCTCTCTCTCGGCGAGACAGGCAGCGGGTTGAAATTCAAGAAGGCGGCGTGATGGGGAGCTGTTGGCGCCTGGTGCGAGACAGCCCTGATGAACCCTGATAAGCTGTGAGACACATTAGCCTCAGCCAGCTCTGCCCTGGACAGAGATACTTCTCAGACTCCCTCCCTCCCTCCCTCTCCGTGGGGCAGCAGGAAGGGAAAAATTCTCCCCCTTGAACAAGTTGTTAGCAGCGACGAGTCCAGAAAGCCCTCATTTTCTGTTTTCAAACCTGAATTCCAACAAGCCCAGCTGTAAGGCCCATCCAGCCAACACAACCTTTAATTCATAGCCTGAAAAGTTGACACATGAAGCAGAAGCTTAGGACTGTACCTCAAGGCCAGGTGCCAAGAAAGAGTTGGACAAGCAGGTCACTCACTTCTGTATTTCTACATTACCTGCCTTGGCCCAAGCTCTTGGTTGGGCCAGAGGCACAGGAACATGTCTGAGCAGAAAGGAGGCAATCCCTGCAGACTGCTCCAGGTATAAACCAGTCCCTTTGGTAGTCCCACTGCAGTGATGGATCAGATTGCTTCAAGATGGACAGGTGACCTTTGCAGTGAAGGTCTCAGCAAAGCTTTTTCTCTGAAGAGAGTCAAGTACGTAGAAGATGGAAGAAGCCTTTGACAGCAAGGGTCAGACTGTGGGGGTTTACTTTCCACTGCCTGAAACCTGTTGACTTGAGCTAATGGAAAAGCCTTTCTTATGTTCTGGAGATTAACAAGTATCTTCTCTTTGGATTATCCAAAACTGAGACAAAGGCCACAAAACACTCGCCCCACCTTCAGCGGAGCAAAGCAGAGGATCAGCTCCATTTCCACAGGAAACCACAAACTGCAATACCATCTGTGTATCCACAGCAGCAAGCCATCTGTAAGACTGGATGCTCCAAATTTAGGTTTGAAGGGCTGGAAAGGAGATTGGCATCTCCACTACAGATGCAATCACAGAATATCAGGTTGGAAGGGACCTCAAAGGATCATCTAGTCCAACTTTTATATTCCCTGACCTCCTGACCCTTGTTTCTGAGCTGGTATCATTAACTGACCTTAAAACTTCAGGAACACACCAACATATCCAAGTCAGTAAGGCAGATCTTCACCACCACTTTCACATTTGGAGTAGATCCCCAACTTAGATCTTTCAAGGACGTACCACTCTTGAACTTCAATCACCACTAAAACTTGGACTGCGCCATCACCAGGGAGACACTGATGTCCAGCGTAAATCCATCTTCACATCCCAGCTATAAATTCTTTGCTTCAATGCACAACTATCAAGACATACTGGTACTGCCCAGCTCAGGTCTCTCTTCCCTTGTCTCTCCAAAACAACAAAAGATTTCTCCAGGACACCCTCACCACACACACCACTCGGGAAGCTCCCTGGGACACACTGTTCACGCGTTTCTAGCGACCTTGACAATCTACAACTGTTTGTCTGGAGGCCAGGCTAGGAGAAGTGACTCAAGAGCTGCTCACATCTGCCAGCCCATCCTGCTAGAGGGAGGGTGCCTCCAACATCACATCCCCAAGAGCAGCGGACGCTTCCCCACCGCACCCTTGAGCCGTGGAAGCCATCGCTGTTGTGCAGACTGCCAAGCACACCGTTGAACACCGTGTGTGTTGCGAGGTCACCAGTAGTCGGCCATCCCACCCAGCCACAAAAGAGCTCTTTTTATAAGGAGCTCTCAGAAAGCAAGAGCTATTTCTGTTCGTCCCAAATTCCTCAGCAGAAGCTACTCCCGGAGCCAGGCTGCAACTGCCAGAAGCTCTCTTATCTCAGCGAGTCTCGCCAGCGAACTGTGGGACAGCAGCAGCCGGACGCAGAGCACTTTGAAACGGGGACTGGGTGCCAGGGGAAGGAAGGGAATTCAACCCACCAACTCAGGTTGTGGTCTCTGTCCAAAAGCTGATGAGAAGCACAGATACCACCTGCCCAGCAAATCACATCAATAACAAGAACAAAGTCTGCTGGGACTGGAGCACTTCCTCCCTCCCATAAAATTGAAGTGCCAAGCTCAGACTACACAAAATACAGCTTCCTACAGATAAGGGACCATCATCTGAGAGACGCAGAACTACTGAGTCCAGTGGAGGCTACAAAGGTGATGAGGGGACTGGAGCATCTCTGTGATGAGGAAAGGCTGAGAGATCTGGGGCTGTTTAGCCTGGAGAAGACTGAGACAGGATCTTCTCAATGCTTATCAATAGCTAAAGGGCAGAGGTCAAGAGGATGGGGCCAGACTCTTTTCAGTGGTGCCCAGAGACAGGACAAGGGGCAAAAAGCACAAACTGGAACACAGAAAATTCCGTGTGAACACGAGGGAAAACTTCTTTACTTTGTGGGTTGCAAAACCCTGGAACAATCTGCCCAGAGAGGCTGTGGAATCTCCTTCCCTGTAGACTTTCCGAGCTCATCTAGATGCTATTCTGAGCAACCTGCTCTAGATGATCCTGCTTTAGCAAGGGGCGTTGGACTAGATCTCCCGAGGCCCCTTCCAACCCCTACCATTCTATGATTCAGATGAAAAAAATACCAAATATTGACAAAAAAACAGATTCCCAGCTCAGCCTTGTCCTCTCAAAAGGATACTACCAATTACAGTAAGGAAAACAACCTCTTCTAAGCCAAGATTAATAACAATTAAAAATGGAAAGGTTGAAAGAGGTGATGCAGAGGCACCCACCAGCTTCTGCCTGACCCTCCAACAAGCCCACGTAAGTTAGCGCAAAAGCTCACTCCTCCCTCGAGATGCTGTCATCATTGAGGGCAATTTTTCAGCAACACCTTGTAGGCTGCAACATCGCTCTTCGTTAGACAGGGCCAGGTCATCCCAGAAAACATCCTTCTGTTGACCTCAGGTACAAGCATGAAAAGCCAGCTTGACTCAGCAGGGTCATTGATCCCACGCAAGAAGCCACACCAGCAGCCTCGGCTACGTGACGGTACATGGCACGACTGCGGTGAAGCACACAGATCATGCCTCAAGCTTTAAGTTTGGTCTCAGATGTGAAACATCTTTGGTCTTACCTGAGATTCCTCGGTCCTCCTAGCCCGAGGAGTTTCTATGGATCCATTGATGTCCAGGGTATCCTTCTGCTTGTATTTCCTCATGATCAAGCTGTCCACAACCCAGAACATAATGGCCTTGGGAGAAAGAAGGTACGTTAATAGATTGCAGAGACCAAATAGAAAGCTATTTCTTTTCCTTTTGGTTTCTCCAGATATCCAGCCTAATTTAATATCTAATGTAACCCTGCATCAAGTGCATCCAGAACGGTTGGACAAGTTAAATTCCTGAGATCCCTTCTCACATAAATCCTATTGACTTCATACTTGTTGTAGACCCAGTGAAAGGAGGAAAGAAATAACCAACCCAAACCCACACAACCACCGTGGCAGGCCAAGCGTCCACCAGGAAACAGCCACTGAAACAAGCCACATCTCAGGTTCACCTGCTCTGTCTACATCAGTCTGTGGTCAGTTCTTTAAGAACCAGAGTTTGCTCTCAAATAAGGAAAAGCAGCGTGGAGCTGGTAACATTGGCAGGTAAACCCAACTTTGCTAATACTGCATCTATTGGAATGCTCATGGTATAAACCAAAGAGAGTTTGACTCACTCCTCATCCAGTGGGGGATCTGAATATTAACATCTTGTTCTCGCTTCCCATCTCAGCAGGAACTAAGCAGCAGGTCAAGGATTACCCAGAATCAGGGGAACCAGGACAAAGCTGAGCTTTCAAGAGGTTTTACTAAACTAGTTTTGCAAAGGTCAACAGTTCTGGGTGATCCGAACACCTTGCCTTGATGTAACACGATTTGAAGTCTAGTCAAATGGTTAGATGGGCAGGTTGCCAAGTGTCACCACTGCCAACCCATCCTATAGGGGCTGTAGGGCATTCCCGTGCCTGTAGATTGCTGTTGAGATGCAGCCCTCAGCTAATGAGCCCCAGTTATCTTCAGTCAGCCACCCAGCAGCCTGGACAAGGGATTGGGAATCAGGAACAGAGACCGTGTCAGGACAGTAGAGACATACTTGTGTACTCGTGACAAGAAATATATTTGCTTCCACTCCCATCCACCCTGTCCCAGCTACTTCAATTATTCAGGGCTGTCCCAAGCCAGTTCCATTGCAGGGGGACCATCATTTCCAAACCACCCCACTCAGTTTTTGCAGAGGCATCACTTACATTGACTACAAAAGGCACAACGAACATGACCAGGACAAGCTCCAGCTGGGGGTTTGGGATATAACCCAGGAGGATCTGCTGAAGCTGCAGAGGAGAAAAGATTCAGAAGCATTATTTCAACAACTCTGTTGTGAGATCTTTGCTGCGAACTTGCTGCCGCCTCACACGAGCAGTCTCCCAGCTAAGGCTCTGCCTTTGCTTCAGCCCAGCTCTTAGAAAGATGACACAGACTATTCCTTTAGCCCAGCTGCCAAACACAGGATTCTGTACAGATTGAGAAATAAATACCACCAGCCTTTCAGTTTAACTACCTTTGACAACCAGTGGGACTCTCCTTGGCTCCTAGCTGCAAAATAAGGATGCCAGTCACATGTGATAAGCGTGGAGAGGAATCCAGCAGCATCTAAGGATCTAGCAACCCGTGCTGGTGTTCATGTCCACGTCAGCACTGTAGGCTACTGGATTAGGAGGACAGGCCCTTAACAGGAACAGATAATTGCTCCCAGATTGCTGTAAATAACTCCTCAGTCAAGTCACATCAGCCTGTGAGGTACTAGACACTACGCGTAAATGCACTCAATACTGGAGAGACCCATCAACACCCACAATTGTTGGGGTTGGTTGGTTTGTGTTTTTGTTGCCCCCGCTTCTTTTTTGTTTGGTTGGTTTGTTTTGTTTTGTTTTTTTTAAACACACTTCACATCAACCTGCCACCAGAAGCGTGGCTACAACAGCTACAGGATAATTATTTTTTAAAAAAAGAAACTCATGATCAACACAATTACCATTGCATGAGCTACCACACTGATGCAGTTGGGGCGGATGGGGGAAGGACAGAAGACTACTGGGATAGTTCTTTCCAAATTAACCTCTAAAAGTCCCCCTAGTTTAGGCATGGGATCGTGAAACATCAACACAAACTGACTTGGTGAAATGATGTAGAATTCCTCTGGCAGAACTGAAGTAGCTCAGTTGCCAGGCCCAGCTCATTTTATCCTCCCAAGGATAGAAAAGAAAATTAAACCAGCATCTTATTCCACCAGCTTTTGACTAGTGAGAGAATGGACCAAAAGTCAAACTTATGGAAGTCACGTTTCTCCAAACTTAAGTAATAATTAATGATTATAGAGATGTCAACAAGTAGTAAGGATTAAAGACCTATGATGTTGGGGTTCACGAATAAGGTCAAGCTGACAAGAAATAAAACCACAGCAATTGTGGCTGAAAAAAGTACAGCTCAGGAGCTTACCTTTGTCCAACCAGGGATAAGCAGGACAAGGCTAATCACAGTCTTCTCAAAAACCATTATGAGCAAGTAGAGGAGACACTGGCCAATCCAGGCAGCAGCTTGCGGAGGGTCGCCTGGGAAAAAAAACCAAACAAACCACACATTAAATCTGAGACAGAGGACAGGAGGATGGCCTTGCAGAAGACTGGCCTCATGCTTCATATCCAAGCTTATTAGAGGGACAGGGAAGTGTTTCCATATTGCAAGTTGTGCAGCGAGACAAATAGCACCAAACTTTAAAATTAGTGGAGATTTTTTTTCTGTCTATAGTTGTAGGAGCACATTCCTAGGGCAGAAAAGTTTCAGGGTCCTCCTGGGTCTACAGGTCATTACTCCATTGAAGATCAAAACATACCAACATCTAATCTTCCTAGTTTAAAAAAAAAAACAACAAAAAACACAAACGTAAATCTGGCTTGTAATAGAGAAAATTTAGCAGACTTCTCTCCCTTCCCCGTTGCAGCTCTTTTTGCATCTTTGCAAATATGTAGAAAAATAAGCACAGAAAGGCAACCTCAGTTCCACTCACACAGACTCCAAGTATCACAGCAGCTAATCTTTTATGCCACAGTTGTGCTTTTGAATTAAACTTGGATGTCAGCAAGAGAGCTCTCCCTCACGAGGCACCACATACACCACTACCACCAACGGCCTTTTGTCCTAGAAGCCCAGTTCTCTTTTTCTCCTCCTTTTAGAGCCGATTCTGAAATGGGAGATGGCAATTAACCAGTTCCCTGGTTAATCTGAAGAGCAATCAAGTAACAAAGGAATTTTAGATGTGACTAAAAAAAGCAGCCCTACCTACCTCCCAGATAACAACACTATTCATCTTCCTCCTGCCCTGCTCTCCGTTCCACCAGCTGAACTCCACCAAGAGCAGAAAATCACCAGAAATCTCCTCACCTTGCATCTCCTTCCCCAGTGCCTGTCCTTTCTAGATCAACTGCTTTGCTGGAGCAAGTCCTCCAGGTTTCCTACAAGTATCCTACAAGTCAGGGAGACAGCTTCTGTAAAAGGGGAGAGAGAGCTGTGGCTCAGCTTGTAAATCCTCTGTGTTTACTCAGCAACCCCAGCACTCACAGCCACTCCAGGGCTCTCAAGGGCCACAGCTCAGCAGTATTGTGAGAGCCTAATGGAAAAGCCATGCCTAGTAACCCTAAGCAGACTGGATCAGTTTACACAAACCTTGGTTTGGATAACAAATCTGTTCTCCTTCGCTTGGGTGAAAGGATGTACGGAGCTTTGGAGATGCTGCCTTTTTTTTTTTTCCCCATCTCCTTCAGCCACCGATGGGTATTACCAGCATCCACCCCTTGGTATGGAGCACATCCATACAGAGCATATCCACACTTGGTATGGAGCTGCTGCGATCTGGATGGATACAGGGGCTTTGAGGGGAAGTAGCTTTGCTTGTAAAAGGGTGCAAGTATTCCTTCTCCTCAAAGCACAGACCACTAAAATCCTCCTTAGAGAAAGCATCAAAGTTCAGAAACCTCATTGCCCTTTTCAAATGCTTCCTCACAAGGATGCATTGCTTTGGGGCATCAGTTGTTCCTTCTGCTCCTTGTCCACTTTTGTCAAGGTACAAGAGATTTCATTTCTCTTGACCTTGGCGAACCTAGAAGAGTCTGCAGAGATGGGTTTCTTCCACTTTCCTCCACCCTTCCAGTGGACAAGAACAGCTCACAAAATCCTGGCCATTTTGACTAGAACGACAGATTTAAATTACAGCTAATCCCGGTAGCAGTCCTCAAGAGAAGACACTGCTGGACTGACCCTCCTCTAAACAAGGACCAGCCCGTATCCTGCACACTCCTCTATAAAAAAAAATAAAATCAGTCATTAAAGACATCACCTTCAATTTGCTTCCTGCCAAGCCTTACCCACCCAGTTGCCAGCAACAGTCTGAAAATTTCTGGTCACCACTTTCAATACAAGAAGCATAAGTTTTCAGTCCTAAACAGAATTTTTTTTTATTTTTTTTTTTCCTGATGAAGTGAATGGCTGGTTATGTGATACCTGCTGTCTGAGCAAGAGACGGGGGCTCCGCTGCTCCAGGTTTTAGAGCAATTCACTCAAAAAGAATCAATGCCAATTAAATATGAATGTTTCCAATGGGGTACTCACCAAGTAATAAGTAAAAGCATATTTGCATTGTTAACAAGAGTCATGGTACCGTATCTATTACATGTGCTTGCTTCAGCCCTCTGCAAGCACCCTGCCAGCTGGTTATCACCTTCCCAGGCTCATCAGAATATCTCAGGTCTGCAAAACTGAGCCACAGTATCTGGCTTACGAAAGCTGCAGCATTTCCTCTCTCCACTTGGAAGAGAAAGATAACCCCTGGCAACACTCCTTTCCAGCACAATCGAACTGGAATTTGAAATCGCTTCCGTGCGAGAGAAGCCAAACCACTGTGAGATGCCGACGCTCGGCGTGCTGTCGGATGGCAGCAGGTTGGGAGCTCTGCCCCATTTTTCTCAGCACACCACAGCTGAGAGACAGCAGTGGGAAGACACCACCAGTAGTATGCAAAAAACCCCGCATTTCTCTAAACCACTGAGCAAACCTCCAGCCCCAGAGACCAGCAACACGTACCAGGGTTTAGTAAGAGCTGGTATCCAACCCAGCCCAGCTCCAGCGGGATCTACTTCCCAGAAAAGGCAAAACAGGTTTGTGTGTATGTTTGTCCTTGTTCTGTCATTTGTTAGCAACGTGTCAAAACATTTGCCTCATTGCAAAGCTACAGCTAAGAAGCAGAAGCATCCAGCTACTGTTTCCATGCCAGAGACCTCAGTGTGGTCACCTCGCATCCCAACTTTTTAATTCCTCGAGCCACGATTGAGAAGGAAACAAAGGAAGGGAAAGGACAGGCAGGCCAGGGTGCAGAGAGGCTGCTGAGCTGGGAGGACAGCAAGCAGAGAGTGCCAGAGCAGCAGGCAGTGACATAGAGGAAGGGAAGGAAGAGGGAGCCGGGAAGGTTACGTGCGAGCCCAAGCAGCAGAGCTCACAGAGGATTTCAGAAAGCGCACGGTCTCCGCTCCCTGGCAAGCGGCGGCTTCATGGGTGGTCTGTGGAGGAGACGGGGGCAGTGTTAACAGGCAGCTGATAGTTAAAGGCTGGTGTCAGAGACGCTTTGATCCTCCTGAGGCAGGGACAGCCTCTCCTGAGACAGTCAGTTACCTAGTTGTCTTTGGCACAGCTTAGGTAGAGGGGAGTTTTTTGCCCCATACTCCAAGACCAACCAATTCTCCTACAAACCCCCAGGTTTCCATCACCCATCAGAGCTCTGAGTATAAACAAAACAGGAATAAACAAACATATCCATCGTGTCCTTCCTGCATTTGAACTCTTTCCCTTTTGCTCTGTGTTGTCAGCTGTGCTCCATCCCCTGTGGGGAGACACGACTAACAGCCACAGCACCCTTTCCAAGTCAGCTCTTTTGCGCTGCAGTTGCGGCAACACTCGTGGAACGCTTCCCTCTGTCACCTCAGCTTGCCCAAAAAGCAGCAGCAAGTTTGAGATCATTCTCAAATACCTGCTCCCTCACCCCCTTTTAGGGGTAGGGGATCACCACCATTCATCACCACAAAGAGCAGACTATGGTTCTTAGCTCTGCATGCTGTGCACTGACAGCCCTCAGCCAGGTTTTGGCTAACCAGGCTGATACACAGGCACTAGGAAAGACAACCAGCTTCTTAACTCACCCTGGGCACAGCCTTTCCCATGTGTCCAAGATTAACAACTCCTCACCTAACAAATTTTCCACTTTCAGTTTGCAATAAAGCCACCTAATTGCTCTTGAGGTTTGACAGCCTCTGGAAAAAGAAAACTTTTTCACCTTTACTTCCTTTGCTGGAGAACAGTTTTTACTGTGCAACTGCAAGATCCCAAGCAGGGAATCCCAGTTCTCTGAAACCAGAGGTCTGCCCCAGTTAGGCCAGCTCCACTGGCTAAGTGTACAGGGCACACGCAAGCAGTACAACAAGCCTGTGCTACCAAGCAGGACAGATGTGCACCCTTTACTACCCACCGCACCCCACCTTGTCAAAAGGTGACTCCATCACAGCACAGAGCTTCAAAATATTTGTATTTCTCGCTCTAGTCTTTTCTGCATCACCTGCAGAAGATGCTGTGAATCTTCTCCAGAGTTATAGGGGCATAAACACTTCTTACACGTCCAGGGTAGCCAGTGGAAGGTTATGAAGAGAAACCCACAGACCCAGAGGCCAGATTTAGCCACCTGCTCTATCACCTTCAGCAGCTCAAAACTGCTACTGTTCTGCAGCCTCTTCCCCCTCAGTTTCCTTTCTGACCTTTGTTTTCGGTCTGTGGGATAAGATGTTTCTGTACAGGAACCCACCCTGGAGCACAGAGTTAGACAGGACTTCATTTCCAGCCCCTAACAGAAAGATCAGAAAGTGGGTATCCCCACAGTTACTTTACTGCATCTTGATCTCCCAATGACAGGAGGCTGCTCTGGATCAAAACAACTCAGGATAAAGATGAAAGCGAAACAGCAGCATGGTCCACAGGGCTGCAAGGATGACTTCAGCTATAAACACAGTGACTTGTTTCTTCTTCACCAAGGAGCTCAGCTGGCTGCTCCTTACCTCAGCAAATTTCAAGTCATCCGTGGACCATGGATCTACTTCAGAGTGGCCATTCTCCAAGTCTAGCTCACCACTACTTCACCTTATTTGAAAAGCTTGAGGTGGTCCCAGCTAACCACACACCTCATTAGGTACTGGCTTGCCACAAGATGGTCAGAGGCATCCTCAGATGCAACTTAAGGTCTTTAATGATCAAATGCTGCCCAGAGGTGCCCTGCTCCATGGATGGAAGAGAATTCTTCTTACATGAAGTGTTTCCATTACGCAAATTTAAGGGAGTGCCTACAAGAGTGTTTCTGCCACACCAGATTGCCAGCTAGTAAAAAAAAAAAAAAATAAATAAATAAAAAAAATCATCAATCTGCTATCTGGAGGCTAAAAGAAAAAAAAAAAAAAAGGAGAAAAAATTAAAAGTAGGTGCCCTGTTCTGCTGTGTTCAGAGCTTCCCTTTTCTTGTAGAAGAGTGGGGAACTGGTCCCAAGGATCTTCGCAGCCTCCACATTACACCTGTTCGGAGACAACATGTATTATGCTCCCTTGGAACACTTCCAGTTCCTCTTCCCTAGTCCTAGCTGGAAGGTAACCCAGGACAACTCAGCTCTACTATTGGACTCTGCCACCTCCTTTTAGCTTAACAAACGCCCTTTGCTCCAAACTTCCTAAAGTTACCTCCCACCCTAACAAAATTCATTATTCCCCTTGACCTTCACCTCGAAGGATGCACATGCTCCATCTTGCCTGTTCTCCTCCAGCAGCACTGCTGGTGCTCCTCACCAGCAGGAAAACATCCTTGGTGCAGACCTAGGACCACGGGGTCCCTGCAGCAGCCTCACACAAACGCACGTCTCTGGCATGTGGGAGCCCAACTGCTCGTAGAGCAAAAGCAGCACAGCTTGAGGTATGCGAGTTGTTACCACACAAGAGGATTAGTTTTAATCCAGGCTGTCTAATGTACCAAGCTGTCAGCACAGCCCACGTGTTCCTGCCAGACAGCTTTATTTACCATCTTTTGGGGACTGCGTGTGCACCGAGCGGGTAGGAAAAAGTTTAACCACAGCCAAAGTGGAGGGTTTGGGAGGAGTGAGGGAAAGCAATTATTTGAAAGCACTGGAAGTTGTACTGGATGACCCGGTGGGGATAGAAAAAGTCAATAAGAAATCTCTTAAGAGATACTCGAATGGTACCTCCAAAGCCAAGGGATGTAATTATCAGTGCCAAGTACAGAGCAGGGTAAGGAACAGCAGTAAAGCATCTGAATTACACTGAAGTGCAGACTTTGAGAGCAAGAACAGGTTTTCAGACAAAGGGACCCAATGCACCAAAGAAGCCAGATGAGTCCAGCGGACATCCCAGGCCCTCCCTGACATGTTCTGCACCCGAACTAAAAGTGAGTGTGGAGTAGAAATCAGTCCCCGGTTTGCAGCGTCACTGTCCCTCTCTGAGTCATCGGTCCCTGGAGATGCTGCACCACTGCAGTGGTGCAAACACTGCTGCTCTCAGCCGGATGCAGGGGGCTTCAAAGGTTTACATTTGACTGTTGAAGTTCCTCAGTCCTCTCCTTACTTTTCCCCCTAGTCCTATGGCTGGAAAGGCCAAGCACGCTTTGGACAGGACAGCCCCTCAGGTTAGAGCTATTTTCAGCAGTATTTCCTCAGGCATTAGCAGGCAGCTCCCTTGGCTGCTTCAGGATGTGGGAATATTTGTTATGGAAATTTCGTACAACATCACAACGAGGCCAAAAGCAGCCTACACAGGTCCTCAGTTAAACTCTGCAGCTGGCACAGAACATATTCTCCTATAACTAAATTTGACCAGCAGAGTTTAACAGGCCACTAAACAGACTTTAAAGGCCCCTGAGCAACATGCCTTTCCATTTCCAGACAGTGAATGAGCACAGAGCATCAAGCTTTGACTAGTCAGTGACTGAAACCAGTCATACACAAGTCACCATCTAGATGGGCACCCAGAGAGGCATTTTCAAGCAAGAACATCCTCTTTTTCTCCCCATTATTTATTAAGGCTCATCTTCAGCATTGTAGTTGCACATTGCAGAAACCATCTCTTCATGCAAATCCATAGCATTTGTTCACTTAAAACAAATACTCCAGTATTTCTAAAGTAATGCTTTAGAGTTATTAGACACAACTAAAATGCCAGGACCTTGCAGCCAACCAGATGTTCCCTCTAGAGAGCTGCTTATTGCCATGGGAATGAACCAGGCTTCATCTGCACGCTTTGACTCCAGCTAGTATCTCCCTTGCTCAGTCTGAACAGGCCAAACAGCACCTCCAAGAACTTGGGTGTGCACCTCCTGAGTCCTTTTAGGTGCCCTGCTATGTTCTCCTCCCTGAAGAAGTCTCCTACAGGGATAGCACCTATGGACAACTGCTGCTGCTACCCTGCTAAAGCAATGGTGCGGCACATTTGTGGAGTTTGTTAACTTTAAGTATGTGTAAGGCAGCCACTGTTCTCTGAAGTAAATTTGAACCACGATGATGAATAAATCTCTCCAATCTTTGATCTTAGGAGCCAAGCATCTTCAGAAGAGAGAGTAGCCTTTTAAAACACAGTTTCCTGTGCTTAGAGGCAGTTCAAAGAGTATTCAAGAGCTATTGGGCAAAGATGGAGGAACGTAAGTATATAGGAGCCTCTGACTCTCCACTAGCTAAATCCTTCCTGGCTGCTGCAGCCTTTGGCTGAGAGCTCAAGCACTCGAGACGCTGACCTCAGAATGGTTGTCTCCCAGTTTTCGAAAATACGAAAGTAATTGATTTTTCTGAATGGGTCTGGACAGCTGAATGCTTAAAACAGCAGCAGAGATTTAGGTGCTTTCCCTTCCCTCTCGTTTTCTTCTCCATTACTGCAGTTATTACAGTCACACAAGGAGAACCACCAAGGCTGGTGGAGACAGATGTACCAACAGCAGAGCAGAAGGGGATGCTAGAGCCCAAACCAAAGGATAACTGCAGCAATTTGCAAGAGGGAGGCAACTGAGAGCTGGAGGGTCAGAAAGGACGCAGCTGCAACAGGTTTGGTTTTTGTTTGTTTTTTTTTTTTACTTGAAGACCATGCAAGTAGGTGGGTACTGGCTATGCTGGACAAAGACACAACTGTTCTTTCCTGATGGCTGGAGCACCAGCACTCATCACTGGCTGCAAGATGTATTTGATGCTTTCCTAGTATTCTGCCCTTCCTCCTCTGCAGGACTGTAAGAGATTGAGGAAAGCAACATCAAGTCTGGTACAGCAATTAGACCAGAAAATGAATCATATTTCTGGAGCCTGTATCAAACTGTACAAAGTTTACTGCCATCGTCCAAACTGTTTTGGAAGTTACTTACTATGCAAAACGAGGACGGCAGAGGTTTCCTCGCTCAGCCCTACAGCAGGATGGCACTGAACACGCTACACGACTCCCACCTAACTTTTCCATTGTGGCCACTCTGGCCAGAAAGCTGCACCAAGAACAGTACTCAGCAGATGAGATACTTCATCCTCAATTCAAGAGCTAAATTGAAGCAACGGCAGAAACCTTTTTTTTTATTTTTTATTAATGAAAGCAAGATTTCCTCAGAGGATTGAGCTGTTACTGTAGTCTAAGCCAGCCTTCAGGAGGGGCCAGTTACAGCTCAGTAGAAGTTCATTACTGCTCTGCAAAGTTCAAGCAAGCTGTCAATACACTTCAGTATTCCCTTGCTTCTGCTCAACTGCAGACGTGGCACATGAAGATGAAGCTACACCCTGGGATTCCTGCGGTTCAGCTCCAAGTCCTTGTCATTCAAAAGGGGAAAAACATCAGTCCCTAAACCATAAATATCTGGATTTCTCTGCTGTCTCATCTGAATGACTTTAGCACTCTGTACTTGGCTCCTCTGCTCTTTCAGAAAAAGCCATTATGGGAAAAAAATGAAAGGTAGTCCCCATCTAATGTTTGCTCTCAGGATGTTGAGCTGCACTGGAGACCACTGCAGTCTTTAAAGCCAGTGACAGGGCTTTTAAGAGTCAGCCCTGCCCTATCCCATCATTTCAAACCATTTCAATCCATCATTTCATCTGTTGTCAACTCATTCCCAGACTGTAGCTGCTTCTGCTGTCTCACAAACCCAACCATCCCTTTCATCCTGTGTCGTGACCCATTTACACACACTGAACGTAAGCCTAAGAGCTCACAAGTCAGTGGGGTCTCTACACTGACTAATCCAAGTTTGGTCCAAATTTCACCAACTCAGTTAAAAGACCAGCTACTAAAAACACAAAGGAATGAGACTACCTTCAGAACAGACCTAATGGTCAAGGTCTTAAAGGTGGGAATGTGAATGGTATGAATAAGATGTATTTTCTAAAGTAAGGCTTAATTTGTCTTTATATTGGATATACCACAAACAGACAAAGGGTTAATTTTTCCCTTCCCTGCAGCCACAAAGCAGCAAGGTTCCGCTGGAAGCTGGCTCTGCTCTTTCTGAAGAGAAGTGCTACCCTCTAGTGGGACTGGCTGAGAAAAGCTTTTCTGAAACTTCTCAAGGCAGGAATCGAAGACAAGAGAGACCGAGACAGACTCAGGCATGATTAAAATCGGTAAGTTTTTTGTTGGTGGTTTGTTTCTGCTTTTATTACTTTTGGTTTTTTTTTGTCTGTCTGGTGTTTTTTTTCTTTTTTTTAAAAAAAAAGTAATCAGCTGGCAACCTCCCCACCCCAAACTCCACAAGTCATTTGAGAACTCAGTTTTGCAGCCAGGCTGTGTCCTGCTGATGCCTACTACAGCTCAAGGCAAACATAAGAACAACTCCATGTTTTGAACTGAGAGGTTAGAAGAGAAACTCTAAAATAATCATAGAATGCTTTGAGTTGGAAGAGATTTTTAAAGGCCATCTAGTCCAATGCCCCTACAGTGAGAAGAAGGGACATCTGCAACTAGAGCAGGTTGCTCAGAGCCCCATCCAACCACACCTGGAATGGTGCCAGGGATGGGACAGTGACCACCTTTCTGGGAAACCTGGGCCATGGTCTCACCATCCTCAATGTAAAAAAAATTTCTTCCTTCTATCCAGTCTGAATCTTCCCTCTTTTAGTTTAAACCCATAACCCCTTGTCCTGTCCCAACAGGCCCTGATAAGACGACTGTCCCCATCTTTCTGACAGGCCACTTGAAAACCTGAAATGCCACAATAAGATCTCCCTGGAGCTTTCTCTTCTCCAGGCTGAACAAGCCCAACTCTCTCAGCCTGACGTCACAGCAGAGGGGTTCCAGCCCTCTGTACATTTCTGTGGCCTCCTCTGGACCTGCTCCAACAGGTTCGTGTCTTTTATCACCACACACAAGCATCTCTAGTTTATCATATGCACTTCCTGGGGTACATTATCCACCCAAGCAAACATTCAGCCTTTTATCTCCAACCTGCTACACTCAGGTGTGCTTGGCAAAGCAGTAGGGTTACCTGAGACCTGTGATGTCCCAGCATTTAACGTGCTGATTGTTACCACATCCCTTCTCCAAGGAGTTCGAAGGGTAACAGAAACCAGGCTGCTCACATGTTCTATCCTTTAACTGTAGTTTCTGACATTTTCTGCTCCCTGCTATGAATGGGGAGAAAACAAAACACCTTTGTGCAGAGCAGTAGGCACCTACCATACTCTCCGAAGACCAGGTACGTGTACTTCTTATGCTGCACGACCCAGGAGACAACTTTCACACCAAGCCAGATCAGCAGCATGCCCAGCGTGGCATCAAGGATGAAATTAATAAGGTAGCTAAAAGCAGAGGAAAACTCAGGTTTAGGTTGTGTTCTTAAGTGTTATTCAAAAATCTTATTTTGATATAGGAATCCATAAAAAAAAAAAATCCTAAGCTTTAAAAAAATCCCAACTTCATAGTCTAAGCTCTCTTCCTTACCCTTTTACTGGCTTTTCCTACAGACTTACCAGCAATTTGTTAGTCTAGAAGCCTGCTCAGCAGAGAAGGGAGCAGGCTCCTCCTACGCTCTGGCATTGCTCATTTATTTTTATAGCATTAAATACTTCTCAAGCTACCCTTGCTGAAGAGTTGCCCCCAAAAAAGCAGGCTTTCATTTGCAGCCTCGTTTGTTGTTGTTAGGATGCAATCCCATGTTTCAGGGAAACAGAAGAAAAGATTTCTGGAATTTCAGACAAGAAAACGGAAGCCTCTTGGACACCACAGTTGCTCTGCAAACTGTGCAGAAGAGAAAGTTCATTTTACTGAGAAGCTGCAAGAGGCTCCTACAAGCAAAGACGGGCTGAGAGGGTCTTGGGAGGGATGACAGGCCCTGGGCTCAACAGCAGGTGTGCTGGGGTCCCCAGTTCAGGGTCTCCACTGCAGATCCAGGAGCTGAACCCACCCCTACCAGGAGATCTGGGCTTCATGAATTTGCTCTGAAATTTTGGGTGGTTAAGCCTTACTGGAGAGAGTGTCAGAGACAGGAGACCTGCTGGGACCTTCTGGGGATTGTAGAGTCCAAGCTTTAATCCACAGGTTGGTATTTTAATGAACTCCAGAGAAAAAAAAAGCAAAAAAACAAACAAGCAACACAATAAAATCACTCAAACTAATGTTTTCTGGCTAGTTTTCCATTACTGGGATATTTTCTGTCAGATCAGGCCAGATTTCTATGGTGTGATGAAAATACCAAGCACAGAGCTACAGGAATGAACACCTCCTTTTCCAGAACTTGATACTGCCTCTGAATAAAGGCTCTGGAAATAAAAATCTGCTTTTGATATCCACTTTGAAAATATGACATCGAGTTTTTCCTACATCCAAAAGCTTATCACAGCTTCCAGCTGCTGAAGGCAGAGTACTCCGATATGAACACGAGGTTCTGGTGGTTTATACTGGGCAGGACACGTAGGGTGTGAGTCTCAAAGCCCAGGGACAGGGCTAAAGAGTTTTAAGATGCCTGGTTCAGGGTGACAAGTCAGGCAGCACAAGGAAACATAAACATACATGAAAAGAAAAAAAAAAAAAACCCTAAAGGGCACAGCATAACCATGAAGGGTTTATTTAAAAACAGTGTCTGTTTAAAATAAACCAACAATGATAAATCATTTTAGAGGTTGTATTTAGCCCCAGCTAAACTCACATCTGTTTAGAGGAACATATGAAGCTGCAGCACTTTTTATATATATAAAGGAGATGGACCAGAAGGTTTTCAGCAGCATTTTGAAGCCTACAAGAGTTTCTCAAAACAGGATAAAGCGGAGACCTTATCACTCTCCAGGATTATCTGAAAGGAGGTTGTAGCGAGACAAGGGTCAGTCTCTTCTCCCAAGTTACAAGTGATAGGACAAGAGGAAACAGCCTCAAGTTGCACCAGAGGAGGTTTAGACTGGATATGAGGAAAGATGTCTTCCCCAAAAGGGTTGTGAATGCCTGGAACAGGCTGCCCAGGGCAGTGGTGGAGTCCCCATCCCTGGAGAAATTTAAAAGCCGTGCAGATGTGGTGCTGAGGGACACAGTTTAGCGGTGGACTTGGCACTGCTGGGTTAATGGTTGGACTCTGACCTTAGAAGTATTCTCCAATCTACATAATTCTATAATTCTGTGAAAGTTAATTCTGAAGCTAAATTTGTAGCTGTGAAGTAGCTGGTTTGAAATAAAGGTGGCACTTCTACACTGTCTGAAGCCTGGTTTTAAAAGCCCTCAAATAGGACTGTGGGGTATGCATGTGGTAGGCGCAACTGAATATTCAAAAAAGAAAATAAAAATAAATCTTTACTTTAGACAACGACCTTCACCTACAGAGTTAGGAAAACATTCTCAATTCTTGGCTGGTCTCAGACCAGACAAATTGCAAAGTCTGGTGTGCAAACAAA
>VWZK01011490.1:25902-44039 GCA_013396935.1 Baryphthengus martii | reverse complement strand
TATCTATAGAGACATTTTTTATTGTCTTTAACAGCAGTAGCCAGGTTGAGTTGTAGTTGGGCTTTGGCTCTCCTAATTTTCTCCCTGCATAACCTCACTATATCTTTGTAGTCCTCGTGAGAGGCCTGCCCCCACTTCCAAAGGCCATAAACTCGTTTTTTGTTCCTGAGTTCCAGCCAAGGCTCTCTATTCAGCCAGGCCGGTCTTCTTCCCCACTGGCTCGTCTTTCAGCACATGGGGACAGCCTGCTCATGTGCCTTTAAGACTTCCTCCTTGAAGTATGACCAGCCTTCTTGGACTCCTTTATGCTTCAGAACTGCCTCCCAGGGTACTTTGTCGGTCAGTCTTCTGAACAGATCAAAGTCTGCTCTCCAGAAGCCCAAGGTGGCAGTTTTACTAACTTCCCTCTTCACTTCCCCAAGAATTGAAAATTCTATCATTTCATGATCACTGTGCCCAAGTCGGCCTCCAACTGTTACTTCCCCCACAAGACCCACTCTGTTCACAATCAGTAGGTGAAGGAGGGCACCTTCCCTAGTTGATTCCTTCACCAGTTTCATCAGGAAGTTATCCTCTACACACTCTAGGAACCTTCAGGAATGTTCTCTCTCTGCTGTGTTGTATTTCCCTGATTGTTGCCCGTAGGGACTCAACCCTATCATCACTCTCCTTAATTTGTAAGCATGCATACATATTCCTAATATAGAGGGCCACCCCAACTCCTCTTCTTCCTTGCCTATCCCTTCTGAAAATTTGGTAGCCATTGATTGCAGCACTCCAGTTGTGAGAGTCATCCCACCAGGTTTCCATGATGGCAACTGTGTCATATTTTTCTCGCTGCACCATGGCCTCCATCTCCTCCTGTTTATCGCCTATGCTGCATGCATTGGTGTAGATGCACCTCAGCTGGGCTAATGGTCCTGCCACTGTTTTGGGGGGAGAAGCCCTAATTCCTCCCTGACCATTCTGAGCCACTTCCATGGTTACTAAGCTACCAATGAGCCCTGTGTTTTTGTTGCCACACAGATTACCATTCCCCACCTCCACTGAGACGGCAGACTGAAAGACCTTACCAGTACACTGTCCCACAAGCACTGGCATGCCATGCCCATCTTCGTTCAGTCTGGTTTTAGCCCCTTCCCCCTTCATATCTAGTTTAAAGCTTGCTCAGTGAGTCCTGCCAACTCATGAGCCAGGATCTTTTTTCCCCTTACAGTCATCTGAACTCCATCTGATCTCAGCAAGCCAGGCTCTGTGTAGACCTCCCCATGGTCAAAAAAACCAAAATTGGACTGTTGGCACCACCCTTTAAGCCAAGTATTTATCTGGTGCATTTTTCTAAACCTCTCAGTATTTTTCCTTTTAATTGAAGGGATTGATGCAAATACAACCTGCACACCTGATCCTTGTAGCATCTGCCCCAATGCCCTGAAGTCCCTTTTTATTGCCTCTGGTCGTCTCTCTTCGACCTCGTCTTTGCCAATCTGCATTACCAGAAGTGGGTAATAATCAGAGGGCTTTACCAGACCTGGGAGTTTCCTAATAACGTCCTTAACCCGGGCCTCAGGGAGGCAGCAGACTTTGCTGTGGGATGGGTCAGGTCAGCATATTGAACCCTCTGACCCTCTCAGAATGGAATCACTTACAACAATAATCCTTCTGTGTTTTTTGGTAGAGGCAACCGTGACACGTGGTCTTGACTGCCTTACCCTTGGCACCTCCTTGGATATATTTTCAGCTTTGTTTTCATTTGGCTGTCTCTCAGATTCCAGAGCCCCATACCTGATATGTAGGGGCAACTGGGAATGTTTGAAAGGCTGTGAACGTAGTTGCCTGTTGCAACAAGCAGAAACCCATTTCCGCTCCCCCTCGTCGTGGGCTCCAGCTGACGGTGGCTGGTCTTTCCCAACCACAGCTTCATACGTGTTGTTCAGTAGTGCATGAGGGGATAAGGTGGGCAAGGAAGGAGGTCGTCTGCTGCCTTGACGTTGAACTAGCCTCAATTCACTCCCCTCATCCAAGTTACTGCCTCTGGTCTGATTAGGGCAGGTTACAGGGCGCCTCTGATCCTGAGGACTTTCAGATGGGTGCCTCCATTTCTGTTTCAGGCAGGGCAGAGCCTGGCTCTAACAGTCAACCTCCTGTTCAGCCTCCCTGATACTCCCTAATATTTCTCAATCACCTCCCATTACACCTCAGCTTCAAAGTCTGGAAGAGGTACATATTCTCCCATTCTGTCTCTGTGGCATTATACCACAGACTTCAGCTGTATGACCCTGAAGAGCTCGGGCTAGTTGCCCTTTTTCCATGAAGCCTTTCAGCAGAAATTTATCTGCCTCTGAAAACCTGGCAATCACATCACTGCATTGTTGTGCTCTGGCCAGTTAGCTTAGCTGCTGTAGGTCATTGAACAAATCCATTGAACAGATGGATTCCTGAGGTATAAAAACCATCAGGGGACTCTCCACCACTACCCAGGCTCACTGGTATTACAGCCTTTAAATCAATTACAGCCAACCCTATCTTAATGTCTCCAGAGACTCCATGATGTGTAGTCAGTCTGCAAGGGTTAAATTCCTGCCAGCCGAATTCATTGCTGCACATAGCTGTGATTTTCATAAGGCACAGCTTGGCAGAACTGCAAGAAGGGAATTAAAATGATCAATATGCATCACAGTAAGAGCATGATAAAGGTTTCAACCCGGGCTTGTTCTGCAGAGTACTGCAGCCTCCAGCAGTTGAGTCTGGGCCAGCACTTTCAGTGCTACCAAATACTGAGAAGATGAAGGTGTTGAAACTTCTTTTTGGAGAAAACACTGGACCACCTTTGTACTTGTTCACTGCCTAGAGAGTGAAATAACTTCGTGAAGCCCGTGAGCTTTTTCTGAAACATCCCTGTTATTGGCTTGTAATTACCTAACACAATAAAGATCATGGGCCAGACTGCCTGGCTCTTAGATTCCCTCTAAGTATTATAAAGGGCTGGGTAATAATCCTCACTGCATTCCCTGTGATTTGCACAGCACATTAAAAAGATGTCATTTAAAGCAAGCTGTTCAAAAAAAAATTTAAGAATTTGGCCAAAGAGTTGTATAAAAAAATAAGATTCATCTCTAGTGTAGCTTGCTGTTTCACCAGGTTGAAAAGATTCCTCTTGCCTTTTCCTTTGAACTTGCTAGTGCACTGTCTGATGTAGATGAGGAGTTCCTGCCAGCTGTGGAAACTGTGGATTTAAAATATTAGCTGAGGGATAAATGAAATGAAAGAGCAGTGCCAGTGCTCTCTCCATTCAGTTTTTAAACACAGAGACTCAGCAGGATGAACCAGAGGAAAACTCAGGCCAGCAGAAAGACAGAGGCCAGTCCTGCAGTCTCAAACCAGTTTGAGGAAGGCTGCCTCCTCACTTGACCACCACTGGCTTTTTAAATTCATGATCATGCATCACTTCCTTAATATTGAATAATAATAAACTCATACAAAGAATTGTAATAAACTCAGTCTCCAAAATCATCTTCAGTGTTGTAACACTCCTTCCTAGCCTGAGGGAAGTGTGGTGAGGACTAAGTGCTTGGCCCTCCTACAGCCACTCCTGGCTGCTACCTGAGGAGAGGGGTCTTCCCATCAGGGCCCCAGTGAGGAGCTTGTGTTACAGCACAGCAATATCAGCCACACCACACCAGCTCTGTGAGTGAGTGGCACTGACAAGCCCCACTGGACACTCGTAGAATGAATCCATTTTTGGTTACGGTGTTTATTTTATGTTACTGCCTCTACAATGTCCCTTGTGTAGATAGGCCCTGGATGTTTAGGAAGACCAAACTCTTGTCAGCTGTAGCTCTTCTGCTTTTCTGTTGGCTGCATGGTGGTGACCATATCTGCAGAACAATGCTTGGTGCTTGTTAATTTGATTTAGAGCATTTTCTGCTGTGTTATATTGTTGACTCCCTGATATTTTTCGTTGCTCAGATTGTAGCAGTCTTCTTTTCAATTTGTGGGTTTGTTTTTTGTTTTTTTTTGTAAAACTCAGTACAGATAAGCAGTGAAGTTGTGCCATCTCTCGAGATTTTATCACAGCTCTCCTAAGACATTTTCCCTGGAGCTGCAGCTCTTCATCATATTGAAATACATAGCAATCTCAGCTAATTTATAATTTATATTACTTTCGCTTACGAAGAAGGTAAAGTTATATGACCCTCAACATTCCCACACCAAAAGTAAATATTTATTTATTCTAGTTGTTTGTGACACTTTGATCCACCCTTAGTGATAGGAAGGGAGAAAAGGGAAGCTGATTTAGTCTTTCAGAACTGCTGTTCTGTCCCTTTGATGTGCAGGCAGTACATACAAGTAAAAGATCCTCTATATTCATAGCAGCTGTAGCAGGTATTGGTAACACTTATGAGGAGTCAGTGGAGGATGCAACAACTGCGGTGTTGGGCAAGGGTTGTTCCTGTGTTTGAATGAATGATTCCTGCTGTAGCATTTGCAGGTGTGTGCTCCCACTGACATGAGCTGAACTGCAACTATGTGGAAATGTCTTCCAGATCACAGAATCACAGAATTGTTGAGGCTGGAATAGACCTCCGAGATCATCAAGGCCAGCCTATGACCCAACACGACAACACCTAGCTAGAGCTACCTAGCTAGATCAAAGCATTAGGATGTTTCCCCAGAGACCCCTCACATATTGCTAGCTCAGGATCTTACATTTTCAAGATCAGGACAGTGAATATTCAAAATCCAAAAGACACTTGACAATAGACAGTTACGTGGAATGCAGTATTGTGTCTCAGCACTACACTACTCTTTCAGGTTTAGAGCTGTTATATTACCATGTTTTGGCCTAACTGTGGTAAAAATACATGAACATTTTTAGCAAGTCATGTGTACAACACTTGACTACAGGCTGTGTGTGAGCCTTTGTCAGAGCAGAAGCTTTACAGGCATAGTATAGGTGCAGAGTTTTCAGTGAAATCTATAGCTCAAAGTTCTTTTCAGAGCTTGAATAACAAAAAAACTTGGGCTGGTGCTTATTGTTTTCAGCCTGTTGCTGGAGTCTCTGAATTAAGCACTTGTCAGAGTTAAGCATGTGGTCTTCTGTGCCCTGCCTTTGATGCAGGACTTTGCTGGTGTCAGCAGGGGTATTTAACACAGAAAGACTGCAGGGTTTGGTCCCTTACCTCTCATTGTGTCTCTTCCTTTCCAGTACCAGGATTTTTTTTTTTCAAACTTCTTTGAATAATCGTTATTTTTGACCTTTTCTCACAGGAGTGTTTGCATTTGGACTTTTTGCCACTGACATATTTGTAAATGCCGGCCAGGTTGTGACTGGGAACTTGGCTCCCTACTTCCTGACTGTATGTAAACCCAACTACACTGGAAATGACTGTCGGGCCCACCATCAGTTCATAAACAATGGCAACATCTGCACTGGGGATGTGGAGGTGATTGAAAAAGCAAGGAGATCCTTTCCATCCAAACATGCTGCTTTGAGCATTTACTCAGCTTTATATGCCACGGTGAGTGCCAGTGATGATTGCTAACTTGTATGATGGGTTTCTGTTTGTGCATCAGTTTTCTTACAATGGGTTTTGAAAAAAAAAGAGGTTGTTTTGGGGAGGACTTTCTTCATTATCTGTACGGGGAAATCCCCTTCTTTCTCGCTGTTTTACCAAGCCTCGTACAAGCAAATCAAATGCTCATGGCTTTTGGGGCACTGTATGATGTGGAGGCATAAGGTCCTAATCTTGTCTTTGCTGCTAATTTTCTTGGAGGCCTTTGAGTATGCATTCAGCCTCTTCTCCCTGCCCCTGCCTGAAGAACATTAAAATGAAGTTGATGCTTAAACAGCCCCTGGATCATTACTACTCCTTTTGTTCACATGCCTTGAGTTGTAGAACATTTAAAATGTAAATTGCCATTTCATTGGGAGGATGAACTAGGCTGGATTTTGCTCCCCTTGTTTCGAACCTGAATTCCCCTTGCAAAGAAGGTTGTAATAAAAGTCAATGCCAGAATTTTGTTATTATCACAGAGAAATGGACCCCAGTTGACATCTTGACAAGGTGACACTGCTATACTATCAGGTAGGAAATTGTCTTTAAAACTCTAGTGAAACAGATTGGAGCTGCTCCTTTGTGGTCCCTGACTGAAGTTTCTGTAATGTTTGAAAATGGATCCAAGAAGCTTACTCACAAAGTAGAAAACCTTGGTGGTTTTGCCATTAAGATCCAAGGTTCTGATCCCAAAATGGCTTAATGAGGTCTTTTTTCCCTCAAAAGCTTGACTCAAATGAGTAGCAGAGCATGTCTGTAGGTCATCTGGATTTGAGAAAAGCCTTAAACTTATTAATGACAGGGTATTTACTGAATATTTTACCCTGATCTTGGTAGCAGGTGACTAAAACACCAAATTATTACTATAAAATGAAGAGGCCACCTGCTGCTGTTTCAATATCCATCTGTTTGCAGTGATTGTTGTGTGAATAATGACAGAGATATAAATTGGTAACTGCTTTGATAGGATTTGTTGGGAAGTGTTTGGAAGCCCCACATCATTTTGCATGCACTGCTTCTGGACAAAAAGCAACCATGTGTGAAATGCAGTTCCCAAGAAACTCAACATTGTTGTAACAACTGTTTTCATCATGATAAACTCTTTGGTGGAACTTCGGAATCAGTTCTTGTCCTGGTTCTGCCCTAAGCTAGTTACATTCTTTCATGGACTTTTATTGGCCTACGGTCCAATTTTAGCCCAGTTCTCTGCCTGAAGACACCCTCTAGCACTGAAGGTGGTGTCACTTGTCTTTTCTCTGCCTGTAAGCCTGGAACAACATGAGCTTACACGAGAAATGCAGTGTTCAGATCTGGCTTTGCTCAGTAGTTGTGCTGTGCACAGTATTTTGAGAAGTGCCTTGCTGATTCTAATAGGCATGATAATGTGGGATACTAAACATAAAGCACAGGGTATTTGTTTAATAACAGCTGTATTTTGCATAAAGCTGAAGATTTGAGCCCTGGAGCAAGAAAAATAAAAACAGGTTGCACGTGAGAAAGCAGGAGAATGAGTTCAGCACAGACCTTGTCATTCATAGTATAAATGTCTGTTGAGACATAGGAGTCTCCTTCCATCACTGAACCTTGAGTATACTCTGCAGATGTCTCTGTGCTGATTTGTTCATTGGTCTGCTAGTGACAGTACTCCCACTGTGATTGGATTGGCTTTGTGTGTTGTTCAGTTGTTTTTTTTTTATAATCAGTTTTATATTTAATCAACTAGGTTTTCTCTTGTCAGCTGCCAAAGAAGCTGAGAAAAATCCAAAGCATCACTTTTGCGATCTTTTGTAGGCAAAGACTCATCTTGTGTACCTAAAGTAAAGGAAAGAGAAGAGAGCCTGCTGCTCTAGCTTTCACACTTACACAGAAATTAGAGTGGCATCTAAAGTAGTTTTATTTGTCTCCTAGAAGTATTGAAGGAAAAGATAGCAGTCACTTCACGTGCTACACGCTGCCGTACACTGCTGTACACATGCTTCTAAATACCTTTCCCAAGGGAAAATGATAGGCCAGAAATACTCCTTAATTCATCATATATTTCATATGGTTATCCCAGTTATATTATCTTTAAATAACTGTTACCTCATGCTATTCTGAGACGGGTCATACAAGAGTCAGTCACAAGGTCATCTAATAGGTGGTAGTGCTCAACCATAATATGAAAAATTAAAATATTTCTCCAGCACAACTGAAGGACCTCTTACTGAAGGGCCTTTTACTGTAGAGAAAAAGTAGATATCCTTGCTGATCCTCCTGCTTGCCTCTGGAGTGAAAGCAAGGAGAATTGTTTGATAGTCACAACAGGGTCTCTGTGGTTGAAAGACACAGCTAATCATTTACACTGACTGTTCAGTAGTTAGTTTAGAAATCTTCAGATAAGCTTTTGCCTGGCAGCATCCACAAGTAATGCTTTCTGTCACCTCCATCTGGCTAGAGACTCTACCTCATCACACCAGACCACGACCTGGCATCTGTCATTTATGCCTGAGTGTGCTGCTTCCTTACTAGAGTGATACAATATACCTAGACTGGAAACTTTCAACATTTGGGAAATTTTGAATAGCAGAAAACAGAGCAGATCTCTTCTGCAACCCAGGTCACTGTGATGCCGCCAACAATTTCTTCCATTTCTGCATTAACTCCTACTAGACTGATCAGTGAAAATCAAGGCCTTGGCACTTCAAGAAGCTGCATTGAGCATCTAGGAGATTGTATCATGTTCTAGAATACACACTATTGTCAAAAGCTCTGCTTCTCTTCCTGTAGAAAATTTTGTAGTAAAGGAAAAGATTGTCTGTAAAGCTCGTAGGACACAGAGTTTTCTGGTATTGGTATGAAATTCTGAACTTTCCAAGGAAAAGAAACTGTGGCAAATCTCCCCATTTTATGCTGAAAGGACAAGACAGACTTCTTCCACTCTGCGTTTTTCATCGTAGATATAACATACATTCTAAAGATATGCGTATGTTTCATATATGTAAAAAAATACTTACATACACATATGTCTGTTTTAAACTTGGAAACAAAAAAGCCTCCTAGATTGTTTATGCTTTTGTCCGTCTGAAAAAGGTGGGAGAGGAATTACACACAGGATAAATGCTACTATCACATATTGCACATTGCTAAATACACTGCTTGAGTGTACTGATAAGAGCAGAGCAAAGAAGCTGAATAGATTATATAGTTAAATCATGTGTAATTTCTTTTAATATGATTTATTGTTTTCTTCACATCTTTTTATATTTACTTCCTTCCTCCCTCTCCTACCCATCAAATAACAAATTTTGACATTTAGAGTTTTGTAAATAAATTTACCCTATAAATAGCATTGTGGGAAAATTTTCAAAAACATATGCTGTGTGTAGGAAATCAAACGTAAGCAACTTTGAGCTCTTCTGGAAATGTTTGAAAACATACTCTAAGTGAGAGGGTAAACACATTGTGAGAGTCTTGGCTTTAGGAATCAGGACAATAAAGATCAAACTGCAGTGATGGGAAAGTCTGGCCAGAATGGAGAAGCTCTCCCAGTTATTTCTGAACTCATTGTGTGTGATTTATGGATGAACTGGAGCATACATTCTGGGAAAACAGTTTTTCTTGTTTTAAACCCTCCTCATGAGGGTTTAACAGATTTCCCTGGGCAATCTGTTTGCATGGTTAATTATTGTTGTAGCTAAAAATGTTCTCTTTACTACAAGTTTACGTTTTCCTGCTGAGACATGTGAAACTTCAAATACATAGATACTTCCCATCTGTAATAAAGGAGGACTCTCCCATGTGGGTAACCCAAAGATCCAGCTTTACCTCATAGCTGTAAGAAAACAAGCATGGGTGGGTTGTGCTCTGTGGCTCAAGTCTACAGCTGTCGCAGCAGGACTGCATTTTGACTTGAAAGAGATGATGCTTTTCCTTTGCGTGCTGCAAACTACAGCAGTGCTTTGGTGGGGAAGAGGAGAGCAATCCAGCTCCTTGTTGCTCGATTGATCATCTTTTCCTAAAAGAAATGCTTAGGGCGAAAGGATGGGTGGTAATTATTCAGACAGTGTCAGTGATGTTTTTTCCTATTGTTTCCAAAGAATCTTAACGTGAGTTTCAACGATAGTCAGGTGCAGCAAAACCTACCAGCCAAGCCTGGGACAAGATTGCCGCCTAGTGCTCAGTGGCTGGCTGTCATTTCACGGCGTGTGCTGCAGTCGGGTATTTGGTTTGAAAAACGAAGCAAGCACAAAGCTCGCAAGTCGCTCAGTCCAATTCCCACTGCTGTCACACAGAGTATTGTTGCAGGTCATAAACTGAATTCACTTTCAAAGGGTGTGCTCAGCACCAGATTGATGGGCAGAAGACTTCACATGCCCAGGCAAATTCAGCTGTTAGAAGTCTAGTACTGCAGTTTCCTGGAAGGTAAAAGTATAATTTTGTAGAGGCGCAGGTCCGAAGGCAGTCAGATTTACCTTCCTCTGGTCAGTTTCTCTGACCTGTCCCTTTCCCTTCCAAGATGTGGTTGCTGCACGTCTTCCCTTCTTCAAGAGTTATGCATTGTAATGGATCATGCAGGCATATATAGTTCCTTGCTGAAAAGGATTTGATTGAATTTTTTTGCTGTCAGGCTTGGTTTGCTTGATCTTTGTCATTTTGTGGCTCTGAAATTAATGACTGGCTGCTAATCGTGATGCACATGGTTTTACTTGCTCTGTCAAAATGCATTTAAAATAAAGTACAAATCGCCAAAAATAGGAGGTTCATTGAAAAAGATCTTCAGAACACAGTGACATTTCATGCTATGGAATTGCATTTTCAGAGTCGCCTTTGTCTTGAAAGAAATCTCTCTCATATTCTGTGATTCATTTCATCTTGCTGAGTAAACATCTGGAATGTTTTTTTCTCCATTTTGTCAACTTAACACCACTTAGGAAACTGGAGCAGCTAGTTCATATGGACGCTAGGCCCTCTGTCATATGCAATTACACTTTCTCCAGCAGTATAAATAAAAATTCTTGACTGCCTTTGCAAGCATTGAGTCATGTACATTCAGAGGACGAGTTTGCAAGCACTTGCCTAAGTTAGGAAGTCAGTAAACCCAAGTCTGTACATACCAGCTCAGAAAAAGTCCAGTATGTAAATACATTAGATGTAAATACAGATATGACATCCTGAATTTAACAGTATCTGGTTTGTTCTGTTAAAAGTGTTCTCTGAATTACCTTAAGCCTCTTCCTCCATTTCTTAACGCTTCTTTAAATGAATCACGGGTTTTGTCTCATCCTTGCTAATTCAGGTTTTGTCCGGTGGGAAAAGCATTTCTGGCAGAGCCTCTTTTCATTTTTGTCTTGGCCTTTGTTTCAGATGTACATCACAAGCACAATTAAGACAAAGAGTAGCAGGCTAGCCAAACCCGTGCTGTGTCTGGGTACCCTGTGCGCTGCATTCCTCACTGGGCTCAATCGAGTTTCTGAGTATCGAAACCACTGTTCGGACGTGATCGCAGGCTTCATCCTGGGGAGTGCTGTAGCTTTGTTTCTGGTAAGCCCATCAGTCCTTTCATGTTCCCTTTAAAAATACATCAGTTCAAAAAAAAAATAATATGAAAAAAATACTGTTCTTCTGTGGCCTAATGCAGCTGATTAATCCAGTTGCTAAAAACTACTTCTAGCCCCATCTAATTAAAGCTGTCATCAGAGAAAATCTGAGATCAGGTTAGTACTAATTAATAAGGCTAATATGATGACATTTGCACATTGTATATCTGTCAAAATTATTTTAATTACTGTACATGTTCTTACTTGACCTGTCCTGGAGAGCGCTCTAAAGGCGTAGATTTCAACTAATGTCAAAAGAAGGGTATGCCTGAGACTTCTCTGACACCTCTGTGTTGCAAAATACCACTGTTTGCCTGGTATCTGGCAAAAATGTAGGATACAGGGTGTTGTCGGGGGCTCTGAGCAGTGGTCCTGGTTCCCTATTTTGTTTCAGATCATAAAAGAAGAGCGATAGAAAGGAAGGTCAGGACAAACTCCCTGGAAGACAAGACTGCCTTTGTAGTAGCATTTGGAGTTGAAATGAAATTTTTCACCATCTGTTAGGATAACCACATGCATTAAAATGTTATCAAGGGTCTTCCCACAGGATCTAGAACAACATCTCTGTGGACCTCAAATGTTACCTGCTCCCCTGTTGGCTCTGTGGTGTGTTTTCTTTGGTAAGACATATTTTACTGAGGATTTAACCTCACAGCAAGCAGTCAGGGTGAATCTTATTATTACCAAGAAATATGCCATTTAAACAAAATATGCTTCAAAACTACCCTCTGCATCACACCAGACACTTTATCCCTGTAATCAGGAGGGATTAGGTTCCAAAGATCCCATAAAGCTAGATTGTCCTGTCACTGATTTTTTTTTTCTATTTTGTACTTTAAAAAAAAAAAGAAACAACAACCTCAAAACCCCAAAATAACCTTCACATATCATTTGTTCCCATGTTCCTTTTAAATAAAAAGAAATCTGCAACCTCCGACCTCAATCTTCTTGGCTTATAATGTAAGTAATTTGTCTAATTCCCACTGGGAAAGGCAGTTTAAATCTAGCCCATAAGAGGCATTCACCCCATATATTTGGTCAGGAGTATCTGTGTTCTCTCAGTGCCTGTTTCTAGCAGTGACAGCCTGCTCCCAGCCACATTTTTGGCCCTGCAGACCATCTGCCACCCAGCAAGTGTCACAAACCCCGCTGCAGAGTGATGGAAGGCATCTCCCTGGAGCTTAGAGGGGAGGGGTACTGTGAGATTCCTGCTGCCAGCACAAGACTCACTCAGGCTGCAGCCTGCTGCTTGCCCAGGTTTACAGAGCACTGAAAACGAAGAGCCAGCAAGGAGCTGGCTGCTGGAATCACTCTGACAGACATGTGTCAGCTCCTGTATGTTCCCAAGCTCCAAACTGCCCATATGTGTTTGCTCTTATTAGTGTGACCGTGTGGGGATGCTTCGCACACAAAGGAAGGAATTGTGGGGCGCAGAGATTGTGCTTGAAGTATGTAGAAATGGTGCTAAATGAGCTTAACCTCATCCAGATGTGAGGTAGATTCAACCATCCAGTAGTGAGCTGCTTTCACTGTTTGGAAATGACGGTCAGAGTCTGAGGGGAGTATTTGACCAATAAAATGCATCATCCGCATAGTCCGTGGGATGTGCAAGTCTCTGCCATATAAAATGTGAGAAGAATTCATCACCTCAGGTTACAGGCCAGATGAACTCACTTACCAAGGTAGTTCACCATGCCCAATGATGTCAATAAACACACTGTAGTCCAAAACTGAGACAGATGATGCCTTGAACCAAAACCCAGGTTAATTTCTTTGCAAGAATTGGCAGTTGTGATACTCCTGATGGTAATTCCTGTGAGTTTTCTCTGGAGACAGAACATACTGACCTCACTTTTTTTTTTTTACCTTTTTTTTTTTTCTTTATTACACAGGGGATATGTGTTGTCCATAACTTTAAAGGCACTCATGGAGCTCCTTCTAAACCGAAGCCTGAAGACCCACGAGGAATGCCGCTAATGGCTTTTCCAAGAGTGGAAAGTCCTCTGGAGACATTGAGTGCACAGGTACTGTAAGTGCTCTCACTCGGACCATCACCAAGGGCATTTTCTGTGACAGCAGAATAAAAACTACTTGTGTACGTAACTACACGGGGAGCTGGTTTTATTCCTAACATTAAGCCCATTGAACAGAATGAGTTTGCATCAGAGGAGAGTTTGTTTTAAGGCATTTATCCTTTAAACTACCAAATGCTGTAGATCTTCTGCCCCTATGCACATCAAGACCTAAAGCAGCAGGACTTCACATGCCTCTGCACACAGCTTGTGTTAACAAACGTTTGCTTAGAGAAACAGAGAACTGAGAGAAAAGTAGAGATAATTCTGTCTAATTAACCTCAGAATGTCTTAAGGATTTATGCTAACATTCATAATCCTGAAGATAAACGGTGCTGTCCAGAAAAATATTATAGAGATTATTTTTTTATCCTTGTTACTGTTCGATATCCTCTATAAGAAGAAGAAATCATATACTGTTTTCTGTCTCTTAAGTCATCAAAAAAGAAGTTAATAGCATTCTTTCAAGTTTGCAAAAAAACCCTAGGCCAGCAGGAGCATCATTATTGATGGTGTTTTTGTTAAACTACTAACTTCACAATGCTTGTGTTGGTGTAACTGAATCATACCCAGTCCTTTCAAAACAGAAAAGTAAGTGCCACCTGCCAAAAATTTCTGAGAAAAAGAAGAAACTGTAGTTTATCGGTTATCTGAAATGTTCTGGTGTAATTTATTTGTTCTTTAAATTGTACATCCCTTATTAGATGGCCTGTTGTTCCTGTGTCTGTGGTGTGTGGCCAGATCAATAGTGACTTTTGTTAAACCCATTGACAAACTGAAAATAAGAATTGAAAAAAATGGAAAAGACACTGTTTCTAATGCCTGAAAGTACTTTGCTTAATTGAAAAGTCAGTTTTGATTAGGCAAAGATTTGCTGGAAGATTTTCAACTAAATCTGTAGAACTATGTGCATTAACTGGTCTCTTGCTAGACTTGCAGTCGAGAAGCTAAGTGCTACTTTTATATCCATGCTGTATAATGCAGGACAAAAGGGCTGAACAGGAGAATATATTCACAGATTGTGGAAAAAAAAATATTGTCTAGTCAGCTATTTATAGTTTCTGGACTGTGAAGTGCAGGTAGGGCCTAGGCCTTAACTGTTGATGCCCACTATAATCAACAAGATAATTGTCTCTGATTCAGGGTACCAGTCTCTACATCTGCCATGCAGGAGCAGATTGGGAAAAAAGTCATGCTACTCTGAAGCTGTTCTGAGCACATCCTTGGGAGTGGCTCCTGATTACTGTTTCTTCGGGTATAGGAGGTGCATCATCCTTCTCTTTGCAGATTTCTGCATCCATTCCCACTCTGGTTTTACCTGGCACCCACACAAACCCTGCAGATACAGCATGATCCAAGGACGACTCAGTACTGCCACTGAAGTCCTGGACCTTGACTTACAAGAAGGTTAAATGAACTCTTTCCACCTAAGGAGGATTTCTATGTTGCTATGTATCTGTGGCTATATAATTTTAATCTTTATACATTCCCTAGTGTCAAACTGTGCAGGATCTACATGCATGCATCACAGACCCAAATGCTGCTCTTTTAGCCTATTCATGACTGAGGACAGACCCCCTGTATTGGTTATGTGATTGTATGAAGTGTTTGAGCCTGCAGTGACAGGATCCAGTCCAGTTTGAAAGTCCTTATTGAAGAAGTCACACCTTGTTTTTCAGTGAGTGTTCACAGCCCAGAAGCAGGGCTTGAGTTCAGTGTTTCCCTCCGTGACCTCAGGATAGACGGCAGTCACATTTGCAGTCATCTCTTATTTTTAAAGCCTGACATTATCTGGGTAACAGATCTTATTAGCACAGATTTTTCTCATTTGTATTACACACAAGGAGGTGTGAATGCCAAAATGTATAGAAATGTTTATGTGTTTGCCTTTTCCTCTTTGCAGAATCACTCTGCCTCTATGACTGAAGTAACCTGAGATGGAAGATTGGCAACCGAAGCTATTTTTTATTACCCTCCAGTACAGTACTCCAAGACACACAGTTACTAAATGTCTAACTGTGATGACCAGTATTATGTTATGTCTAGTTAGAGGCTAATGTTTTGTACTTTTTTTGTATGAGGAAGTGATGTAGCTTGCCCTGATTTTTTGTCAGCTTTAATATTATTATGCCAGAATTTAAAAGCAAAATGGAAAAAGAACAAAAAAAACCCCAACCTTTTCTTGTTTAAAGTGTGCACTGAGGAACTACATCTATGGAATTGTTGATGTTGTTATGTGATATTTGTACACAATTTTTTTTTTTCATTTTTGAATTTATATATCTTGAAAAAAAAACAAAACACTTTTACCTTTTCTTACCATAAGAAGTGCTTCTACCAGTGGGTCAGATTCTGATCTGAGTAAGCAGAGTGTAGATCTGAAGTAATGGCATACATTTATTTCAGCTTAAAGTAATGGTGATCAGGAATCTAACCTGAATGATACTATCAACAAGTAGTGAACATCCATCCTTGATTCAGTGAGCTACTCAAGCATTCCCTAGCATTATGGACTGCATTTAGCCAGCTGGCTTCCAGACTGCTTGGCAGACCTGAAGTCTGTCCTTCAGCATCTTACTGAATCAAAGCCTGATTGTTCCGGTGTGGGTGATTGTGCTAGTTATTGACGAATAACTAAAACAACGTACTGAGTCTGCAATAGAGACAGACCAGACATGAAAATTTATAGTAGTAGCTGATAGCATGTGAGCTGACTATATCATCTCCCTAGATCTCCGTTCCTCCCCGAGGCCCAGCTAAAGCTCCCGGTGAAACCTGGCTTCAGGAATTGACTATGGGGATATACAGCCACCACTGTGGAGCTGCGGCTGCGCGTTAAGTGTTTTCATTAACTTCATCGTAGATTTGTGGGGTAACTAGTAACACTGGTGCAAAGGAAAAGTGACACTTCTCCAGTCGAGTGGCATTGCTTGGCATTCAGACTGGCGTAACCAGGAAGCCAGTTTTGCCCCAGCAGTAGTTTCCTCTGAGGGGCTTTGGTAAGTCAAAAAAAACAACAGAAAAACCCCAAACTGACATACCCTGTAGTAGCAGTCTGCATTTTTTGTAAATTCTGCCATACAGAATTTATATCATAACTGCTATTTTACAATTTAACAGCTTTGTTTAAGGAATAAAAAGACGATTAACGGGGCAGGGAGGGTGGGGAGAACAAAAAAGAGCCTGTTTACAATGGCTAGAACTGGGGCAAAGGCTTCATTACATGACTTTTCACTGTTTCTAGGATTTTCCTGCATCTCATTCTTCTAGCATGGTGATAGCTGCTGTGTCTCCTTTAAAGAACGGAGCCTCCGTCTGTACTTCTACTGGAATGTTTACCTCACATTTCCATGTTGGTTCTTCTTGGCTTTTTTGTATATTTTTTCCAAAACAGATGCAAAAAAAATTATCAAAAAACTAAAACATTGAGTCTGGTCTCTGTCATTCGCCTGTAACACAAAGATCTGGGATATGTGTTCGTGTCTAGTCTTGTGGTGTTTCTTCTAGGTTGGTATTTTCTTCTGATTACTGATGTCTGCTTTAGTCTTAGGAATAGAAGGATCAGACTTGGGCCATGCAGGCTTTCTGTGACCATGAGGAGCCATGGATAGTGTTCTGACTCTCTCACTTAAACTTCCACAGGAACATCCAGATTCCACAGGGAAATTTTCTGGTGAATAAATTCAGCTGTGGAACTGGTCCTTGTTCTCCTGAACTAGGAGAATAATTACACGTTAGGAAATCTTACCAGCGGTAAATACTCCTATCAACACGCCCAGTCAGCAGCACATAAATCCACTCATACTGCTAAAGGTTAGCAGGAGGTTGAATTCTAAGATAAAAACGTTATATTCTGTGGCCTAACAGTGTGACCCAGTGAAAAATCAGTGACTAGGTAGTCTTTTGGGTTTATTTTTGGGGGTTTCTTTAGTTCCTGTTCTGAGACACATCATTCTCTATGTACTGTGTCCAGTGATCTTAGGCAGCTAACCATGGCTTCTGTAAGTCCAGTGTTGTGACCAACTGTGTGAAATGAGCATGTGGCAGTGGCTAGGTTTTCATCCTGGAGTTGGACCATCTCTTAAGAGGGATGAACGGCCCTTGGATTGTGTGCAGTGTCATGGACTTCAGGTATGAACCTGGCCTATGTAATGTGACTGGTGGCAGTGCCTGACCCCTGCTCAGGGGGTGACTCAGCTGGGTGGCTGTGGCCTCTCTCTGGCCTCCAACTAACTCCCATATGACAGGGAAGCAGGAAGCTCTGTGGAGCGGTTGTTCTTGCTCCTTCCAGTGTGTGAGTTGTGCCCCTTGGATGTCTGGCCTGTGACCCCTGGGATCAGGAAAACCACCTACCCTTACTTAAATCAAGTACCCACATAGAGGGAAAGCTGGCACATACATGGAAACTGTAAGTTAGCATTAGAAATGAGGAGTTATTCCACCACCAGACTTGAAAGGGCAGGCTGTGCTGATGCCTCCACAGGCTGGCAGATGTGGTGGTGTAGGACAGCCTCCCACAGCTGGTTGGTTGTACACCTGAAGGAGGCTCTTGGTAGTGCACCACAGGTTTCTCTTGTTCATGGAGATACTTCCAGTCTGGCAACCCGTACCTCATCATCTGGCTGCTTTACACTTTCTTTCCATCTTCTCTACTGGCTCTTCCTAAAACAGATGAAGATCAGTCCTTCTGAAAATACATGGGGAGGGGAGTTGCTTTTATTTATTTATATATAGTTGAATTCCATAGAAATTAGGTACTTTTGAAAGTCCCAAATGAATTTAAGAAGCCTTAGCCTTCGCACAGCACAAGTGTTGTATGCAGGACTTTGATCTCGTCTCAGACTTCTGCTTTTTCAGCTTATTACAACCAGTTAAAAGTTCTGCATCTCAAATGCCCGGGTCTGATCTTCTTCTGTTATACGTCAGCCCCCACA
>VWZK01011490.1:0-22791 GCA_013396935.1 Baryphthengus martii | reverse complement strand
GGGCGTGGGGCGGACGTTTGGCAGCAGAGCGTGGGGGGGAACTAAAGCAGCATTAGGGAGGGACATAGGTCGTCACCTACTGCCGCCGGAGCGACCGCTGAAGGGCCAACGGAAGACTCCTGGCAGCCGTCCCTGGAGGTTTTCATCCTGCCGCTGGGGTGTGATGGGTGCCGGTGCTCTCAGCCAGCCCGTTGTCACAGGGAGTTTGTTCCGTAAGCCACATGTTAGATCCCGGCACACAATTATATGAGAATATCGCGTTTCCTGTTTNACCTCCGCGCCTCACACCCGCCCACTGGAGGAGCGCCCTGGGCAGCGCTGCATTCGCCACAGGCCCCGCGGCCCAATGCGCTCTGCCGCACCAACACGGAGCATTGAGGGCAGCAGCTCTGAACGACCGGCCAGTCTCCCGACGGCGGCACAGACACCACCTCCAGCGAGAACCACGGCGACACGGCGCGGCCTGCCCAGCCCGGCCCGGCACCGTCCCGCTCGCAGGCCCAACAAGGGGAGGCAGCTGGGGGAGGGGTCGAAAGCCGCCCTCTCGCAGGAGGCGCCTCCCAAAATACACACGCACACATGCCCTCCCCCCCCTTCCCTCGCCGTTACCTCAGGCCGCCCCAAAACGCCCGGTGCGGCGGAACACCGAGATACAACTGCCGCCCCACCATCCGCCGAGCAGCCGCCGCCGCCGCCATCGTAAGGGTATACCAAGCCTCTTCCCGGCAGCCAGCGGAGCAGTNTTTGTTGTTTTGTTTTGTTTTTTAAAAAAAGGATGTTCGTTTTTAAAAGCGAGAAATAAGGCATAGCCTGGCTTTGATTCATCGTAGTACACTCAGCAGAAGTCCCCTTGCTCCACTGTCAGAGAGACCCCCAAGGAGCCAGGGCTCAGCTGCCAGCTGCATCAGGCACAACGTGTGTGACCGATGTCCAGCAAAGGACCAGCAATTATTTACCAAAGCTACAGCTTTAGTTTTAAAAATTCTGAGAGGGTTTCTTTTGCCTGTGTCGGGGAATAGTTTTTCTGCTGTCAAAAGAAGCGGTCTATGTGGATCAGAAGATCAGTAGGATGTTTCTCATCAGGTGCAGAGTTTTATTTAAACTGGGGTGTATGGATATCTACAGGGTCACCACCGAGACAGAAAAGAAGTGGTGTTCCTGAATTTGGTACCACTGTCTGGAGTGTGTTTTTGCCAATCACTTGCTTTTCGTTCATGGTTCAGGTCAGGACAGACTACATGCATGCATTAATTATGATTGGATCGGTGTGAAGGAGTTTGGCTGTTTATTGCCGGTGTGAAAGAGTGGTTATGCAAAGAAGAGGAGGAGGTTAGAGGGCAGAGATTTTCCATGTTCTCCCTCTCCTTGCTGGCAGGAGCATCGAGTGTCCTGTGACTGGGAGGAACAGCCTGCAGAGCGGCGGTGGCTCCGGCTTTGTAGCCTTGGTCCCGCCTTGGTCCTGACGGGGGGGCGGGGAGTATCTCTTGTGGGTTGTGTGGTCTTTGCTGGTTGGTGGGCTGCTCCAAGGTGTTGCTAGTTGATTGGTGTAGTGTGTTGCCAGGGAAATGTTCTTGTATAACCGTAGGTCTGCTATTTCTGCCATTTATACCTTTTTCATAACAACTGTCTAATTGCGCTTTAGCTAACAAAGCTTACGTCTCTAACAGGTACATAGCAACATGGCAAAGGGCCTTCAATGTCAGCCTTGTTATTGAAGCTAGGCCAAGATGCCTCCCTGCATGTTTTAATTATTGTGGAAAATGCCACTGTAAAAGTGCTTTGGAAAAAATAGCCTTTGCACAGCACAAATGCAAGATGTGCAGCCCTAACTCAGTGCATAGCAGCGTCATCATGACAACCGTGATTCTCCAGAGACATGAGAAGCTTCTGAAGGTAGTGTTGTCTGTGGCCAGACTCTCATGCGCTGCTCACCATATACATCTCTCAAGTTTTCTCAGTGCCTATCAGACTTCAGTCAGCAGGATTAGTCTCTCCAGCTATATCACTGCTGGGTTATTTCCCTTCGGTCTCCTCAGGGTTTCCCAAACTCACCAGCAGTAACGCTTCGTGACTTCATCTTTGCATAGGCTACTGAAAACCACAGATATGTGAAAGAGATGGTAAAATTTATACAGAATAAAATATTGTGAGATAGAGATTACTTTTCAATTACTGTTTTATTCCTATGATTGAATACACAGGTTTTGTAACTCAGGATTTTGGCTACAAAATGTGATAATGGGCCAAGGGTATGCATTTGAATTGCTAGGGAACTACTTAATCTGCCTACTCTTCTGGTGGCTAAATTTAAAACAGAGGGAGAGCGGGTTTGCGATTAATTGGTAGCTGCGATTTGTTGTATGGAAAGAATTCCACTTGCTTGGAATGGGCAGATGAAACACGATTATTCTCTAGGTAGATTGTGGGAGCAAAGGATGGACAGGAAGCTAAAGCGTTTTATCCCCATTTTTGTTTAGGGTGAGGGAAATTAGGTTTTCTTTCATTGCTGAAAATCTTCCACCTTGTGAAGAGCAACAAGGCAAAGGAAGGTTCCTGCACTTTCAGTAGGTGTAGCTGGCAGTGAAAAGTGACTGTGTGGCAGCTGTGTCAGCCTTCCCAGACGTGACATACTGTCCTCTGCAAGCCAAACTGTTAATCTGAAAAAGAAACAAAATCAAGGAGAAACCAGTTATCTTGGAGTGAGGAAGACAGGTGTAGAAAGACAACAGGAGTAACCAAGCAAGGCAAACAGAATAACATCCCCTGTGAACAAGAAGCACCAGGAGAGGCAGGGACAAGAGGACCCTTAGGAAGGTGACAACACATCTCGCTTCACAGTGAGCAGCTTCTCTCTGCACTGGGGGAAAGCCTCGTACCTGCGCCCGCTTGCGGAAGGCCTCCTGCGCAGCCTTCTTGTTCTCACTTTTGCCCACCCATGCTGCCAGGGCAGAGGCCTGCAGGGCTCTCCCGTACGAAAAGGTCAGTTTCCAAGGCTTAGGTAGAGGGGACTGATTCATGGCATTCAGGTTGACAGAAGCCTCCTCTTCACTCTGACCTCCAGACAGGAAGCAGATTCCTGCAAGAGAGAGGTTTTGAGGCTTAGACAAGGAGTACGCCAGCCACCGCAATCCGTGGCCGTTACGTGCCAGAGGAGCACGTGTGTCAGATGTAGGAGCAGAGCGAGCAAGAGCGACAGCGTGAATGGATACATAGGAATGAATTGGGAATCACCAGGAACAGCAGCAGGAACGGTGCGGAGCAGAGTTGTGACAGTTGCTATGGCTACATCCTGAGGGGTGTACTTCTTGGGGCAGGAATGCCCAGCCATCACCATGTTGGGTTTCAGCAGTGTCCCTTCCAGGTACACATGATGATCATTCAAAGCCTTGTAGACAGCAGCCAGAACCTGCAAACGAGAGGATTGAATACAGACCTCTGCTCAAATATTCACCTCAGCCTGCTGTGGAAAGACAGCTTATTCCTTGGGTGTGTGAGAAGATCAAATTGCATTTTGGTTTCTCATGAAATTTATCACAGGGGCTGGAGACACCACTGCTTTTGAGATGACCAGGATACTGCTCTTCATATTTATTAGATTTGTCCATGCAAACTGTGGTACTGAAAGCAGAGTAAGTGTTTTTGCTCCCAATGCATCTTTTTGTGAGATTAAGAGTGCTTATATTGGCTGTTTGAGTGGAAATCCAAAAGCATAGATTCTACTCTTGCATTTACTATTAACTCATTAGTTGACTGTGGGCAACTCATTTTTGTGATGCAGCTGTGAAGTACCTTTTTGATTAAAAATCTGTGAGATCTGTGAAGGTACTTTGTGTAAGATTAGCTACTGATTTGTGAAGGGGAGGAGAGGAGCAGGAATCTCTTACCTTTTCTGTGACATACTGACAGCGCTGGAGATCATGGTCTCCGTCAGGCAAGATTTCTGGCTCCACAATAGGCACCAAGCCATGCTAAGAAAAGAAAAACAAGGAACTTTTAGGAAGTCTGGAAGAAAAACTGTCCTTATTGTCTACACCAGCTTTGGTGGTATTCCTTCTTGCTGCAGAGCCTTTCTTCCTTATCTTTCCCAAAATCCTCTCAGAGCTCTGCCTTTCAAGTTACCGATCGTGTTATTTCAGGGAACAGTAAGAAGGGGCACCAGTACCTCATGAAAGGTTGCTGGAGGGTAGATACCTGCTGGCAGATGCTGGCATAGCGTGCCAATGTGTTGGCATTCTCCTGGATGGCAAGTTGAGAGGGTGTTGTGCTGGTGATCTTCAGCACTGCACGCCACTTGCCAAAGTCAGCACCATCTTTCTTGTACTGGGCACAGCGCTCAGCCAGTCCATCCAGCCCTGCAGAGGAAAGAACAGTGCTTCGCTGAGAGCAGCTCTTCAGGACATAGCTCTGGAAAGTACCATGGCACTAGCCACAGCTGCAACTCAGGTGAGTCACCCCATGGCGTTTCCTGCACTGAGCATAGCTTAGGCTCCCTTGACCTTCTTACCTTGGATAGTGGTTTCTCCATTTGTTCCTGCTAGGGGCGCTGTGCCTTTATCCAGCTGTGGAGACCAGCAAAACAGGAAGGGTTACAGAGAGATGGAGATCGACCTCATCCTTCTTACCCATGGCTAGTCTGTCTTTGCAGGCTGATTGTGAGTAATGTATGGCGCTGAGCACACTGAGCATGCAAAGGAGGGAAATGTTGGAGCAAAGGGGAAGGAAAGGAGTGAATTGGGTAAGAGGAAGCAGCAATCTGTAGATGGCTGCAGAGTGTCCTGAGAGCTCTGTCAGCTGCGGAAAGGACTGGATTTAGGTTACTGCACGGAGGCTTTTAATTGCAGTGAATGGTGAATAGACGGGAGCTACGCATCAAATTCAAATGTGCCTCTGGTTAGTTGCACAAAAGGAACACCGAGAATGGTGGCAGAGATCCTCTAGTGATTTTAACACCAGGCACGAAAGAGAAAAAAGTGTTTGGCAGGAGAGTGCAACTCCATATACAGTTTTCATGGGAAATGAGATTTGGAGTATGCTGCCAGCCAGACATGTACCTTTATTCCCACTACAATGCCTTTTTCTTTGATGAGAGCTGGAAAAGGCTTTCCACTGCTGTCTTTCTGGTAGAGAGTCTCATGAAAGAGGATCACTCCCCCAATGCTCTGGTTGATGGAAGCATCTGAAGAGAAGAGGATCTCTCGAAAAGCCCGGCGATTCTCCTCTGTATTCTCTACATTGATCCTCTGCAGTCTGTTTCCCATGGTACCTAATGAGGTGGGCAAAGGTGAGACAGAGAAATGTTAGGCTTGCCTGAGTTGTGCTGCTCAGGCAACAGTTAAGTCTTTTTATTTACTCCACCGATTTCAAAGATGAAGCAAACTTAATAGAAAAAGTGTTGAGCACTGCTAATTGACTGATACCCAGAACTCACCCACTGATTCATCTGCAGCTAAGATCCCCTTTCCTGATGCAACAATCCGCTGAGCAATGTCTGAAAGAGCTTTCTTCTGCTCTGGAGACAGCGCTGGGAACTGGTGAGACATCTTGACTTATCTGTGGAAGAGAATTACTATTACAAGCTGAGGGAGACTGGATACACAAACTCAGAGCCAGAGACACCACTTGGGTATTTCTACTGGAGAGCTCTTGGTGCTTGTCTGGTCCATGTTATCGTAGGTGCGTGCCCAGAAATCCGTTCAGGTTCTCCTTGCCTTGGTGTGTCTGGCAAAGCCAAAGGGAGAAATGCAGAAGCCACATCATAACACACCCTTCCAGACCCAAAGTGGGAAAGACTTGATATTTTACAAGGGTTTGCTCAGAGGCTAAAGGAAGGCCAGTATTTTTATAAAAATGTGCACCAAGCTAACAAAAATTCTAATTATAGACTCTACAAGCTTCTTTGCAAAGCACTTAGAACTTTTTGGCCCCAACCAAAAGAATTCTTACCTTTACACTTTTTCCTAACAATGCCTCTCTCCCACTAACCGGCCTCTGTTGGCAGTATTTGCTACTTTTTCTAGTTGACTTTCTGTTCCCACCCTCCTGGCTGGCTTTGTAATTCTCTCCTCCCCATGGCTCTTTTCAGAACTGTAGCACATTGCTTATTCTGCATAAAAGACTTGGAAGTTTAGAAGGATTCACCACTGATTTCTATCTTTTAAACTGTGGTGGAGGCTTACCAGCTGCAGATACCCAGCACCTGACATCCGGGTTGTATCTTGATATTACAAAATTCTCAATCTTATTAAAGGTTTTATTATATGGCATTAAATTACAATTTCTCAGATCATCTGAATTGTCCAAGTTACTTCCCTATGTATGTAAGCCCGCGTGCCTAAGACATAAAGACTCTCTTTCTTCTGTTTACCATATGCTATAGCTAAAGCAACAATGTTTTATCAGCAGGTGGTAGATCCACAAGATGATTCATAAAAAAAAAACCAAAATCCTTTTCTTGCCCTCCCTGCTGAAGGATGTAATGGGGAGAATGGATCGAGGGTCTGTCTGCTACTTACGATAGGGTAGATGCCAACATCAGTGGAGTTCTGTGCACCATGTCAAATGGTGCCAAAATTTTCTGGCAACAGAACTATCACAGTACTGGGACAGCTACAAATATATATGTCTGATTTACAGTTGAAGGTACTTTGGCATTGTTAATTATATTGTGCAAGATTCAAATGGTGTTTTCTATCAGTACAGACCAGTCAGATGCAGTGTCCAGATGTCTGTTTTACCTTTTTGTGAATTATCTGAATTTCTCCTATTCAACTTATCAATGGAGAATTGTTCCAGGTTTAGAGGGAATTTGAAGGAGTGCATGATGAAGACTGCATCAAATGAGGGAGGATTCCCTCCTATTCCAAGCATGGAAATGCCTTGCTGTGGTCCTGCAAAAGCAGGCTTTGCTGAATTCCTCTCTCTGTATGTCAGGCTGTGGCCAGGGCTCTAGGAACTGTCCTTCTACTGTATGACAACTCCATCACACTCAGCTCTTATCCTGTGTGGCCCACCTAAAAGAACTTGAGCTATGGTTTATGCTGCATAGCTAACCAAGTCCACCGGTAACCTGACTTATCCCTCATCTGCTTTCTGTGTCTGATATGTCTCTTAGAAATACGAAACTGTCTGGTTGTTATGATGACTATAACAGTTTGTGTTGTAAGCGCTTCAGTCAAGACCACAGCACTGTTAAATAAACTGCTATGCAAAATGATGAATCCCTCAAGTAGTTCACGATCTTTGTGGAAAAGACTGGAAAAATGTGATCTGGCAAGAATATGATCTTGTCCAAGGTCAAAGCTAATGAATAACTAAATCAGTGATGGGATTTGAGAGTTGCAGTTTGGAGGTATGCTACAGCACAAGTAAGTGTATCCAGATAATCTTTAATCCATCTGGCTGAATTACGCTATCATCAGTCACTCCTGTTATGTTATTAACAGTATACTTTCTCTCCAGCAATGCAATAAGCAATGAGACTAATGCCTGTTGTATCTTACTTGCTTCTAGTGTTTGCATAAAGATAACAAAGAGACAGTTACCACTCAAAACCAGCCTTCAAAGCAAATTGCCAAAATACGGAAATACGAGTTTGCAGTGCATAGTGCTGGTCCAGGTGAGTACTCTGAGAGACTGAAACTATACAGTGATGTATTGGAAGACAGCAGATTAGTTTCAGTTTCTGTGCAAGTATCTCACTGAGTGTGAAGGAGTAGGTGATTTGCCAAAAAGCTCCCTAAAATGATCAGTAAGGCCATGGTGAGTGGTTCCCAACTACCCTGCTGAGCTACATGGACAAATAAAATGCACAGTATTTCTAACTGCAATGGTGACGAAATGAGTGCAAAAGGGGGGTTTTGAAGCTAATGATAGCTCTGAGGTACAGAATGTTCAAGCACCCTTGATTTAGGACTTTATTTTTCTGTGATTCTTTCATGAGGAGCATAATCTCTGAGGCTTTTCCTCGTTGGATTCAGAAAGGGTGTCTCTGCTGTAAGTTACTGCTTTGAGCATTTAAAGAGGAGTGAAGAAGTCTTCCACTTCAGTGAGACTTCATACAGCTGCCTTGTAAAGAGTGAGCTCCCAGCACATCTGCACAAACATTAATGCACCCCCTGAAAGAGCTGGATATGTCGTCTTGCAGGTCCTGAGGAAAAACAGTTGTGCCCAGGCGGTCACAGCTGGGCAGCACATTTCATTCTTCCAAGAAAAAAGCCTATTTGCCTTATTATTCTGCGTTATTTGTTTAATTTGACAACTTTTCCAGGCAGGAAAAAGCTTGAAGGGACTGTGTTCTCTCAGTGATAGTATTTAGGAGTTTTCCCACCACTAAAGTTTTTCAATAAATTTTATTTTTATTTACCCATTTTAGGCTGTGGGCTAGTATCATAGTGTCACAAGGTCAAGTGATTTCACATTGATTTCACATGGTATGAATACAATGTAGTCTCTTCGTGGTAACTGCTGACATAACATTTTTGAAAACCGGAGGAAAAACCAAAGGAGTAAAGCTGCACAGAATGCACAAAACGCCCCAGCTTTATGGCTACCTTGAGTGTTTGTCAGGCTTCAGCAGCTCCTTAAGCAAACAGAGCTCTTTGTTCAGCCTCCAGCCTGTGACCAGCAGGAGGTGGGGGTGGAGGGAAAGGGGACAGCACAGTTGTAAAACTAAATATTGTACTGCTAAAGTCTCAAGTTTTCTCAGCTACCATAATGGAGGACTGCAGGGGAAATGTCTTCATGAGTATCAGCACACACACTGCATCCTGTTAATATTAATAGTGAGAACCAAAGGGCAGAGGCAAGACAAACAGCAGAAGGAATGAACTGTTGCATTCCACTTTCAGGTCAATCTTAGAAATGTTAATACTTCATCGGCATCTTTTCTTTTGAGTCACCTGAAGTGACTGTCATCTAATCTTACAGAAAACCTCACCTGAGTCCTGGGTTTGCAGATGTGTAAAGACTGGATTAGAACCTGTAAACTTTTCTCTTGGGTCTCTCCATTGCCTTCTTTTATAAAATTGGTTCCAAACCCACACATGCAGCTTTTCCTGTTCAATTACTAGTAAACACAGCCCTTCAACATCTCTGACAGTCAGCAATACAAACCACATGGGCATGTCCTTGCAACTGTGCACACTGCTCTTCTGCTTCTGAAGAGCAGTGTTTGAAGAAGCACAAGTTACTTATATAAATAAATACAGTTGATAGGGAGAATGAAAAGTATTTAGAAATTTAGCATATCATATGTAGGAATGGCATTGACCTGACTAGATTTACTCCTCATTTTTTACACTTGTACGCTTAGGAGAGACAGACATCTAATGAGTTATGCACTCTACATTCTCGTTACAGTGGATAACTTCAGTTATTGGTCTCCTTTCTCTGTGGAGCTCTATTAAAAAGCAATTTCTAAGTAAGCCTGGTTACTTGAACATTGAGCAACTGATAGGTATGGATGGCTGGGCAAGCCTGGCCCCATCCTGCTGATGGAGCACATTCTTATCTAGACTCCAGAAGACACCAGGCTGGCAGGACTAGTTGATACACGTGATTGCTGGGCAGCCACCCAGAGAAGCCTGGACAGGGGCTGGGAAGAGACCAACAGGAATACCATGAAGTTCAGCCAGGACAAATGCCTAGTCATTGCCTGGGGAGCAGAGCCCTGGCAGTGACCTCACCAGGGGTAGTGGGACAGGGGACCAGGTCTTTGGAGAAGGCCCAGCACTCTGTCAGGCAGCAAGCTGTACAGAGGCCAGCAATGAGGGCCAGCAGCATCCTGTGTGAGCAGGGGTCCAGCCCACAGAGCCAGGGGAGGAGAGGGATTATCTTCCTCTGCTCAGCACTCTTTAGATCACATCTGGGTACTGCATCCAGTGTTGGGTGCCTGCAGTACAGGAAAGACATTGACAAACTGTAGTGAGATCAGCAGATGCCACCGAGGTCGGGGGCTGAAGCAGTTGCTCTGCAAGGAGTAGGCTGCAGAGCTGTGTCTAGTTCAGCCTCAAGCAGAGACGGCTTCAGGGGCACCTCAGCAACCTCCAATACCTACAGAGTGGTGATCGCAGAGGCAGAGCCAGGCTCTTCACAGTGGCGTGTGATGGGAGAGTGAGAGACAACAGGCATAAACTGAAACTGGAGAGATTCAGACTGGATATGAAGAAATTTTTTTACTATTGGGACAGCCAAGCAGCGGAGCAGGTTAATGGAGAGGCTCTGGTGTCTCCATCCTGTGAGATGGTGTCAAGACCCACCTGAATAAAGCCCTGAGCAGCCTGGTCTGACTTTGTGTCTAACTGTGCTTTGAGCAGGAGGCTGGACTACAGAAAGCCTGGTGCCCCTTTCAGCCTGAATTGCCCTGTTACTCGGTGTGAGTACTTGCTTCGGGGAGTTGAAGTGGAAGTGGTGCCTCCTGTATATGGGAAGGAGCTCTGAGGGAAGAACAGGATGTTTCTCGTTTCATCTTTGCTGTGGGAGTGAAGGGTTTAGTATAACAAAATCCTTCATTTTTGGGTTCTAAGAAGTGTCAATGGTATGGGACAAAAAGAGATAGTCAGACTTCTGTCACCTAGAAAAAGCAGCAGATGTTTTTGATTGACATTAATTTCGCCATCCTGATAGATCCTTTGGGGCATATATGATGGTAAATTGCCTGGTTGGTTTTTGTTCTCTCTTATGAGAGTGGGAACAAAGGGTTTTACCATCTTCATGTTCTGCCTAGGGACCTTGCTTCAACATCATATCTCGAGTGGGTAGGAGTATGTGAGACCTGCAGTTGGCTGTCCCAATTCCCACATTAGCTATACTCAAGCCCTGAGCAAATGTACCCCCATTTCATCTCTCTTAAAAGTATGAAAGGAGGTTATGTATTCAGGGACCTGGCCTCTGCAGTCGGTGCGGAGCACTCGTGGGGCACTCCTGATGGCTAGAGATGGCTGAGATGGCAAGAAACTGGTTTCTTGGAAGTAAGTGTGGTCATTAGGGTGGAGCTGCTTCTCTCTCACAGCTGGGCTCTTCTCAGAGAAGGTAAAAAAATGCATGAGAATTCAAGTCCTCTAATGCCAGCAGGGGAGACTAGGGAAAGCAGAGGTGAGGGTTTCAGGTGTGCTAAATAGTTTTGGGTGCCAAGCACATGGGATAGTTGACAAAGTGATGGAGGATCACAGACTCAGTGAGGATCTGAGTTTGCTGAGCAGCCTCCTGAAGCTGGCTGTTCACAGCTTGAATAGTTACAGCCTAATTAATGCAAGAGCAGTTTTCAGTTTCCTGCACTGCCAACTACCTTACATCCCCTTGCTGAAGAATCTTATCCACACTACTGCACTAATACTTGAGAAGCTGCACAACGAACACACAAAATTACACTTCTGTCAGCATCGGTGTTTATCAGGACCAGCTGCATTCTCTCGTGATTCTCTCTTCTCCTTGCAAAACATAAATTAATGTACTCCAGAAGCATAAACAAACACATACAAAACAAAGCAGTAGAAAGCAATGCCAGGTATGTTATTGCTCTAGTCCCCTCAGACTAAGGATTCACTTACTCCAGGAGTTCTGAGTGACTAAGCTAAGCCAGCGTTAGCAGCAAATGGCTCGCATTGGAGGATCACTGCAGAATGGCTGAATGCTTATTTCTTGCAAGCTGTTCCTGGAACAAAAAAATAAAAACAAAACCAAAAACAACTCCCCAAGCCCACTTTAGATAAACATATTGTGTCTCAGCTGCTGATATACATACCACCTTTACAGTTTAGAAAAGAAGTTATTTATACTCACTTGTTGGTGGACAGTGTCTTTGCTGCTACAAGCTTCGGGTGAGGTGGTTGCAGGCGAAGAGACCCAGTCCTTCTAAACACTAACTTTTATAAAATTCTTGACAGGTTTGTTTGTTTTTTTTTCTCCCCGTCCTTCGTTCTCCCTCCTCCCCAGGCTGTTTGGGGAGATGTCATTGCTCGAGGTCCATCAGTGGCTGTCAGACCACAACCGCACACAACCAATAGGACCCAGTCTCGCTCCTGGTGTTCCTCCCCTTTCCCCGCCCCTGTGTATATAAGGCTGTTTGTGATGTGGTGAAACTGAGATGTTTTCTAGTTATTTCAAATTACTCCTAATCCTTCTAGAACAGACTGAAAAGAACTACAAGAAGAGCCATGGAAATTGTTGACAGGGATCTTGGCCATGTCTTTCTGTTTTGGGTTAGATTTTCTGGAAGGTTATATTTAGGAAACTATACAGTGCAGGAAGGAAGAGTAGAAAACAAAATGCAGAAACAATGCAACAGATCCTTAATTCACATGATTTACTATCATTTCAGTGGCTTCCTGTTACACTGTTTTTCTTCAGTTGAAAACTTATCACAGAAACATATTTTCCTTTGCCATTTACTATATGTAAAGGCAAAATGCAATGCTACAGTATCAAGGTCAATGAAAATGCAAGTCCTGATTTCCTTTAATGCAGTGTAGGTATGAGAATGATGGTTATCAGGAGAAATATGAGCACATTGATGTGCACAAGTGCAAGCCAAACTGTCTGTCGAAATCCCATGGAAACACTGACCCACACTACAATGACATGCAAACTTCTCAGTTGCTTAGCAATTTTTTTCTGTGAAAAATGCTAATGCTTTATAAATGGTATATCAGTATTACAGTTTATATGAAATCACAGTACAGCTATTCACCAAATCCAGGTAGATGGAGTTAATTTTTTTATCCCCCACCCCCTCCCCCCCCATACTGCAGGTCAGTAGTCGTGGTGGGAAGTACAGCACAGGGACTGTTAGGCAAACATCGTACCCTCAGCAACAACATGCTGTGCGACCTTGGACATTAGTAGGTCTTTACCACAAAGACAGTGTTTGTTTGAAGAATGACGTAGTTTCTGCATTTGTTTGGCTTGTGTAGTGACACCTTTAGCCTTTACATGGTCACAGTGAGACAGAGGATTTCTCCTCTCACTGAGCTTCATTAGAGCACTTCCTTCTTGAGTGTGTCTCTCCTAGAACTGCCTGCCAAGGTCAGTGCCCATAGGAAATCTTAACAGCTTACATGCTGTCAGCAGTAGCGCTCTATGACAGTCATCAGAGAAACCTCTGAAAAAGCTGAAGGCCTTGTGCTTGTGTTGTTTTGTTTTCTTTAACATTCTCCTTCCCGATCCATACCATTTTGCTGAAGAATGCTGTGGCACATAACATGGACATAAATCCTTCCCTGCTTTACAGTGTTTGCTTTATATTCTATTTCTTCCATCCTAGCAGAAAGATGAACTCCATGGTGTATTAGTTTGTCCACCACAAACAGAGGCATCTATTATGGATTAAAGATATTTTAGTAAAATACATTATCTAAGACCCTCTTGAGACCAAGAAGGTGTCATACTGATGTTTTTCTCCAGGGCCACAGAGAAAATCAGAGTTTGAGTTCCATCATTCCTGATTTGGTTAGAAGCTGTCACAGGTAGGAAAGCATTCAGAAATGTTTTTTTTTTCTCCCAGTCTGATATGGTCTGACAGGCTATTAAAGAAAAGTTGGGGAGAGTCTTCTTAAAAAAAAAGTGTCTGACATTTAGAAATGACTTTAGATAATCCTCTGCAGCCCACCTTGCATTCTTAACTCTTCCAAAAGTATATATGAGTGGCTAGTATGTGTCTTTCTTAGGAATGGGAGCCTTTTCAGCCAAGAATATGGAATGAGCCATCATGCTAGATCATGTCACTATGAGATTAAGTACTATTAACATGCAGACTCGTGACACTGACCATGCTGCACAGAAATTAGTAGTAGAGTAATATTACAATGACACTGGAAAAGAGCATATGTCATCATCACAACTATGTAATCATAGTTTGGTGCTACTTAAACCTCTAGACTGTGGTTGTGTCATGTATCCTTAAATGATAAGAGGAAGAAATTTGCATCATGAGGGGAATGCAGCGTACTTGCATTTACCAAGCAACTAACTTGCCGCATAAAAAATATCAAATCATTGCCTGCACTAATTATTCTAGGCAAAATTTGTGTATTATCCAAGTTGTAATCTTGTCTCATTGAGTTAGTGTTTGAACTCACGGTATTGCCAAGTCGCTCAGCTTTCCAGTGACCCAACTAATTTTGGAAGGCTTTCTTTTTTTTTGTTTAAACGTTTTTCAGAGTAATGTGATACAGCCACAAGGCTGTAGCTAGCAAGTGGCTGTCTGTTGTTGAGAGCATCCTTGGTAGAGGTGACTACATCTAGACACTACTTTGAAAGAGATTGAATTTATGGCCATGGACAGCATGACTTCGATACAGGAGTCACAATACAGGAAGACTGGGAACCTTTGGTGGAAGTGAAGTGGCAGGAACATGGAAGGCCTGGTGGAAGACGCATTCAGAGGAATAAGACCTGTGGGTTAGGAATCAGATTTGGGGGCTTCAGAAAAACAGGAGGCCAAGAGAGGCAATGTTCATGCAGATGAATGCTGTGGGGTACAGAGAGAGGCAACGTTCATGCAGATGAATGCTGTGGGGTACAGATAACTGTGACTGGCTTGGTAATAGTGTGAAACAGATGCTCTTTTGTAGCATCCACAGTTGCTTGTGTTGTCACCAGTCTTAGTGGTATGTGGGATTTGTCTTCTGCAGTTTGCAGGACTGGCCATGCAGGCAGAGTTCTGTGGGAGTTCAGTTCCTGAGAAATTACCAGTCCTTCTCTGCCTCCCTAGGGTTCCTCATCCCCCTCTTCCTCTGCTATAGGAAGGATGAAGTAATGCAAAGAGCCCAGGCTGAGGATAAGGAGAGAGAGAATGTGAAGGGAAGGCTGTGGAGCTAAAGAACAAGTACTCTCAGTTATTGGTATTCTTAAAAATGATTTTACAGTCTATTGCAGTGATTGCTGATCCACTTTTCTAGTGAAGAGACAAATCTTCTAATAGAGAACAGATAGGTGCTTTTGAGAGTTTTGTATGTGTGAGAATTGATTACTTAAATACATATCTAACTAAATACACTGAAGTTTTTCTGCATGGATTATGGCTTTTTTTATCTGTTAATGAGAAAGCTGATATAAGCAGTCTTGCACTACAAAAATCTTCATAGTTCACTCAAATCTGTGGTGGAAACATCACTGCAAACAAGATGCACAACTAGCAAGACAGCTTAAATGTTCATCGTGCCTTTTATAGCATGGAAACATAAAATGGGGATTGGCTATAAAAGAGATGGATAATGTTAAAACACAAGTGTCCAGCATTTCCTCTCACAGATGTGGCAGAGCATAAATTAATTTTCTATTTGAATGGCTTGGAGATTTGTGCTGATGTTGACTTTCTCGTCTGAAATTACCATATAAAAGTTGACAGAAGTGAACATTAAAAAATTTTAAAGACCACTAAAAGCTTTCAGTACAGACGGCTTTTGTTATTATTTTGGTCTTAATTTGTGGTTTTGCCTTCTTGAGTTTGACAATGCAAGTACTGGATTTTTATAGTAGAAGTTAATTCAACTGCTGTCCTTGTTATAACCAACCTTCTTGTCAAAGGATCTGTCAGCTCTGCACTGAAGTTTAAAGACTGTTGCTGGATGAAGTATGATAAAATCAACAAAAAGCCTGGTTTAAAGGCAATGAGTAAAAATTTTAGAATTATGTTTCTTCAAGCTGATGATTGTGGTTTTTTCTGTGTATTTGTAGCAGTATCATTCTGATACTGATTTTGCCTTTAATCACTCATATTAACTAGTATTTTGAATGAAAATAAGTACATGTGAAGAGACACAAACTGTGGTACATCTGAGAAATAAAGATGAAAAACTAAAGAAATAGATCACGGAATTTCAGAGATTACTTGGTCATAAAGAGAAAAATTAAAAAGTTAAAGCTTCCCTCTGCACTTTGAAAATGAAGTACTATTAATCTTATCAACAGTTTTGCATGTAGTCAGGCCTATAAAACGGTTTGTAATGGAATGGAAAAAAACCTTGGAAGTTGGAAGAATATCTAATATGCATCCACATGATAAACAGCAGGCCCAGTGTGCCTCAAGAGAGTGCTGCCTGCGTGATGGGGTTAAAGTCTAATCAGAGCAGACTTGAGCTGAGTGGAGCCTGCCCCCTCCTCACCTCTCCACAGACTGCTGGATGTTTCCTGTTTTCTGTACTCTGAAGTCTTGCTTAACTGTCTCAAAGTCCAGCTTGTTCATCCCTATCTAATCAGAGATACTGTTTATTAAGTGGTTTGTTTTCCCCATTCTCCTACAGCCCTCACCCGCGGTGCAGAGAGCTTGGCCTTTAACCCTGCTCAAAGAAATCACTTCTGTTTCTAGCTCCACAGCAACGTCTGCAGACATGTACATCAGGGAGGGTATGGAGGGTGTTGGGCAGAACAGAGGTCCACAAAGAGCACTGAGGGGATTGATTGCACAGGGAAGGTCTGCTTGCACTTTGTTCTCTTCGTCTTAAAGTCGGGCTGCAACAAACCCTGTGACTTGGAATCAAATGCAGGCAAGTGTATTAACATTATTGTTCTCAAACCCCAAATCTCGGTAGTATTTTCAATAGCAGAGCCAGCAAACAAGAGTACAACTTTAAATCAGTGACAACATTTCTGGGCTGTGCAAAATAGCCGTAGAAGGACATGAAGAAGATAAATGCAGTAATGGCACTCGTCCCTGTGCCCTTCTGTTGACATTTTGTTTTTTAAAAAAGCAAGTAGGCAAACAACTGGCTGCTATAATGGAAGACACTTAACTGTTTATTACCTAACTGTTTATCTAAGCAGCACATAGTCCCCTCAAAAAACACACTTCAGTGCTGCATGTTAACGTTGGCAGATAATTTGCAGACTACAAAAAAACTACAATAGATGTCTGAAGTGGACCAGTTTGCTGAAAAGACCATTGTAGATACGGTTTTGGCACTGCTGGAGGAACACTGAGCACCATGGCAGAAACTCAAAGAGAAAGTAGGCACTGAAGAATACATAGCTGACCAGAGGCTTACTAACAGGGCAAAAAATATAACACTATTTTTCTTCATTCACATTTAAAAATCACCAGTGGTCACATAGCTGGGAACATGACATTGCTACCTCGTTGCGCAGAACACGGTCTTGGAAATGGACATTGATGTTGCTGACTCTTAGCCTATAGGTGCACAAATACATTGGCTGATGGGGCGGATTCTCTCAAAGCACGAGCTGTCGGGACAGAGTTTGTGAAATGAAGTTAGTCTAGCAACAGAGACACATGCAGTGAAGAAACACAGACCATGGAGTACCTAATTCTATATGCGTTTATAGCAGATGTATGTTTTACTGAAGATTATTCAGAACCATATGTTGAGCCCCACCATCTGCTGAATTTGGATACAACATCTATAAAGCTAGTGTGGAAATACACAAAAAGAAACTCTAACTTTGTGAGAGAAACTGTCAGTGCCTTTGTAACTACAACCATATACTACAGAAAATTATCTTTTCTATTTTGCGATATATATAGCTTTTCTATACAAAAGTATACTAAGGTGACATTCCAGCACTTAGAGCTTGACTTTACCTCATGTCCCTATTAAAATACCTCAGTACTTGATTGGAGAGGAGTCTGAGCAACCTGATCTAATAAGACCTACTTTGAGTGGCAAATTGGACCAGGGACCTTCAGAGGTCCTTCTCAACCTGACTTGTCAGATCCAAATTATTCCATCCATGCAGATGCATGAACACAGAAGTATCTTTCTTAGTCAAATATAGCAGGGAAAAAGATGGATCTTCCAGGCAGAAAAACAAACAGTGGCATACAGAAAGAAGAGACAATAGAATTGTAATAGAAAGATTGTTTATTTGGCAGAAAGTTTGCTTGTAAATATCTTTTTTAAAAAAGTAATTCACCCTTCATCCAGCCAAACTGCTGTTGAAATACCCAGTCTGGTGACTCACAGCTCCCCATAAATGCTAGGAAAGCTTTTTCCTTCTCTCTTCAAACACAGTGTCTTCTCACTAAGACATTGATACCTTCTGTATTTAGAAAATCCTCTTGGGCTTCATAGATATCTATCAATTTATGCTTTATGTTCTGCTAGAATCATGCTTATGTTGGACAAGCCTTGGAAACACAGGTAGTTTTGTTTAATCGAGTAACTTCCCCTGAATTGTCTTGGACAGTAATGTCTTGAGTCCTCCTGTCTGGCGCATCAAGAAAGGATCCCCTTGTGCAAGCAATAGTTGCCATGTTGAAAAATTGTCTCTGAACTATTGGGAATGAAACAACACCCAAGAAAATCAATATTGTTTTTTTCAAAAATAGTCACTAAGTTTGTTTTAAGTTAATAAAATCAATTTTTTAAGGCCATGTTTCAAGGAGTTAATGCTAGGTCTAGAACTTACATAGCTCTAGATGAGAGCAACTCAACTCTGCTCCCTTGGTAGAAAAGAGAGGGAAAAGGCTTGTGTTTGAACCTGCATTTTTAGCCTGAGCTGTAGAATAAAAACCAACAAGAATTAAGAATGCACAGTAACCTCCCATTTTCTGCTCCATGGGCAAAGTACATTCTCTGATTTGTCATTTCCAATAAAACACGTGGCACAGAAAACAGAAAACAAAAATCAATATACTTGTGAAAGTTCAGAGGCAGCAGAAGGAATAGCTGCCCGAGATGCTACATTGGCATGGTGGGTACTGAGCATGTACTGGAGTAACTCCTAAACAGCCCCCAGCAGGCTTAGTAAAAAAAGCACCTCTGTTGTAAAGGTGAATTAGGCACTTAAGGAAATTATTCCAGAAGGACCTGAAGAATTTATTAACCTACTCTTTGCACAAAGATGCTCATTCTCAATGGGTTTATCCAGAACTCTCACTGCCAGGTTCAATTGGAGGCCCTCTGCAAATCATTGGGTCTCCCAGTCCACCTCCTTTGTCTCTTATGCCCTGAAAATTGTCTCTTAGTCTAGAAGTGATGCCTCAAATTCGTGTTCTTAATTTTCAGCTATGAAGCTCAGTGAAATTATTGACCTCTCCTGGACTTCCGCGATAACAAATAAAGTACTAATGGGCAAAAAAGGAAAATAACATCAAGACAAATGAATAAGTCATTTCCCAAATAAAACATTTATTAACTGCATATAGTTAGTTGGTTTCTTTTCTAAGGTTTCTTTCTTTCTTTTCCTTCCTCCTTTTTAATTTCCCTGTCCCATTTATTGTACCTTGCTGTGAGATTTTCTTTGCAAGAATGTGTATGATTTGACTCTTGTGAAAAGAAGAGGACACTGTCCTGGATTTGTATAGCACAAAGATAGAAAAAAGAGTGAAGAGAAAGCACACTGCACTTCAGCATTCACGGCTGAAGCTGCATAAACAAGTTGTTTTTCCTCATACGCGCAGGCACTTACTGGAATAAATATACAATGACACTCAAATCCTGCCATCTTAACCATATCATAGTAAAGCCTGAGAATAGGTTTGCTGGCCTGCCACTGTGTGACCATGCTGGTACCTTTAGGGTTTTCAGCAGCTGGGAATAAATCATGGTTCTGCCTGTGCAATTTTTCCTGTGTCTTCTGATAGGAAAGCTGCTTTGCCCTTGGAATGACACCGCATGCAGTTTTCACTCGCATCTGATTTCCAAAGGTGTTATGAAAGTATCCCAGCTTACTGCTAACTGCCCTGTGTTGTGAAGCCACTTCTCAGTGAACTTGTGTTATACATTTGTCTTGTGTCACTGAGACCTGTCACGTGCTGACAGCTGGAGGTATGTGACTTTATTTGGTTTGTTCACTCAGGAGTTTTATCTCTTTCACACGTACAAGCAGACTTGGTACGAGCTTCAGGCATAAATCACCTAGGAGAGACTGGGCAAAAGAAAATTCAAAAGTAGATCTCTTCCTTCACCAAAACAAACAAACAAAAAAACCCAAAAAGCAAACAACCCCACTGACCAAAATTCAACAAGAATATTTTGCTTGGTTCATTCCAAAGCTAGCAATATGATTTCAACCAAACTCTGCATATACATGGGTTTGATTCAAAGCCCACCGAAGCCAAGGTGGTCTCTTCATTAGATGTAATGATTTTGGTGCTAGTTTTGATTCTGTATGAGACCTGTGTTATCTGCATGGTTTTATATTTAACTGTGCCCACAGCTGTGGTACAAAGTACCTCTCCCAAATGCCTAACAACCAGAGCACATTCAGTTGAGGGGTCAGTATCAGAGTGGCCTCTTGATGTGCTGTTGTTACTTGTTTTTATGAACAGCAAGCTTTATTTCCTATGGGTATTTCTCTTGCTGCCAGGAGCAGTGAATGAACCACTCAGGCCGAGCTGTGAATTACAGCTCCACAATGAAAAAAGGATCCTGCACAACATCTAATCTTTCTTTTGCTGCTGTGCTGACAGGACATCATGGTAAATGCATGTTGAATGTCTTAAGTCCAATCAGCAACTGATAAGACCTCTTTTCCTGGAACCACCACAACTAGTGATGACACCAACCAACACAGTAGTCATCCTGGGTTGTTCATAATGTCTCTAATGTGTCAATGAAAAGGTGCATTTTTAACCGGGCCGTGTAACATCAATGGCTGTTACTTTGTTCTCCTATTCCCACCTCCAGAGGTGACCTTTAAAGAAGAAGTGGAGGCTGTGTTTTTAAGAGACTCTGTTCGAAGAGAAAGGAGAGGGAACGGGTGGAAGTATAAACAGGAGAGTGTAGGGGGAGACTAACAAACTGAGACTTCCTAAAGCTTGTAAGAAATGAGGTAAAATTTGTGGGAAAGTTCACATAAACCACTGCTGCTTTTGAAAGGTCTGCTCAAAACCATAGTTTTGAAACAGAGATCACTCCTTAGAAAGGATAGGAAAATAAGGGCTTTTCTTCCTCACTAGCTTGAATTTGAAACATTCACTTCGTACCACATTTCTGTTGCCCTAAGGTGAGGATTTCTGTAACCAGTGTAAAGGAGGGTAGACAGCATAGCAATTTATATTGGTTTGGGAATTTTCCCTTAGAATGATTAAGGAGAGTAGATGATCCACACCCTCAGCTGGAATCGTCCACTCCCCTCTCACATGATGCACGGTCATTAGTTCCAAGTATAAATTATATAGGGTTTATATTTTAAGAAACCTTTTTTTAAAAAATATTGAGAGTTATTCTTAGTCCATCCGGAGTTACGGGATACCCAGTGTGAGCATCTATCTCTGCCCAGCAGCAGCTTCTCCGGGCTTGGTGTCAGGAAAGGCATGAGCAGATCAGAGCAGTTTTGGGTTGTCATTCAGCCGAAGGCTGGAATACATTCCCACGTGCCGGACCAGGTTGGGTTCCACCACGTAGGCATTTTCCCCCTTAGTACGTAGCAGCGAGTAGAGGGCAGTATCCTTAGCAAAGCCCTGGCGGCAGTGCAGCCCCTGCAGGTAACCTAAGGCACGTCGGGCAGACGGAGCAGAGAAGAGCATGGCAGGCGTGCAGCACTCGGTGACGGGCACGATGTTGTACAGCGTGGGAGCTAGACGGCGCAGCTCCAGCGCATAATGCCGTCCCACCAGCTCCGTCAGAGCCATACTGTACAAAGCAAAGAACAAGACAATGGACCAACTCAGACTGGCGCGCCCAGTTGCCCAGGAGTACACACAGTTCAGCACGGGCCCCAGAAACATGCCCAGGCCTAGCCACTCGAGGATTCTCATGGGTTCGGGATTGAAGTAGCGCTGAAGCCTCTCAGGATGGTAAAGCTTGAAGTAGAGTGCGTTTCTGAGGTACGGTTTGGAGAACCGGACCAACAAGAGGTGTTGCAAGACAGCGAATATCTCCTCCTCTGGCACAGCATCATCTTCCACTATGAGGATGTATTTGGGGTTGTATGCCAACAGCGACTGCCCAAGGCAGAAGACATAGTCCTGCTTCTCCTTCTCAAACTGATTCACTCTGGGGTCGGGGTTCTCAGCAGTTTTGTCACGACTGACCACAGGAAAGAAGCTGCTTAGCAGCCTGGCGTCCCAATGGCTACTGGGGTCTGACTCCACATTACAGAGGAGGATGCGGTGGCTTTGGCAATGGGCACCGCATTTCTGGAGGAGGTGGTGGAATCTGGAGGCCACTTGCAAGACATAGTGGAAATCATTCCGCCTCTGCACAGTGATAATGGTGATCAGCAGCAAGGGCTGGAAGGCATCACTGCCAGAGGGCTGGGAGGCATTCGGTATCTGCAGCTTCTCAAAGTAATGGAGGGCAGCCTGGCCCTCCTGCTGATTTTGCTCCAGGAACTCCTGGCTCATGGGGTTCAGGTGCCAGCGCCGCAAATAGAAGTAAGAGTGCAGGAGCCGGTGGCAAATCAAAGGTGTGAGCACACCAAATGTCACTACAGTCAGTGTGAGGAGATGGATTAAAGGACTGGACCAACGGCACCACCTCCCATAGAGCTGCCAGGCTTGATGTAACATGGCTGCTGCAGAAGGAGGGCACCCTTGCTCTGTTCATGCCCTCACTCCTTCACTTCCGATGCATCCTCTCTGGACTGCAAGATATTAGTGGGCCAGTGGCGGTCAAACCTGCACAGTTTGTCCAAGCCTAGAGAGTAAGAAAACAATGGTTAATTAAAGAGGAACTGTCAGAGTGGGAAGACCATGATTTGAGAAAATGGAAAGTTGGGGACTAGTCACTGAGTAAGTAAAAATAAAAGCTCCCTGAGGAGTCCCTTGCAGTGAACTGTTGTGGGAGGCTGAGGAAAGATGAACCAAACTAAGTATTCATCAAAATGCCCCTAAGGCCTTTTCAGCTCTGATATGACTTACAGAATCACAGCATCACAGAATTGTTGAGGCTG
>VWZK01011483.1:72440-91877 GCA_013396935.1 Baryphthengus martii | reverse complement strand
CAAGATATGGAGGAATTTGGTCATGACAGCTGCCTCTATCAATATATTTTGTGACTTTCCAAAGCATGGTTCATAATTATACAACAACCTCAGGGGTATACAGCATTTTAAATTGCCAGCTTCTTTGGGTTATTTTTTGGGGGGTTGTTTTAGTTTACAGTGTAGAGGAGAAGTATTCACACTTAAGCAACATCTGTTCACTGGTGGTGGCCCAACTTCTTATTTACGTATCTGATGTGAGTAATGGACTACAGTAATGTCTTCTCTCCTTTTGTCCACTACTTTGCTGCTTTTTGGTATTCAGAAGACCTTACATGCTAGGACTGGAAATTACACTTCCCTGCCGTAACGCCGGAGAATCCTGTATAATAAAGTTTGACCTGCAGTCGCTACTCTTATCTAATGTTTGTGCTTGGAAACTTCCCTTGATAAATTATTCCATCATCTAATAAATGTTAGGATCTACAAACGTTGGCGTTTTTTGGGTTTTTTTGCTTTTTTTTTTTTTTTTAATGGCTGTTATATCTATTCTCTAGTTGTTCACAATTCAATTCTACATGTTTGCTAATTTAATTCCGAGGACCCATGGCACTACATATATGTGGTATATGACAGACATGACAGTAGTCCCTTCTTGTTACAGCTGAAGGCTATTTCTTCCTTCATATCACCAACCTATTTCTCTCAAGTATTTACAGACTTACTCTTCTTGTTGTCTTTTCTCCAAACTGCACTGATTACGTTTTTTTAAATTACTTTTCTAAATCAGGAAACACTGGGTTTTTTTTGCACACTTCTGTATTATAACACCTTTTGAACAAACAGACAATATTTTAGACTGTATACTATCCATCCCTTACAAAAAATACATGACAAACCACTGTTTGTCATGAATGACAATCTCATTCTCTAAATTCAGTAACAACCTATGTAGGATTCTTCTTGCATTTCTCCTGGAAGTGCTGATTCACTTCAAGTTGTCAGTCATTCAACATGCCACTTTCTACTTAATCTTTTAGATACTGTGAAAATAATACAATTCTGTCCTTTCTCAGGAGATCTAAAGTGGGACTATATCCAACATGAGTAAAATTTAGGCTGTTCTTAATTTTGTAGATAACCAAATAATTGCCAATCAACCTAGCTATTAGGTAGACCATGTACAGATTTTAAAGAATGATGATAAACATTGGTTTGATCTAATGGAAGCTAACACCGTTTTAAAGGTTTGAATTGCTTTACGCAGAAGTAAATTACGTAATTTAAAGCATACAGATTACATACACTTTACAGGACAGCTCTTTCTGGTCCATAGATCTGGTCACAGATCATAGACTTTTTTAGGTCAGGAGAGACCCTCTGGAGATCACCTGGTTCAATCTCTGTTCAAAGCACGATGAGCATAGATCAAGTTGTACAGGGATTTGTGCAGTTGAGGTCTGAGTATCTCCTGGATGGAGATTTCATGTTCGCATGTAACACAGAGCGTTATAACTACCAGACCAAGAGAAGGAAACATTAATTTAGATTCAACAATCTTAAATTGGCTTTTTTTCCAACTTTGCAGCATTTTAACTTGCAGGGGTTTGCCAATTATTTTAATACTTTAATGTTATATAAATGTAAGCGTATACTCTTACTGAATTAATACAAGTATTCCTTCTGACTCATGAAGACAGCTGGATTTCTTCTAAGGGAGAATTCTAAATATTGAATTTAGACTAGATTCCCAAAGAAATGAGACTTAAGCAGTAATAACCATGTGTGATGTCTGTTCCCTTGAAATAACTTCTGTGTTTCTGAACAATTTTCAGCGAACTGGACAAAAGACTAGAAGACTCAAAGATACTTTTTCATAAAAGTTTCAGGAAAATAAGCCCACAAATGGAAAGAGATATTAAATCCTTATACAGAGAAAGACAGGATTATCCTTTATTAGTCAACAGGAAGGGGAAAAGAACGTGGAAGAGAGCCACTGGAAACTAGGTTTCATTAGATCAGCTGTTCAAGGCACAACATGTCACAGTACATGTAAGCAACAGCAAAAAGCTCCCTGTGCATAGCACATCAAGACAAACACTCCAAGGTACTCTGGAGCTGCTTGTCTCAGTAGAGAGCCTTATGCTTACATGAAGAAGTGAAATGTCTCTTTTCTTTCTAGTCTTTCACCAAAACAAATTTACAAATTACAAATTTATCTGACTTTTAGGTACGCTCTTTTCACAATCGTCTGCTCTTACTGGACTACAGATAATGTTTAAAAATAGTCTTTAAAAAGTACACTTTAAACTGCTTCCTTTTGAAATGTCATTTTAAGTGTTTGCTGCCTGAGTTCTGTGGATAAACACTGAGTATAATTGTCTTGAAATACAAGGATGCTTCTGCTTCCCACTGCTTTTTATTTCAGATGCTTCAGATCTAGCACATCTCTTATCTCCGGATCACATGCAGCCATAAATGCCTCTTGTTGTCTATGTGCTTCAGCAAATTGTTGTGGAAATTCAGCTCTAAAGGTCTGCCACAATGAAAAAATCCCTCCGGTATTCTCTATTATATGTATCTAATTAGAAACACATCTTATAAGAGTTCTTCAAAGGGCTATAGCTGTATATTTTTCTCATGTGTGGGAGTTCAAGACAGCTGCATTATCTGACAGAAGCCACCACAATGCTACAGCAGTCACACATCAACAAGACAAGAACCTTGATGAACACATACTTGATGAACCAGGAGATCCTGACAGGAGGCATAGCAATGACAACACAGCTTACTACTTTTTATGGAAAGAGGTATAACTGGAAAGCTAAGACTAAAGATTTAAATACTTAATATTTCGCAAAGTTTTAGCCAATCAGTAAACGCTATTAAAAAAAAAAAAAAAAAATATATATATACAAATACATGTCTTATATGGTAGAATATGCTTACTATTCTTCAAGTAAACATGAATTTATAATCCTCTGCAAAGAATATGAGAAGATTTACCTACTTTGTGATTTACTGATATTGTGTAATTACAGGTTGGAAAACTTGCTATGAATCATCACAAATTAACATAGGATGTCCTTTTTTCTTGGGGAATGGGAAACTGAAATATTAAAATATTTGTAACAGTACTAAGAATCCATACATCTCTCGTCACACTTCTCTCAAAGTTAGCGGCTAAATCACATTATCTCCATTTTACTTATAGTGAGGCTGAAGGTCAAAGGAACTAGACTTAATTCCACAGTCCGGTAGCAAAATGATCACAAGGGCACAAGAACCAAATGTCCAGGTAGCCCACTATTGCCTTTCATATAACCCCAGTCACCAGAACTCACATCTATTACTCTTGCCCCTTTGCCCGAAGGAGAAGTCTGTCACAAACTATTTGAGTATAAATAGTGAGCAACTGATAGCTATGAACCTCTTAAATTTAAGCTTTTTTTTTCACAGAAATTTACATAGCATTTCTCTTCCTCCCAAATCCTTTTTGGATATGTGAGTCAATTACAATAACATTTGACTGATAGATAGAAGGGCTTCAGACCTACCAGACATTACCTTGTGCAATTCAAAGTGAATTGTTGTGATTAGTTATTCGCTATATTTTTTTTTAATGTGCAAAATTTTAATTCCAGATTCTTACAAATCTGAAAACGTCACGCCTCAAGACCCTTCTATTCAGGAAACAGAAATTAAATGTATTTCTAAAATGATATTTACTCCATTTGTCTTAGTAAATAAAAATTTGATTGTCTCTGGGCAACAATACCTGAGTTGTTCAAAGATTATCTTGTGCTCAGCATGTCTGGAAAGAGCACCCCTTTCCAATAACAGGTAACAGTTGTCCACAGTTATCATTATCTTTGATTCTAAAGTTATTTTCCCCTGAGTTCCTCTATGAAGATCCATCACTTAGATACACAATTTTCAGACTTATCTTTTCCTCATCAAATCTGGTAAGTGGAGTTCTGAATACTTGACACCAACATACCAATAGCATTCAGCTAATCTCTGATGTGCCTACAGTTCTGCTTACCTTTGAAAAGTCCCTCTGAAATAGAAATAACCATTTGGTGGAGTCAGATGTTCCCAAACAGCAAAGTCCATGGTTTATTTGTCATAAACTTCTGTGGTGATGCCTGTACAAACCTCTTAAGCACCAAACAGCAAGTGTTCTACTTCGCTTCCACCTTCCTTGAACTAGTAAAAAGACCTCACATCTATTGTCCCCTGGAAGAAGTCCAATTGAAGTGGCAACGACAGCAGTCTACAGCATGACTTCATGTGGCCACTTGGCAAGCACCATTCTCTAATTCAATCTGGTCAGTGCATTTTGCTCTTTCCTTCTCACTCCCATTACCTGAGGTCTTTCCCTGAAAGGTGACAATGGTCTGGGCAGCACAGCATGGTGAAGCGTCCAGCTCTAGAAGCCAGGAGGAGCCACATCACAGCAGGAAGCCTCCAGTGTAAATCACGATGAGAAACTACAGCACTGACACCAGAGAGGAATAAGGAGCCAAATTCACACTCAGGAGAGATTCAGCTATTGAATGTGTGAGGACCAGCTGTTTTAAGCAGAAACGCTGCTCTCAGCAACCAATACAAAGATCAACCACGCTCTGCTTTTTACGATTCAGACGAAAGTCTTCTGTGCTCATCAGTTACCCGCTGTCCTCAATGGGAGAGAGCACAGGGCCAAAATCAGCAGCCTTGACAACAAATAATAATGTTGCTGGCAGCAGAGGACTTTGTGAAAGAAGTTCAATAAATGTTCATTCACTTTCTTGAATGTAGTGTGAAGCTCTTGCAGAATGATATAATCCTGGGGATTTTTTTCATTGCTTGTTGGTTGTCACAGCAAGCAGCTTGCACAAGTTTTGCTTGGCTGAATTCATATCATTATGACTTAGATCTTTTCTTGCTGTTTTGTTTTTTTTAAATTCTTAATCAATCATGGCTATAGTGTCAGAACAATGTCCATCTCTGTGAGTTTCTTTTTCTAAGCAGATGTGAATTGATTTTGTATGATTTATTTTTGAGTGGTTGGACTTTTCTGTCTCAAATTGCAGTAACAGTCTAGTTTGTCTGTTTGTGTTTATCAGAGAATTTTTTAAACCTTTGGCTCTTCATCCTGTCATCAGTCACAAATGCATATTTACTTTCTCCTTCCCTTTGCTCCCTCAGGTAAAAATATCTTTCTGATATTTTACTTCCTTTACATTACACTTTCATAATTAGTGTCCTCTATCAAAACTGATTGAAAGCTGCTGAACTGTCAAATCCATCAAAACTGGTCACTATCAAACAGAAAGTTACTGTTAGATTGGGTTTTTACTCCTGAGTAATCACTGCTTACAGATACAGAGCAACTGCTGTTTAAAATTTCTTCCCAGAGGCTTCTATACACCTAGTGGCTACGTATAAACTTCCAAGCTCCTTGGGCTCAATTATAAGCCCTGATTTTATATTGAAGTATATAAACTCTATTTCCTCTTGATTTGTGTGGGAAGGATTCACAAGCAAAACAGGCACGTTCCAGTCAGGCCACAACTAGGTGAAGGGGCAGCCCAGAGACCTACACATTGCTATGAAATCCTCAAGCTATTCATAGCCAGAGAGTTATAGCTTGGGTAGGACTCACTGGGACCCTTTTTCTTTTGGCTTCTTCTGTTTTGCTTTCATTTTCTTGTGTGCCAAAATTATGGTGGGCCCAGAACACATAGCAGAGGTTTATTTTTTTTCTGAAGCTCCAATTCCTTCTGCATAAAAGACGCTGGATTTTACAGAGCATATTACTGCTGGGGTGGTATCCATCTGCCCACATTTAGACGTCTGCAATGCAGATGTCCTCCTCTGAGCAGTGTCTAGGTCCCCATTACAGTCAACTGAGAGGAAAAAGCACTTCCAGGGCTTGGTTCATTTCTCAGTGTCTGACACAGATCACTCCAGCCTTGCTGTTTGGAAAGCTAAACTCCTCCACGGCAAAATTCACAATGTCACAGAGCCTGTTAAATATCTCATACTGGTGACATCAAAAATGAGTTAGTAACACTGCACAATGCAGATACGCACTCCCTTTTTTCCACATGAACAAAAAGAACAAAGCATCACTTGTGTAAAATAGCCCCAAAGGACTGCTAGACATCTTCTGAGAACTATTGTCTCTTGTACCTACACACACTGATCATCCATTAATGCTTAAGCTTGAATAACTCATTTATTCATTTGCCATTTGTTGAATTTACAGCTCCTTAGGTTTAGTGGAAAAGACTGGGAGAAGTGCTAACATGGCAGCTGCTTTGGGGTATTGCATCATTTTTGTTTGTTCTTCAGTTTCTGTTTCAGTGTCCAACTCTACCATCTTAAAATATTATCTTAAACACTAAATGAGAAACCTCCATTCCAAGAACCCATGAACAACTCAGGAGACATCCTAGCCCATTCATACAGCCTTCGTAAGAAAAAATACGTATTTTCTCAGTGTAGTCACTATATTGTTAATAAGATTTTTTTTTTTTTTCATGATACTATAATGGTGAATGTCCAAAAGGTAAAAGTAAGCACACAGAAATACAGAACTTACATTTTAGCATTGTTCACTCAATCTACTATATTACACTAGGGAGTTAAAAATATTCTAGATCCCCAAATCAAAGTAATCTGCAACTAAGGAGTTTTTTATAAAGAGTTTTCTTTAAAAATACAGGGTTTTTTCCTGTCATTCTTCTTACAAATGAGGACTAGAAAAATATTCTTCTTGTCATCTCAAGTTCTTTTCTTCATGTTGGTTGTTTTTTTTTTTTTTGGTTGGGTTTTTGTTTGGTTTATTTTTTTATTTTCCTTTTCTTCTTCGGCACACCATATATATTTTATGTACTGAAGAAAGTAAGGTAAGGTAGAAATTTTAACAGGACATATTTATTTTGTATTTTTGACTTAGCAGTAGAAATATAATTGGTTTGGCTTCACTTGTCATTCAATTCCTGTATATCTTTTGATCACATCTTTGTTGTGAAGCATTTACCAGCAGGAAGCAACTTCAAATATCTGCATACTCAGTTTACTGCAACACAGTACATATCCATCCAGCTGCAGATACATATATATACATGCATATATTCACAGATGGAATGATATTTCACCTTTTATGTTACTTTCTTCAGCTTTTTTTCAGCATTCTTTCTTTTGTTCATGAAAGAGACTATAAAATCTCAAAATAGAAGTGACTACTGCAAGCAACTAGCAGTAAAATAATATACAGATAATTCTCACTTAAATGGAGCTCTAAATGCTTTCTTTATGTTTGAATTCTAGTAATATCTCTATCGTTCAAGACATAACTTGAGCTGGTCAGGCAACAGCAAACCTGAAAATACTGTTGTTTTGACCCTCTTCTACCCATTCTAACATTAATCTACCAGGATCTACCAGAAGAGCTATTAGCACTTGCTCTACAAGATCTAAAAACTTGAAATCTTAGAATTATAGAACAGTTTGGGTTAAAAGGGACCTTTAAAGGCCATCTAGTCCAACACTTCTGAAGTGAGTAGGGACATCTTTAACTAGATCAGGTTTCTCAGAGCCCTATTGAGCCTCAGCTTGAATGTCTCCATGGATGGGGCCTCCACCACCTCTCTGGGCAATCTGTTCCAGTATTCATGGCTTTGAAATGGTATTATTTTTTGACCAGTTCTTATTAGCCGTTAAATTTGTAGTACAGTTGACATTTAAAAAAAAACAAAAAACAAAACAACAACAGAAGAAATCTGTGCTGCAAATTTGGAGGTCATTTGGTCCTTCAGTGCAAGGGCTACAAATATTTTGAAAGTCCTCGATTTCTTCAGAGTTCATACTTATTGACCAGTGTAGAAATTCCATTCACAAGAATTCAAGCTAACTTCTATGGATTTTTTTTGGTTACTAAGTCTTAGGGGAAAACTGCCAGAATTGTGGCTGTAAAATTTCACTGTAACTTGTAGCATCATGGAATATTTTACCCACGAATTACTAGTGAAAAGGAACCAGGAACAAGATCATTGGCTCTATAAACTGTCATTGTCTTATCCAAGGCTTCACCTCAGAGTGACTCTTACTATGGAATGAACCTGTTGCAAAAAAATTTCACACATTTAGCACAAAAGTGGTAGATGGAAGAATGGTTTCGTATGTACAAGGCTTTCTCAGCTGTTAGAAATATTTGGAAAAATGCTCAAGAATAGATTGTGTGATTGCAGAATATGTGAATACCCCCTTAGCAAGAAGTGGTGTTGCTTCCTCCCTGCTGTTGCCCAGTCTGGGGACCACCACCCTAAAGAAAGGCTCCATTGATGGTACTAGTTCTTGAGACTGGTCCAATAAGTCTCACTGATTGCTCAACCCCTCTGCAGGGTAGCAGTGCTTCTTCATGTGGACTCTGTCCAATGCTCACCCTGTCATACTCTTGCATTTCACCAGCCTCACCACCTGAGGAACATTTGAGGTCCATTTCAACCTCAGGCAGCCCTACAAGGAATACACCTACCCTGTTGAGTGACCAGACCTGTGTGGAAACCTTGTCTCTCCCTATTGCTTGAACTGTACAATGTGCAGCCGAGAAGGTAAGGTGATTTTGTCCAGATAAAATAAACACAAGAAATACATTTTTGCTGTAATCTAAGAAGGGCTTCTCACTGGAAAGGTGGGAAACCACAATTTGCTTTAGACATCAGCATATTGCTGGAGCTACACATGTACTGGCTGTTTCCTTGGTGTCTTTGACCTTTTCAGAAGCACCCAAAAAGAAAAATCTTGATTATAATTCAGACATTGAACAGTTTATTTTAATGGTATTTTTAGCAGCTGGGCCCATTTAAATTCCCTATTAAAAATACAAATCAGGACACTGAATTCTTTCAGTGTTCATTTTTAACAGAATGCGAAAAAATAAAATCAATAGATACTGTTGCTAGGAACAGAACTCTACTGACATTTATCTAGATTCTTTTATTGATGCCTCAGTATTTGCGTGCCAACTGCAACTATTTATAAAGGGAATCCATCTCCCTCAGTGAATACATCAGAAAAAGCCATTTACAATAAGATATTTTTGACAAATTGAGAGGTTTGTATTCAGCTTCCCAGATACTGTTTTCTTCTCTTTTCTTTGACTTATTGCCTTAACAGTCAAAGCCATGAGGAGTGGCCACTTTGTTCACGGGGCTTTGCGTTTGGTCCCTGTTGTTCATATTCCAAAGGAGATTTAATCGAAGCTAAAGATGTATTTGTCATAGGGAAAACAGGTGAGGACCATCAGGTGCTTTGTTACCTCTCCTAGAACTGTTTTCTAAAGCTTTAAAAAACTCCTAAGACCACTCCAAAATTTTGGAAAAAAAAAAGAAGAGAGCTGGCTAAGATAGTAGGAGACTTTGCGTTTCACAGTTGGGGAACGGAGCACACAGACTGGCTGGCAGCTCTGTTTTGGGAAGTTGGTAGTTGTTTTGAAAGTACCAGTCAACTGCAAACATCGCTTTCCATTCTTTGGAGGTAACAAACACACATAAAATGGATCTGTGGAATATTCACCTTTAAAGGGATCCCAACTAGCACAGCTGTTTAAAGCCAACCATATTATGGTGCCAGACTGAATTTTGGTTAGAAGGCTAAGACAGCTGGAGTGGATAGAGCCAAATTCTAGAGGCACAAAGGCTAGCTTCATGAAACTATATGGTGAGCACAGGATCAGCTGCAGCTTCCTTGTTTAGGGGTGCATACCTGTGAGATTGTCACCACCCACATGAGTGTCACTGACTCACTCAGTGACGCTAATAAGCCACAGGGAGGGGAGAGAGGAAGACAACACACTTCCCATTTCCTTATTCCCTTCTGGCATATCTGATTGGTAAGACTGCCTGATTTGGCAAGATCAGTATGTTTTAATAAAACATGGCTTTTTTTTTTCACTTTTCCAATCTCAAATATACTTAATGAGACAAAAATAAAATAATCTGAAGCTATAACTAAATAAAAGTAGATATTCAAACATCACTCTTTCTAAAAGAGTATAAAATGAAAAACAAAGCAATGAAAAACAAAAATAGAAAAACAAACCCAATTTCCTAATTTCTTCAGGGAAGTTTATGGCTATGTATTTCTAAAAAAAACATTCTTTTCACACTGAAACCAAACTACATATATTCGAAGGAAGCATCATGCTAAAAATATCTTCCTCATTTTTCAATCAGTTAGCCAATATCTGACTTTGCTCAAGTCACAAGGAGAGATTATGCTTTGTTTATGGAATGAATTACGGCCTTCCTCAAGAAAGTTTATACCTGGCTCTGTATGTATATTTGGCTCTGTATTATTCAGATAACAAAAAAAGCCCTTCTCTTCGTGTATCTTAGGGAAACTGTCTTTTCCTTCACTTTGAATGTGCATCAAAAAACATTAGCTAAAAATATTGCACACAATAGGTTCTTCCAGTTCTGAGAGTAAAGTGGTGATGTAATCAGGTAATTCTGTGGTCCAGTCCTTCTAATACATATAGACCAGCAAAAATCTGCTTCCCTAAACGTAGCAGAATCAAAGAATAGCAAAACATTGTTTATTCGTACCTCTGAGTCTCTTTGATTCATGATGTAACCACCAAATCTTTCTTTTTTTTGGTAAAATTATGGTCATTGTATTTCTCTGATTGTAGCTGATTTTCTTTCTCTGAAAGTACCTGTTGCTTCTCTCCACCGCGTATCTCAAATACCCTAAAAGATGCTTTCACTCTCCTATCTCTGAAACTCCCGTTTGAGTCTTAGTTTGGGGAGACATAATATGCCTGTTTGGGACTGGAAAAAGTTATCATTGCTATTTCCTTCACTGCTTCTCTCAAGTACCTTCTCGATCAAGCATTCTCCAAAAGTTCTTTGTAAGTTAAAAATAAAACAGGGAGAGATTTTCAACCACCACCCAGGAGTAAGGCTGGCATCTCTGTAACTACAGATGCAAAAAACTTGGGACATTTAATCGTTAAGACATCACTGACTGGGAAGCCTGCCACCAACATCCACACTTGATGCACATACATTGTCTTTTGGCTCTCTACAGCTATGCCCATCTGCTTCAGTGGCATGGTGCCCGCTTATCAGCTAGTTGGACAGTTTCAGTACGCAGAGGTGTCAAATAAAGGCTTTACATGGGTAGCCTCAATAACCCTGAAAGTGCCATTTCTTTTCTAGGAAGAAATGCTAGTGCTGAGATACTAATAGACTATGTCTTTGTGAGGGGCTTTTTTGCACTCACTGAAGATGAAGTTTGCCAAAACCATTTTTACATCTCTTTTAGTAACAAAGATATGGTACTGGTATTCAAAAGGAAAGAAAGTAGTGTCTACAGATAAGACACTGATGAACAAAGCCATTATGAGACAAATACCAGGGAGTGTGGCAGGTTCGGAGCACAGTTTTAAGTGTTGTGCACTATATGCCACTAATTCAAACAACAAAAGAACCCCCAAAATACAATCTCATTTCATTTTACACATTTCAAAACAAGGAAAGCTTTGCAAATGTATGTATTGGATTACACTGAAAGGAATTCTAACAGATTATTATATGGCAACATGTATCTGAGATCTTCTAAATAGCCCTACTTTGTCCTACAGAGATGACATCATTGTCCCACAGAAATTTAATGAACTTTTAGATTATTTTTTATTGTATATCAATGAGTAGTTTAATCAATCTTTTAATTAAGAAATATACTATTTTAAAAATTGTTTTCCCCTCATTGCATGAGTCCAGGTCACAGACTTCCATGGAGAGCATAACTGCACCAGAATTAACAACTACAATAGAAGAAAATTTGATCTACATTTACCAGTAATGGAAGAGGTTCCAGCTATTTGGAATATGAACCTTTAATCATGGAGTAGTCCCTAGTAAAATCATCACATTATTTCTTTAAGCATAAAAAAAGTCTGTCATTTTCATAATCTCAAGAGCAATTTAATAGAAAATGGTTCATAGAAACATTACTTATTGCCTATGATGAAACAAACAAAAAAAAATGTACAATTACTGATTATAAGGTGAAAGCAGCAAGTAAAAATAGTTCTGGCATGAAACATTTACAACTTCAGAAGATTATTTTCTACAACAAACCAGTGATTAATGTAAGACCTAAAGGTTGGGGACTTGATGGAAAAGATTCAGGAAAAAAAACACCGTCTGGAGTATAGTTTTCTAGTGTTCTTGTAAATCCATCATTACAATATGTGGATAGAGTAGAAAATCAAATTAAAATATAGCTACAATTTTGCTCAGATGTATCACCTGAAAACAACCGTGGCTCAGCATAGATGTCATTTCAAGCTAAGGCTAGACCACCTGTTCTTTTATAGCAGCCCTAACTCAGCAAACTGGAATCTAAGGAGAGTATTGAACCTTTAAATTAAACAAGTCTTTAAAAAAAATTCTTGAGAATTACATGATGACGGAATTAAACTGACTTGAAAGCTATATGATGCATATGAATTTGTCATATAACCTTAATTCGATCAATTACAGCATAATTTCTGATACAACAATATTAGAAGATATAGCAAATGCAGTCATTAAATACAGTATGACTATAGGATCCAAAAGCTGCCTTGAAACATAAGATTACACCATTCTGCTTTGCTTTGAGAGGGGTTTTGGGCAAGATGATTTTCAGGAGTTTCACTCAACCCTGTTTTAACTCTGATTCTTTGGTTCTTACAGATCTTTCTTTGCATTAGGGCCCTACACACAGCGCTGATGGAAAAGCACACCCATTATTTTGACAAATACTCAGTGTTACACAGACCCTTTTGCAGCACTTTTCAGAAAAATAAAAGCAAGCAGGCTGTTGAAAGAATGATAGCTCACGAATTATAAGGAAGTAAAAAGGTCAACAGTGAGTGAAAAAAACAGCTGATATTTCAAATGGAGTGGGAATATATCCAGATGTCAAGATGGCATTTTATGACATTAGTAATGAAAGGCATGGTAGTTTCCACGTTGTGGCAGAAGAGCCATGTGACTTTTATTGCTGCAACCTAGCTTGCCATGCAAAATCTGAGCACCACTGAGCCAAGAAGCTTTGCCAGTGCCCCCAGGATTGCCACATCAGAGAGACTGTGATGACAGTTACATGACAGGAGACAACAGCATGACAGACTGATAACTTTGCTTGGAAAAGCAGTCCTTTTTTTGCAGAGACTGGACTGAATTTTTCCAAATTCTGTAAGTTATAATGAAAATTGAATAAGTTTCTCCCACTCTCCAATTCCATTTCAAAGTGCCAGATCAAGTGCATATTCTTCCTGGTATGTGGAAATAAGAACTAAAACACCTAGTCAGAAAATACTGTCATCTTTTAATTGCTGTTGCCTCAAGATCAACAGGGTAACTTTATGACCATAGGAAAAAAAAGTCAACTACACAAGCTAAAGTTCATGCTTCTATTTCATGTTTCAATTAAATTAGAATATGCTGCTGGCCTGACTGCTTAGATGCTTCAAAAATAATTTCCTATCAAAGCACAATAATGTACTTCATGCAAAGAAAATAAAAAAGATACTTCCAAGCATCCAAAGGAAATTGAAGTAAAACACTGGAAAATTAAGAAAACTGAGAATCAAACGTTACCCATGTTAGTTTAAATCAACATCCAATTCTTTTTCATGTATCACAGCAGAGGTTCACTGGATGCTGCTGCTCAACATTTCTTTTTACTTTCATCACCCGGTCCAGCCTTGTACTTTATTTACTGAATATCCTCTACATTCAGTTGTTTATGGGATTTTCCTAAGCTAGCTGACTTACTTGAAGCTTCTGAGTACATCTTAAGCATGGATTACCTTCCTAAAACCCTGTCTGGGCAGGGTAATAGTTATTAGTCCCATGTTAGAGATGAGAAATTTCTGCTGCAAATGAGTCCGGGGCACTGAAGGCAACCACATTATTCATTACCAGCAAGAGAAACCCATGTTGTGCACTAATAAGAAGATGCTCACTTTGATCATCCAATTAAAGACTGTAGCATAATTCAAAAACACGGGTGGCTAAATAAAGGTCACAGAGGCAGCTTCAATTCTGGAACTTTCTCAGTCTTGGATACTGCATTTGCAGTTTTAATAGACTCTTGTTCCAGCGTATGTAGAACTGTGTGTAGGTATTCACAACTGTGCTTATACTGTGGATTGTGGGTGCTACGCAGTCAGGTAGTCGCAGGTAATAACGTGTGATGCTCAGTGTCCTCCATCTGAGCAGATACTAGCAGGAGGATAAGCTCTTTTAGGTCCCAGATAAGTCTTCTATTAATAATACATAGGTATAAATACTTCTATCTTTTTAAAAGTAAACACTGATAATAACAGAATCCCTAAAACACTATGACAGAGATGTGCTGATCTACACGTGAGCCATGAAAGATCCTCAGCCTCTCAGAACAGATCCTCTGCCAGTCAAGGCCACAAAAATAACAGGAGGCAACACCCCACTAGCCACAATTATATGGGTTAGAGGCTTCTGCACTCTGCCCTCCTCCCTTTCCCTGCAGCGAACAACAGCTTCCTTCCTCTCCTGCACTTGGCTGGTGCAAAGAAAGGATGGTCTCTCTTGTTCTCCACCCTGCACAGGTGCCAGTTGCCCGAGCCAGGAGAGGCCCATGCAGCCCCCAGGGTTGAGCCGTCTGTTCAGCAGGAGCAGAGCCTGCTCCTTCAGCACTGTGGCTCAGTTGTGGGATGGACTGCTGCACGCTGGGCTCTCCTGCCCAATTTGTTGCCATTCCCTAGCTTGAAATCACTGCCCATTCAAACATAGCCAGATGAATTTGCAATGGGGAAAAATGACAGCCTGAAACGATGCCCTGTGGCATCTCTTCCTTCTTTCTTTCAGTGTCAAATGTCACATTGATATTGTAAAAAAAAGAATTATTAGAATACATTAGTTTAATGCCTGTTAAAAAAAAAAATAAAAAAAATCACTTTTTTTTCTATGTTTTTAATTCCCCTCTTCTAGATGATCAGAACTGTTGAGTTACTTTAACTGTAAAATAGTAACTAAGCTTAGGAAAAAATTTAGTTTGAAGGGCTTAATTGTAGCCCACTAATGAAAGTGGTTAAATATCAAGGTTCTGTAATGAAAAATGCTAGACAACTTTATGTGTAAATACTTATTGCCAAACCTGACTACAATTATGTAAATCATTAAATAGAACCAGTCATTTCTTTTTCCCCATCCTCCTTTTGAACTTCAGATGTTGAGTAAATGCACTGCTGGGACTTCAGTAATATTCAGCCGATCTGTCCCCACTCTTTGATGATACTTCAGAAGAAACACAGTCCCACAGAAAAGCTCTACTGTTCTTCTGTCTAGAAGAAATTTCAGTGGATTACCCAAATCTTGCTGCTTTTTGCTGGTCACCTCTCCTCATTGTTAGAAATTTTTTGACCTCGTTCCTTCACTACAGACATCCCATAGTAGCGGTAACACATAGAACAAACAGGAGAATTTCCAAAGCAAAGAGGATAAGGAAGACAGGAATATTAATACTGCAAAGAGAGTTAGTGAAAAGTCTCACAACAGAAAGGGGTGAGTGAAAGGTTAAGTAAATAAGGTAATGTTCAAATACATAAGCCACAAGAGGTCTTGGGAGAATACGATCACATCTTTAAGGCATAAAATGGTAATTTCACTGACAGAAGAAAAAGATAATTCTAAAATGCAGACAGGATCTCTGCCTCACAGAAGCACTTGGGAACAAAAGCTAGGAAGATAAGTATAAAACTCCAAGGGAAAAAAAAAAAATGAAGTCAGAGCATCATTATCAGGTCAGTAGTGGTCAGCAAGACATTAGAGTTGGAGGATTAAGAAAACTTCCATGGCAGCTGGATTCTGTCCCAGAACACTAATGAAATGGCAAGGAAGATAAAAGAGCAATTAGCTTATGTTTGCAATCTCTTAGCTGCAGGACCACACTGCCATAGAAAAGCAATGGAAGCAACCGCAGAGCAGTTTGGCATTAAAATAAAAAGATGTAAATCTAGAACATCCTTACAGCTGTCAGGTAGATCTAGCTATAAAATTAGAACACCAACTCTCTCCCACCAGGCAGAACTGGTCCAAAGGAATCAGTCTTGGCTTAGCAGGATCAGCCTGGTTTCAGATCGGCCTTATGCATATGCTCATTGTGTTAACTGGGCTGAGTAGCAGAAGACGGACCTAGGAAGAGGGGAAGTCTTAGAAATCGCTGCCCTTTACCATTACTAAACACTCGCTGGTCTCCTCCAAGCTGAGAACACATTTGACTGTGCGTGAATGGATGAGGCAAAAAGGACAGCGCACCCTGCTCCTCTGTCCACCTCCAACATTTGCAGTGTTTGTGGCTGAATTAATTCTGTAGCAACCTCATCTGTTCCCAGTTTATGTGAGAACCTATTGTAATGATGGTATTTCCACCGCACTCATTTTAGAACAAAATGCTAGAGAGAGCAGATGAAGCAGGCTTCTGTGGGGCTGGGATATGTAACATTCCCTGTTTACCTCAGAGCTCTTCTAAGTGTGCTGATGCATTTGTCTGCTGAAGGTGTATTAGGAAGCAATGAAGTGGATCTTTTTATACTTAACCCATGGGATGCTCTTACAGAACATTCAAACTAATAAATGACAAATGTTATAGAAGGTCTCAAGTGTAGATTGAGGATGTGATCCACTAACTCTCACTGGAAGTGGCTGGTCTGTACAACTGTTTTGATTCAGCAGGGATTTTTGTCTTAATACCTTATTTCGTTGTCAAAACTGAAAGACCACTATATATAAACCTGCAGAAATCAAGCCTTAAAAAGCCTACAGTACAACACTGTTACTGATTAAAGAAAGATAAGCGAACATCTGCCTAACTACAGAAATCTCTTGAATCTTTGTCTTAAGAAACATATTAGTCCCCTAAATTCTTGACTCTAGCATGAACTGCACTGTTCTGAATCCTTCCTCAAAATGATCTGTAGCCAGCATGTATAAATCACGGCTATGACAGATTGGGTGAGAATATCTGTTTGGTATAGCAAGTCTGTTGCTCCTTCCCATATGCCTTTTGATACCCATCCTATTCCAAACCTTGTGGATGTAACATAGCAATAAAAAAAATCAGAGGAAGTCAATGGAAAGAGACAATGTGCTGTCCAGTAAATTCACAAGCTTTTGTATGATTAGCTTGCTTCCTTTGCTCTCTCTCTGTTAGAAAGCAAGTAAGAAGTGGACCCTGAACTGGATACCTGAAGTATAGCATGTCTGGTACACGGAGATGTAATTAACAGAATGCTGTAAGAGTTGACATTATGGTTAATTTTCTCATTTTATATTAATTCATAGGAATTAGAAAGCAGGAAAGAAGGCTTGGCTTCATTTAGATTCACAACTGGAAGATACCAAGATTACTATCCACACAGGGTTGTGGCACCTCCAGAGACAAATGTTTATTGAGGAACTGTTCTATGAAAACAAGTCTTGATTTTGAAATAGCTATGACATCCATTGTACTTCTAAATGGTAGTTTATCAAGAAGAAGATTGTTCAGAGAGAGATAAAACCTTCTCAAACAATGCAGAATAAACCTGCTCTAACCCTTTCAGTAACAGATACCTAACATGAATCTCTTAGGTGATACAAATAACACTTCTGATTCTTGAACTGAAAATCAGTTGTGAAAGATGTATGTAAAACATGAGCTGTCTAAGTGTTTAAAATGCACTTGTTTAAGGTTAACTACCCTTTGTTTGGGTAAGATCATTCTTACTGCAGTGTAAATGCTAAGGAAGGCAATTTATGGATGGGCAAGAGTCTTATGCAGTAGTGTCTAATTCTGAAGACTTCAAACCAGTATTAGAAGTCTAAGGTAAAACAAAGAAAAAAAACGTGTTGCATAGAAAAATAATGAATAACACAAAAGAACATGTTGGAGATTTGATCCCAGTATAAAAAAAGCACATTTCTATTCCTGCTTGTTACATGTTATCCTCAAGTGGGAGAACTGCACAACCAATTTAGATGCCGCTAGAGAAAAAGGGATGTTGTTTTACTCAAAGAGCTCTTCTATGATGACATTTTAAGCTGTGATCAGCATTTTCCAGCCAGAAGAACAAACTTCAAAATGGCAAGAATAAAAGGAGAAAAATGGCAAGAATAAAAGGAGAAAAACAGAGGGGTTCTGTCTTTCTAATAAGAAAAGAAAGATAGAAAGATTTTTGTTCCACTGTTCAAATCAAGTTTCATTTTTGTTCTTAATGGAAATGTTTGAGATCTGGAAGGGGAGAATATATCTAACTATATTTATATGACTGCTGTTAGATCATCAGTATAAATGCTACATTATTACTATGCTATCCTTTTTCCAGTTAATGTTATTAAAAAAAAAAAAAAAAAGAATCTTAGATACTACTATGAAGTTCCTATTCCAGTGTTATTTATAAGGATATTTTTGTTTTAAATCAGATTTATTTGGATGTTGAGATGAAAACTGTGCAAATATACCTAGCAAGTAATCCAAACATCATCTGAACAGGCAGTAAAATTAAAATATTAGCCTCACACTATTTTCGTCCAAGGTTGACTTTAAAACTGAACTCATGTCCTTAATTTTTTGATTCTGTTGTCAGACATACTGTTGAAATATACTTTATTTTAGCTTGTTTGTAGCTTTGCTCTACTCCAAGAATACCTTTACACTTGTCAGTTGTTTTTAGCATATTTAGAGATTTCCCAGTAGTATGAGATTTCCTGCCTTCTGTTTCTGTCCTAAGAAGGATCAGGTAAGCAGTCTTCAATGTTTTCCTTGGCAGAATAACTTCCTTTTCTAAGATTTTTTTTTCCTCACATAAATGATATCTACTTATTTTCTTCTTGTAATTTCCTTACCAAAAAATCTATAGTCTTATCTTTAAACTCCTGTTGCTTTGCGGCCAGGTGTCTGAGAAGCTTTGATAACTTTACTGGCTCATTTGCAAGCACAAGATTCAGAAAAAAAAATGTTGCCATATCTTCTAACGGATTCCACAAATCAGAAAAAAACCCCACATTAACAACCTCTGCATCATCTTTTCTTACCTCCTGGCAGAAATTTTTAAAACCTTTTCTAAAACCAGCAAAGGTTATTGATCTAAAGGAATTTTTGAAAAACATTACGACGTTTGCAGTTATTTCAGCTGCAACACTTGTTGCTCCAGTGTTAGCTTAGGACCCAAGAACTTCAGTTCATGGTGTCTGTGTTGTTCCTTAAGTATACAGCTCTAAGTAAAATCATAAGCTCATGAATTCTTGGAATCAGAAATGCAATAATTTCATTATATTCACCCTCTATATTTACCCTTGACAGTAAAACTGGATAGCTGTAGACTGTCATCTCCATCATGCTGGCTTTCCCCCCCCCCCCCCTCCTCTCTTTTTCTTCCCTTTTTTC
>VWZK01011483.1:0-72423 GCA_013396935.1 Baryphthengus martii | reverse complement strand
ATCCTTTTCCTTTCACTTTTAGCAATATTGCCACATATTGGTTGACTTTCCATGGACATTTTAACTGGCTCCGGAACCAACTCTCTCTGCATCTATGATGACTGCTTCTACCTTCATAACAGAAACATTGCTGTTTCTCACGACCCACACAAGCAGTCACTTGTTTGAACTTCTTATCCCTCAGTATTCTCCCCTTTATCACCCAAATGTGCTAATAATTAAACCTGACTCACAGCTCACTGGTTTCAAGAACTAAACAATGCTATAATTCAGCATGACTTCTCTAAAAAGTTCTCATTTCTCAATGACCTATACTGGAGTTGCTGCAGAACTAATGTTTACACTCTATGTGTGTACCATACGTTACTTCTTCATGTCCATTTGTGTTTCCCCTTTAGGAAGCTTCACATAGTGCACAATTTGACAGTACATTTGCAATGTGGTTAAGTGGAAAAATATTAAGCTGGCACTGAAAACATTGACCCAGCACACTCAGGATTCGAAATCCAGGTCCAAATCTATAAAGCTTTCAGAAGGGCAAATCAAAGATTTCTTTTCTCTTCTGTGACAGGATCAATCAACTTAACTTCAGGAAACAGCAGTATAACGGACACAAACTTGAACATAAAGTTATATCTAAACACGAGGAGGAACTTCTTTACTTTGAGGGTGACGGAGCACTGGAAACAGGTTGTCCAGAGACGTGGTAAAGTGTTTTTCTCTGGAGACTCTGAAAACTCGCCTGGATGCATTCCTGTGAGAACTTCTCTAGATGAACCTATGTTGGCAGGGGAGTTGAACGATATGATCTCGAGAGGTCCCTTCCAGCCCCTATCACACTCTGATTCTGTGCAATAAATTATGGAATCTTGGAGTTGTCATCGGGTAATTCCTATTGCATCAGCAGAAATCTACATTTCTTTGAGATCTAATGCTGTAATCTAGCATGGTTAATTGAATCCTCATTTGAAAATACATGTAAACATATCTGATAAACTTCAAGTAAAATCCTCTGGGCTCCATAGAACTTCAGTACTCCCTAAGGATGAGATACTTGGCTGAATGAAATGCAATGTTAAATGTAGTCTTATTCAAGAATGAACTTTGAGTTCTGGTTTTGTTAAAAGTAGTGAGTATCTAACAGACAGTACCCATCAAAGCTGAATTCCCTTACCAGTGCTTGCAATGATGTTATGAAATCTACTCTATAAGAACAATAGATGAAGTAAATGAAAAAAAATAAATTAAGGAAAAAAAAAATTCAAAAAAAACTTCCTAAAGAAGCAGATTCTGCTGGAAAAAACATGTCACCTTTATATCTCTATATTTATTTATAGAAGTACAACCTGGTTTTGGCAGTTTTAAAACGCTAATAATTTAAAATATTTGTAAGGCACTCAGAAACCACAGTAGTCAGTGCTATAAAAATACCTATTTTGATCAGATTATATGTAGCAGATAGGCCAAAGACTGAAATATTTGGTCATGGAAAATGTACATACATTAATATTGGAACTAAAGTACTCTTCCACCTATTGGCCTAGGATGAGGTACCTGGCAGTTTATAATGCAAACACTAACACAGATGTCAACTACAGTACGGTTGTGTCTGCTTAGTGGATAAAAAAACATGACTTAATTTTCTAATGCTATCATGAGAATTAAACCTATGTCATAAACACAAAAAGCAAGACCTCAACTAAGTTTCGCATCTACAATATCATTTTTGAAAGGGAGGAAGAAGTTAACAAAATAGACACTGGCTATTTTCAGGCTTTCATGCAGTTATTCTCAGAGTTATGCTGCTGACTTCTTGTTGTTGTTGTTATTTCTCTTCATTTATCACGGAGAAAAAAAACATCCTATCAGTGCTACTTTCAGCCTTTAACACTAAATTCTTAGCTGGTATATTCAGTGAAGTTCCACTGAAAGCAATAGCTTCCCACGTATTTACACCAGGGCTATAATCCAGACAAGGATTTTAAATCCTCACATCTGCTGGCCTGTGATAACTGTGTGATCACTTTGTGACGTCCTGTATCTGATACAGGCTAGACATTTAATAACTTGTATGGCATCTAACGTGTCATCTTGTTAGAAAAGAAGACAGTGCTGAAAAAAACCACAAAGACACTTAATCTGCAAGCTCTTGTTTTAAGATAATCAATAAACTCTCCTATAATAATTGTATCCTGGCAGCATTCGAACAGCAGACGCTGGACAAACAGAGCTGCAGCGATGCCTCTCTGTTTCCCAGACAAATGAGGTAAAACTTTCCTGCCTTAATAATCACTTCATAAGACTGATCTATAGCCACTGTATGTCCTTGCCACAAAACACAGGAAGCGTCTCCTCAGTTCAGCTTTACTGTTGCCTTTGTCATTGTGATTGCCACGTTCTTCTCTCCTTACTTTTAAACTTTTCAATTCAAGTTACTATCTTACCTCACCACTGCTGCATTTGTACGCTGTTTAGTACAACAGAGCGCATTCTTGGTTGGCTCTTAGAAATTACTGTAACAAAAGTGATTAATAATGATATTAACAGCAGGAGCCTTTCAGACCATGAATTTTACTGGGTGATAATTCAAATCCCAGCATTCTGCCAAGAAAGCTTAGTTAAATTAAAAGGTGTGAAATTAGTCTGCAATTTTCCAGAGAACATATAATTTATTACTTGCATAAGCAGGTGATAATGTTCATAAACGCATTTTCAAAACTGCAAATGCACAGAAATAAAATTTTGTAAATTGGATCTTTTTATTTTGTGATTAATCAAAAAAATATTTATGTAAATACATTATTACTCAAAAATTGTACTTGAATATCATGCATGAAATTTTCTTGATGCACTGAGTACTAGATACCAAGCTGAAAAGTAATGCTTTGATCTTCTGTTTGGTTTTGGTGAAGACAGTACATATTTCTGCTGTTTAGGCTGTTTCACAAATCATATGAAATCATATGTGTGCACGGCTGCTTTAATTACCTGAATAATTAATAGAGTGAACTAAGAATATTATACACGAATATAGGTTTTGCATTCAACTTCAACAAATATTCAAATGCACATGATTATAATCATGGCGTATTTTTGTCAATCAGCCTTGAAGTTTCAGGCTTCTGCAGGTCATTTGTGAGAATACTGCCAGGAAGAGAATACATAAAGAACAACGTAAATTCACTTGGTACGTTGTATAAATATTTTCCAAAGTGTTTTGCAAGGTTGACCGGATATGTTTATTTGCTAAGATGTCTTCAAAATTCCTGTTCCAAGTGCACATCCTCCATAGATCTGAAGTCATCATTCTGCTTGCAAGCTTAGAAAGCTCAGTAGTTAAAAATCCTTTCACGTTGTAGATTTGCATTTATACTTGATTTAATTCAAAAAGAGAAGTTGTTCTTGCTGTCCTGTTTTAGATCTACATCAAATTTCAGTGGAAATCCTCTTTTTATTTATCATATTGTGGATCAGAATTTACAGTCAAAATTCCCCAAACGTGTTCATACTTTATACCTAAGTAGTCCGGGTCAGTTCAGTGTTTTACCGATACATAAAACGTTAAAATATGCACGTAGGTGTATATAGGATTGGTTCCTTAGTTGTCCGAATATCTCTGTCCACTTCAGCAAGCCTCTCCTGATTCCACAGAGCTGTCTATGCACAGAAAATCAAAGAAGAGGTAGTGCAACTACTTTAATGTGCAAGTGAAATGAAAAACTTCTAATTAAATCCTGTCTTACCTTTAACATTCACCTTTCATACCCTCAATATTCTTAGCACCTTTTCACAATATTTGTGATATTTTCTAAAGACTGTACAAAGTAATGAAATGGTAATATCCTCCACCCATTTTTGTTTTCAAAAGGGTCCATAAACTTTCAAAGGAAAAGTTAGCAATGAATATTCAGTTATGCCTTGCATTCTGTGGGATTACATTTTTATTAAAATCAAATTTAGATCATAAATAATTTAGTTACAGCAAAACTCCTCATTTGGTAGAAGCTGAGGCCAATTCTTGGACACGTGTTTATTCTGGAAGGACATATAGAATTACATTAACGGTGAGAAAAAACGTAATTGAAAAAGCATTTTTTTTAAAAGTAGCTAGCCAAAATGTAGTTATTTATCGTTTAAGATACAGTTTATTCCCTGGATTAGTAAAAGGAAAGAATGAGAATTTCAATTACAACTGTTATCCATTATGTATATTAAAAGCTTTCCATTTTCACTGGTGACAACCACAGCATGCACACAACTATTGACTAGAAGCCTTTCATGAGGAATGGATTAATAGCTTTTCTCCCTCTGGTAGATATAAATGTTTCATTTATAGCTCACGAAAACTTCAAATAGTTAAAAGTGTTAATGGTATCATTCACCATTCTTCTACCATGCTACTACTCCCAGACGTTTTACAGCAAGGAAAGCCTTACAAAGGTAGAAATCAGTTTTCACTGCAGTATAGCACATTCATTATGTGCCTTGACTTTCTAAATGCCCCCTTGTCATATGGACTTCCTGTTCTTGGTGCATGTAATTAGAAGTATAATTGAAAGTAGTGCAGTCTAGCTTCAAAGGGAGGCATATTAAGATGGATTCAGCATGGCTATATTATCCAGATCTTTACCCATCCTGCTCTTATTCTGTCCTTAAAGCATGTCCTTAAATTCTCTTTTCACAATAGGTGATAGAAATCTCAACCACCTAGAATAGATTGCAAAAGGTTTTTACTTTTGGTCTAGAAGATCAAAAGCAAGTACTGTGACTCCTTGGAGATTTTCACGATTCACCTGGAGCAGCCTGATAAAAATTCAGTGTTGACCACGCTTTGAGCAGGAGGTTGGACTAGAGACCTACTGAGGTCCCTTCCAACCATAATGTCTGCATAATTCTGTACTATATTGGTCTTATTATGGCATCATGATCTTGTCTGTATGTTGTAGTTCACATGTCCATGTTCCTATTTCCTTCTACAGGCTGTTTTCTTTTGTAGATGTGTGCTGGTTTTGGCTGAGATAGAGTTAATTTTCTTCACGGTAGTATGAGGCTATGTTTAGAATTTGTGCTGAAAACAGTGTCGATAACACAGGGATGTTTTAGCTATTGCTGAGCAGTGCTCACACAGAGTCAAGGCTTCTTTTGTTTCTTACATCACCCCACTAGCGAAAAAGCTTGGGGTGCACAAGAGGCTGGGAGTGGACGCAGTTGGGACAGCTGACCCCAATTGACCAAAGGGATATTCCATATCATATGACATCATGTTTAGCATATAAAGCTAGGGGGGGAAGAATAAAAGGGAGGGACATTCGGAGTGATGCCGTTTATCTTCCCCAGTAACCATTACGTGTGATGAAACCTTCTTTCCCAGAGATGGTCGAACATCTGCCTGATGATGGGTAGCAGTGAATGAATTCCTTGTTTTGCTTTGCTTGCACATGAGGCTTTTGCTTTGCCTATTAAGCTGTCTTTAACTCAAACCACAAATTGCCTCACTTTTACCCTTCCAATTCACTCGCTCATCCCACTGGGGGGGGACGTTGTGAGTGAGCAGCTGGGTAGTATTTAGTTACTGGCTGGGGTTACACAAGATGATTTATACAGAAAGTGGTCACAGTCTTCTCTCATCTCTTTTTTCCCCAGTAGAATAAAAGTTTTTAACACACCTCTTGAGCTCTAGGAAACCTCCATATGACTGCCCTAGAAGAATATGGCCGTTCAAATGAAGTGCTGACTGTGAACTAATTCTGCAGCTCTATTTCAAAATAGCACTCATCTGCTACATCCATATAAAGCATGTAATGTACACTTTCATTTTGGTTCTTTTTTTTTCCAAAATTTTAATTGGCCTTGAGTTATAACAATACATTGATTAAAGACAATCTATTAGGAAAAAAAGGGGCGAAACAATGTCCCACTCCTAAGTTGCACTGAAGGACCTTCTAAGTTCACCCAGTTGTAAGGAAATGTATGCTTACTTGGCTCAGAGAAATTAAAACAGAGCTACAATGCTAGTACTGCTTTACTACTCTGTGCTGTTGGCTAAGAAAATAGCATGTCTTGTCTATGCTAGACTGAGAAGCTCACTTGTCCTAATGGGTAGCGGACCCCTGAAGACTGGCATAAACAAATAGTATTCTACTAAAATACTGTATCTCAAAAAATCCCTTTGCTTTCCATATTTGACTCCTCAGGTAAATGTTTGTAATTGTGAATGTTTCCTAATAAGTGAGTGGAAGTAGTTCGGAGAAATGAAACAGAAAGTTACACACAAGCATATTCCTGAATATTCCTGGCTGGCTTAACACAGCTGTCATCGACATTTAGCACTCACCACTCACCGTGGAGCTTCAAATAGATTACATAAAATAGATGGAGAGACAGACGATAGATTATTCACTGAGAGTCAACCCCTACAGGGAGAGGTCTTACATTTCTCTGATTTTTGTACTCCCTCATGATAAAGGTTACCCTGGAAAGAAATGCAAACTGTCCTCCCATTCAAGTAATAGCAGGGTCTGACTGTGACTACTTTGATAGATTTAAATGAGACAGGAAGCATTAAATAATATAGTTACCTAGTCTAAGACCTCACTGAAAAAAATCCCAAACCTAAACCAGCAAAAAATCCCCCACAGGATCCGTACACAGCTGCCACTCCAAACCCCTCTCTCATTATGCAAAACTAGACTTGACATTTCAGATTTGTTTTTAAAGTGTATTGGAGAAAAAAATAAATACAAACCACTTAAAAAGTTAACAACTGAGCAGAAGGCATCAAGAACATACAATGGCTTTGTATACATAGCACCAGCACAGGATGTGTGGGAGAAATTCAGAGTCTATAGTACCTTAAATCTTATTCCCTCATACCTCAGATGAGCAGTTACTTATATGTATTGAGCTATTCTACTTCTACCTACCACCTCCCCACATAGATAGATCTGAAATATCTTGGTAGAAAGTAATTAATTGTCAAAATAAATATATTTCCACGTTCAATTTAAATTGTAATAAAATTAGTCTTCTAGCAACAGCAACGAACCAGATGAAAAATATTCCTGAATGTGAGCTACTTCGTATTTTCAGGAGGTAAATTCATGGCTGATTTGGTAAAGCCATTCCCAGCTTGAAGCACTCCTATCTCTACTTGGATTTCACAAAGAGGCTAACGTAAGCAAATGCTAATCACTACTGTTAATAAATTCCAGTTTCTGTGAAAATGGGCATTGCTGTTAGTGAAAGCAAATAGCCAAATTGAGCTAAACCTGGATAGCTGCTAGATATTAAAGTTGATATTGGACAGCTGAGTTAGTTTTTTGCAAGCACAGACACATACTGAAATATTTTGTCATTCAAATAACAGGAAAACACTTATGTACTATTGTGAATTCATTCAAAATTAGTGTCTGTCCAACATACTGTTCTTGAATGGAGCCTTAACTCCCTGAGAGTCTGAGACTGGAGTACTCCAGATCTCTCATCACTAAGTCAACATTTGCAGCTCATCTCTTCAGCATAGTTTTAATAGTCTGAGGAATATGTGTATGTGAAACATAGGGAGTCTAGTGATTTTCCCAGAACAAACATGTGTAAGACTATATTAAGATGTGGAATTGGAATCTGTCAAGTTCAACATGCACACTATCCTATCTAAACAGAACTCAAAGCAAATAGGCAGGTAATAACCTAGCCTTAGCAAGTAGTAATTATGCCAAAGTCACAGGTAAGTCAAAACACAAATAATAAAAAGAAAATTAGCTATCCCATTTTTGTTGTAGAGATAAGAGTAAAAACTTGAATTTCAAAAATACAACAAGATGCAGAAAGAAAGATGTTGAAAAATTACTTTTCTTTTTCCTTAGGGACTTGTTTTGCCTGGTAGATCCAGGAAGAAAGTCAGACAGAGATATGAAGGCCGATAAGAGGATTAAAAGGAATTTATAAAAGCTGAAAAGAGACAAAAAGCTCTCAGAGATTTGAACCTGGGAGGCATAATGTTTACAGATAGGTTAACTAGACCATAAGCAACAGAACTCTGCAGACTCCACTTTTGAGAAGGGCAACTGAGCAGAGAATTTGCACCACAGCTAAGCCCAGGAGCCCAGAGATGGCAAAGAATCTAATCATTGCCCAGACACAGCATATCTTAAGGAACACAAGACCTAATACATGGATTTAAGTTATATGAATGGCAAGGAGAGAGCATTCAGCAAGGTTCGTAACTACTAAATTGAGGTTTTCTACAGAGAAGCAAAGCTAAGAATAATACAGTGTGATTAAGTCCATTTTCTGTCTGCTGTGAAGGCAAAAAAAAAAAATCTAAAAAAAAAATTCTAACATTTCCCTAAGCCTCTTTTTCCTTTAGGAACAGTTCCTGTTTTGAAGTCAGGAGGCACAAGTACAGATAGACTTCCTACAGAGAAAGAAATAACTGTTGACAACATTAAATAATTTAGGAAAATATTAATATACTTTACAGTAAATAAGATAGATAAAAATTGCTAAGTTTGTACTACTTCATCTCTACCTAGAATTTTTTTTTTCTCTATATTATTTTTCTCTCCTATTTGACAAGGTACTGCTTAAATACAACACATGTTGCAAAATCTATGTTAGTCCTAATTACTTTTAGCAGTTGAATTTGCCTACAGTGTAAATATATGAATTTAGCTTCTTTTTCTGAAAGATCATTTAAATATTTTTAAGAACTTACGAATTGTTCACTGATTTCACAGTTACGGTCTTTGCAATCATTTTTGAGTTGGTTGGTTTGTGCTTTGCGTTACTGCAAAGTTTTGCCTGTCCCTTTTTATAGATGATAAAATTATGGCTGGAATATGCATTCCTTTCTTTTAAAAGGTCAGTTTCTGGGTACCCTTGTCTGAGTGTCCAGAACAGTGACTGGATTGCCAGGAGGCCTACACAGCCCCTGAGTGATGGCCAGCAGGATATGGATACCTGGCACCAGCAGATGATGGGTATTAAGTGCCAGCTGGAGCTCAGGAACACTCTTGTGACACACAGATTGAAAAACCCAACTACTCTGAAGACAATAATAAAAAAATCCTCATTGATTTCAATGTTGCCAGCACTTACTTGGCATCTCTGTTTCCCAGATGGCAGAAAGGGAAATAAATAAATCTGAGTGTCCCATCTTCTCTTCCACTTATGGAATGATGACTAGCCTTATGGGGAAGGCGACATTGCATTTAAAATCTCCAGTTAATGTAATGTATAAATGTATGCAATACTACCCTGACTTAATCAGACCTTTGCAGTTCCTACCGTCTCACAGTGATATGGTTTGCACAGGAATCTTCCTACTATGCAGTCATATCATTTAAAGTGCAGTGCAGTCCAAATAACAGCATATTAGGATTAAGACTTCTTTACTTCATTTCATGACCGTTTTGCTAGTTTTTATGTCATCTAACATACAGACTTCAGCTTCATGTCCAGAAAGGATGTCAGTGGCTGTGCTTCAAACACTGCAATCGTATTATTTAACTTATTTATAACTTCCAGATTGCATGATTTACTATTTTTCATATCAGGCATAAGACACAAAAATTAAATGCATGTATTTAATGTTCATATATCAACAGTTTTTCTTAACAAGTAGCATAGCCACTGTATTTTTACGGGTAAATTCTCCAGAGGTGATTTGTTTATATGCAGTTGTGTACAGTTTATGTCTTCTCTTAGGTTAGTCCTTTTGAGCCTTTTTATTTAACAATATGTGGATTCTTTTTTGTAGCCTGTGACTTTCTACAAGTTTAGAGTGGATTGGATTTTGCTTCCATTCTGCATTTTATTTGACATTATACATCTTTGCATTTTGATTAAAGATTGCACCTACTGAACTATAATACCGATAAAAATATATGATACTATAATCCTGAATTTCTGTGGTAGATTCTAACTCCTGTGCAGTGCCTTGAATAAACTTAAATACCAAGCTTAGATCTCTGAAAAATATATGCAGTTTTGTTTATTGCTAGTCTTATCTGCATGTTAAACAGTGCCAATTTTCAGAGTTTTTGTGGCCACAAATAAAACTCCACATTTCTAGAATCAGTTATGTTAGAATTCAGTTATCAAATGGTAAAAAGTCAGCGTCAATAAAGCCATCTCAAAGATAATTCTGACACAGAAATGGCAACATATCATAGAAACAGACACATACCACAAAAGGCTGTTTATTCACACTGTGTCTATACTGATGTGAATTTAACAAATGACATCTTTAGGAGGGCAAAGCACTGTCATTCAACCAAAGAAATGCAGTCAAAACCAGTAATATTGCTAATAATTAATTTTATCACAAGAGTGTGTCTCTTGGATTCAGAAATTAGATTCCAATTTTTTGCAGAAGACAGCACATCGAGAGGAAATCTGAAACTGGCTTAACTAGCACATTATACGGTGTAGAACCTAAAACCTTTGTACTATTTCTATCACCAAAACCATTTCAAATCTATGCAGCCTTTATTCTAGTATTTCAACATGACTAAAAAAAGATTACTTCTTGTTTTACAGAAAGTAGAACTGGCGAGCAGGTTAAAACCAAATGCAGAAGTGAAACCAGTGACACTTTCGTTTCAACATTAAGTTCGAAACAGCAACTTGCTCTTCAGGCAGATGTATAATTAAGCTGAAATATGTAGAGTGCTCAGTGCCACAGGCTATGAGCAATTTCGGGGGTTTTATATATGATAAAAAAAGTTCTGAAGATTACTTTAGGTTTTGAAATGCCAAACTGCTTAACAGCAGTTAAAATAAACAATGTCACCTTAAAATCAATTACTTTATTTTCAGATTTATGGCTGATTCAAAACATTTAAGAAAAAAATCCATGGCTGTAATAATTGTGTTATTTCGTCAATAAGTTACAGAATGTTACCCGTTAGTAAAAATTTGCATCCAAGGACCAACAGGTAGGCGCTTCCCAAAGCTGGTGATTTAACTAACGTGGGAAACTTTGTAGTCATTTCTGGTAAGTGCTGCATTTTTCCAGTTTGACAGTAAATCCAGTATGAATGTTAAACCACAGCTAAATGTACTTTTGACACACTACATAAAGAAAACCAAAACTACCCATCAGTCTCAGAAGAGCTTCATAAAAGGAAGAGAAAGAGAGAAAGAAAGAGAGAAAGAGAGAAAGAAAGAGAGAAGGAAAAAGAGATGGAAAGAGAGAAAGCAAGCAAGGAACAATATAATTGGAAATAGTTAAAAACTGCAGTTAGGCATTCATAACTCACATTATACCTGCAGAGTTCACGGTACATAAAATGCTGCTTCACTATGATCTTTATCATTTTAAATTTATTTATTTTTATCCTTAAGTTTATCCAACATGAATGTGTGTAGGACTAACATCTATGACCAAATATATCCCTTAAAAAAACCCTGTACGTAAAAAGTGCAATGCAAATTTTGGAACATGTTTAATAATTCAGAAAATGCATCTTCATTAGTAATGGTATTCACAGCAACAGGCAAAGCTTGAAAAAAGTAGTGTGTCCCTTTTCTTGTGGAGCTCCAGGAGTTGAAAATCATAATGAAAATATTAAAAACTGAAAGAGGTAAGTACAGATGGGAAGGGAGAAATATCTGAAGTTCTGAAATGGAGATTTGTGACAAGATTTACAGAAAGATTTTTATGTAGGTTCTTGTTCAGAAGAAAAAAAAAGACATTTGGAATATGACTGAAGAAAATCATCTCCATCTTCTCTCAAATTGGAAATGGTGATTTGTAAATAAATAGGACAGTGTAGCTCTATGTGATTCTCAATGCACCCTTCCTGAAGCATAACCTCAGGGTAACAATGAAACTCATAAAAGATCAGTCACATCGCCTAGAAAAGAGTCTCGGAAAAAAAAGATAAGGATAGACTCCATATACTGGCAGGCCATCCTGTGCAGAGATATAAAATAGCTATGAATAAAGCTGGCTTCACTTGAATGATTGAGATTGCCTAAATCTCAATCAATCGGTCAAAACAAGAACTGGGTTTCTGTGCAATGTATTGGTATATACTGTTACTCAGATTTCATTTAATTTAAAACGGACAACTTTATTTTAGCTGAATGCCATTTTAAATATATGTTTAATAATTAGTGGATGAAATCCAGAGAAAGAGAACAGAGGAAGACATAGAAGTACAGAAGGAGCTAGAAGAGTCATTGCTATACAACTGTACTACAGAACAAGTTTTGAATCTGCAACCTGTTGCAAGGAGAGGCAGTAAAGCAGAAGGATGTGAGATTCAGGTAGTTTGGACTAGAGGCAATGTTTCCTGTTCTTTTCGAAGGCTTATCTCATTGTGGTATAAGCTATTAATTAAAACACATTAATCTTTTCCTGGCAGGAGTGCAACTATGGGTCCTAGCCACTACTGTAAGAGCCACTGAGTCTGACAAACAAGTTATCGCAGCTTGAGGCATCAGCAGACTTTTGCCTTGATGAGAGAGATACTGCCCCAAAACTGTTTTATTACTCTTCTTTTTTTCTTACAGAAGTATTCCAAGTAGCTGTTAAGAAGCTCTGTTCCCAACCTTTATTCCTAGACTTTAAGACTTTGGGGCATCTCTTCATCTGACGAATGCAGTGGCCAAAGGACTGGTTTCTAACTTGAGAAAAACAGATTCACACGTTCATCCTTCACAGCCTTTCCTCTGGTATTAAGAAAATGTCTTTTAGTGTTTCAGTTCCCACTTCATAAAGCAATGGAGAGAGTACTTCCCTGCTTCAGTAGTGTGACACAAGGACAGAGACATTAAAAGCTCTGAGACAGACAGGTAGTGCATAAATGCATGCTATAAAAACATACGAGATAAAACAATAGAGCCATAACCTCTTAGTCAAGTGAAAGACAGTAGTAATTGATATATGCCAGCTAGAAAAAAATATTAAATAAACAATGTAGGAATCCATAGTAACAGGTATAGGAGCAACTGTGGGAAATACAAGGAAATCTGAATACTCTGAAGAGAAATATCACTGATGACAGAGGTCGTCTCAGAGCAGTAGAAACATTACCTTATCCCTGCTTGATTTTTAATTATCTCTAGCTGGTCAGAGCTATTGGGTATTTGAGAGAATTTTAATGCTTTAAACTGCAGTTTAGGTAGCAGGAGCAAAACCCATGGATTTACTCTCTAATCTCTTCCTCTGAGTATCTATTAAACACATCATCAGCTAAGTTGTTCATTCTTCATGCTTTTTAGAGTATTTCAACTACAAAGTGCCAATTAAACATGATTTTAACACAAAGAGTTGCTAGTTCTTAAAAAGAAAACACACCACAAAACCTCACAAAACCCCACTGTAGAATAAAACCCACAAGTCATGACAGGGACAAAACAGAGGATCTATTCTAAAGAAAGGCAAAATGAAACGTATTTTGGCAACTTTCCAGGGATTCTGTTTATGAGCCCTCTAGTTTGAATGAAAAAAAAATACCATATTCATTATACGTCATTAGTAGTTCTACACAGAACTGTACTCCTCAATGGAGACTCCTTGGAAAAACATCTTCCTTTTCCGTGGAATGGATGAAAGAGACGTTTCAAACAGTGGCTTTTAAAATGTGAATACGATTCATTGAAAGGAGATAAAAGCATCAGGAAAGGATGAATATAGCTGAATTCTACACCAGTTAAACCTGCTATGGAACTAATAATTAAGAATTTAAATTAAAAATATCAGACAGCTTCATGAACTGAACAGGTTCTGCATAAAATTTCTTGGAAATCTATGCTGTACTTGATTATATGATGCAAATTCTAATCTTTCATCGTCTAATACTCAACATGTAGCATGTAAAAAAAAAGTATTAGCTGAGCATCTTTTACAGGATTTGTTACAACGGAGAACTCAAAAGACACTTTGAAAATTAATGAAAATCCATCTTAATGTAAAAGAAAACAAAACTCCAGGCAGAACTCTTGCTGAAGAAAACAGTGTTCTTGACTCCTGTCCAGGTGTCTTCCACCATATTTTCTGAAAACACCCCAAATTAATTTTCAAAATTCAGTTTCTCTAAGAACCTAATAGAATTCATGTTCAGAGAAGTGAGAAGAGTTTATTGTGTTGTCAAAATGTTTATTATTTAAAAGGTCTGTTGGAGTCTGACAGCTTCTCACTCAATTATGTACACTGAAACTCCAGAAGGCTAGTAGACTTTTTTCTCTTTAGGACTCTGTTTTCTGACAGTATAAGACTTCCGAAAAAGTAATGTCCTATATAAAAATTAGAAGAATCAGAGACTTAGGATCTCTTAACTGTGATAGTTTCCTTTTTATACCTTGACTAGTTCTCTGATCAACAATTTGGGTTTTTTTCCAATGTTCTTCCCTAGAGCTAGCAGACTAGCTGCCTAGATACTCTTTAATCTTCAAATAATAGTTGACACTTTCTTAAGAAGTTGGGTCAGGCTTTCTGAACATAGAAGAAATTTCCTTTGCATAATTTCCTTTAGATTAATCCTTTTGTACCTCAATGCCTCACATCTGAGGCATTTTTAGTGTTTTAGGGTTTTAGTGAAGAGAACAGGTGAAAGTGGTCATACTTTACTCAGGTAATTTCTATGAAGAAAAACCCCAAAAACATTACTTTGCGTGGTTTTTATTTTAAATAGTATGAAAAATTTAAAGTCAAGATCCAAAAGAGACAGAAAATGCCAAAGATATTTACTGTAGGTTATCCTCTTTCATCTACTTCCATATAGTCAAGACAGATGTTCTCTGTGTATTACACTGGAAGTCATTCTCTGACGTATTTACCCAAGGCTCAACTGAATCTCAAGGGCTGGTGAATTTGAGATCTGTTGAAATGTCTTGCAAGTTATCAAAATATTTCTAAAACAAGAAGTCAAAATCAAAAGTCCAGAGTAATCGAAGCCTAGACTAACTTTCTGGATTATCACATTAAAAAGCAGATCATCTGTTTTAAACTGATATTCAATAATCCATCAATAAACTCACAAATAAGCTTAAAGAAATAATTACTTTCTGACCACTGGAATATTTAAACTTTTCTTTATTAAGTTTTGTATGGGTGCAAAGCATTAAACTCAAAATTTAGATTAGTTGAAGTCCTACAGTTATGACACTGACCACCTAGCTACTCACTAACCTCTACTCTCTTCACATTCCCACCCCTACCATAAAGTAGGCTAGATTATCTTAAAAGTAAGCCACTGAGCCTGTCCTCTGTCCTTTGAAATATAAATGAAAGCACATTTAACTCCACAACATACTAAAATCTAATCTTTTAACACAACAGCAGCAAAAGCACTCTATTAAACACCATACCTCCCCGTGAATTGAAAACCCTTTCAGCAAATATTGTTTAAAGTCCAAAGGGCAGTCCTCTACTTACATCCCTACTGATTTTTCACAGCAACTGCCAGAAGTGAGCAAAACTCTCCAATAAAGCAGCATTTAGCAAAGTTTACGAGGGTCATTCTTACGGAGGAAGCATCCAATAGTGAAAGGACAGAATATAAAGAGTCCCAAATTCTACTATTCTGTGACATCTAACTTGTCATCAGTAATCTTTCACAAGAATTCTTAAGAGAAAAAGTTGCAATAACATACTCTTGCTCCAGATATTTCTGAACATGGAAATATTACACACGACACTGATGAGATCAGAAAAAGGATTACTGAAAAGGTGACGAGGACAATAGATCTTTTTAGAATGGTGAGCTTCGAAAAACAGCAAGCATCCCTCAATCAAACAATTGTATAATGAAAAGATTGCTAATGATACTGAATACTTATCATGGAAACTCCTAAGGAGAATTCAGTTCACGTTGCTATTCATGGCACGGAAAATATTTCGTGAAAGTGCCCATACACAGTAATTACTGGACTATAAAATACCAGTGCTTCTTTAAGCATCAGTTTACCTGGCATAATGAAAATGAAACCAAGAACGAAATTTGGGGTTATTTCAGGGTTGAGGTGGATTCTCCAGCACTGTAATCGTCTTAATTCATGTTATGATTTGGAGCTTTACCAGATTACACCAAATATGGATCTGCAATACTCATTTTGAAGGTTTACTAACATTCTTTTAAGTTTTCTTTTTTTTTTATCTGTACTTTTTTGTCTTCATATTCTTGATCATGCACTTTGCTCTCCAAAGCTGCTTCTTACTTCTGTACAATTCTAAGTTGTATTATAATTTTACTAATTTTATTTTTTTTTAAAATTTACTTCATCACAAACTGTAGACAAACTCTGACAAAGATCTTTATTTTAGTTAACCATCTCTACTAAGTAGTCATATGAGTTGCTGTTTCTCTTTGCTTTGTCTCCTTTCTAATTTGGAGGTCTCTAGGGATTCTAAATAATGATCAAGATTTTATTCCCCACTTTTCACCAAGGTGAGGGCTAGTAATAAATGTTTACTTCTTCATATTTTCCGAGGCATAGTGGCCACTAATATTGTAGTCACTATTATTTGATGACTCAGATATAACTACTTTTTAATAAACTCATCTGATTTACTTTCAACAGAAGGTCAACTTTATGTGTGACTAATTTTCAATCAACAGTCCCAAGAATAATATGAGTAGGTACTGAGGAAGCATTTTGTTAAAGTTCGGCCTGACTGAGCATTTGTTCTACTTAGGCGTAGACAGAGCTTTCCATAATGACCACTTTGTGGGATAGTATCATCTTCTTGATCTCGTACGGTTTGTATTTTCTGTATATTTTTTACCTGTCTGATTGAAAATGTAATGCTAGTATGCTTGTATTACTGTGACTTGAAAGTGATGAATGCCTCCACATATTCCTTTCATAAGTGTAAGAACTTTTTTATGCACTATATTTCCCAAATAAATACTTATTCTGTCCACCCCGTTTAAGGCACACACTCACAATACAGTGGTTAATTTCTGGAATTCTACTATTTAGGGAAGTTACTATTCTCTCAACATTCTCTTTTATTGTTTACTGTTGAGACATCTCTCTTTTTGTTCTGTTCTAACTTTTCCAGTGGTTATATCTACATTTGGATCACCTCTGATTTGTTAAGACATTACTTATGTTTTTGCTGAAACAGATTTTTCTACTAACATGGAAATACAACCTCTGTGGTCTACAAGTACTGTAAGTACTAAAATACAAATCATCTTGTGTGACAATATTTTCAACCTGACTGAAACCAATAAATTCTGGAAATCTTACACTGTGAACAGCATGGTTAATGAAAAATACTTCCTACAAGTATAATTTCTGGTTTTAAGTGCATTTGCTTCAGTTTTCTTCAGGTTGTTTTGTGGTTCACATTCAGCAAAGATTTTAGTAAATATAGTGACAGAATATGCTAAAAAAATAATCACTCTGTTGCTGTTATTAGTGGTATTTGCAAAAAAAGAACATTTTGTTTGTTTGTTTTCAAACACGTTTGTCCCAGAAATATGGGGTTAAATGGCTGGTCTCCTTCAAAAGGAGCTAACTATTTTGTTCCTTAATGTAGAACTAAAATTACCAGAAATCTACGTTGAGTACTAGCAATGCTGTATTCAGTAACTGCATACAGTGAAAGAACACAGATACAAACTACAGAATAAACATTCACTTTCATTATTATTGATGGCAAACTACTAAATCAAGGAACAAACTGAGGAATATCATTATGTGTGCTTGAACGACATGTTAGCAAACAAAACATCTTGCTAATGCCACATTTTGAAACCGAACCAGTATCTTGATTCACAGTCTCCTGTGACAGCCAACAGATAACTAAAACGTTCAAAGTCTTTATTTACTTAATTATACTTATAGTATTATTGGGCTTTGACTCAAAATGATTACACAGAAGATTAATGCTTATGTCCCCAAACTATCATTCGCTCTTAAAAGTTGTGTAGAGCACAGAAATAGTTTGTGTGACTATGTGCCGCCTTCTATAAATAAGTATCTGCATTTTAATTGCAATACAGTAAACCATGACATAAGTACAATTAATGTGAAGCACTGAACAATTTGTCTCAGAATGGAGATAAAAGTACTTCCTGAGAAGCCCCTTCATAGAGAACAGTCTCAGGTAGGAGTCTGACTTCACAAATTTCAAGAACTTTGTGCCTGGCAGGCTGACTAGAATGTACAATGACCATTCCATTTCATTTAATTTCTTTTCATCCTTCCCTTTATTAAATGGGTTTATATATATATATATATTTATTTCTACAAAGCAAAAGTCAAATTTATTTTTAATAATTTCTGGGCTAAGCTTGAGTACACACACTTTCCTATTTTAAATAAGTGTCTGGAGAATAAATCAGATTAGGTCAATAAGGTAAATTAATTTCAGAACTCAGTTACTAAAAACATTAAGCTTAAGAAACCTTTTACTAGAAATAATTGTTTCATGAGGAAAAAGAACTTAAAATTAGTTCTCTTAAAAGGTCTAGCACAACAGTTTCCTGAAATGTTTTCTCGCCAAAAAATTCTGGTCAAATCATTAACACCATAGAGACTGTCTTTAAAATTCCAAGAAGTAGCTCAGAGTGCATGGCTCTGAAACTGCATTATTTCCTGCTCTTCCCGGCTTCACAGTTTTCTGTGGCATAGTTAGTGTTGTTTGAAAATAGACTGATATGTACATATATGACAGATGAACTGCTGCACAGTTTCATGTACTACTTCAAATGTTTAAAAATCATGGAAGATACTAAACTGCAATATACAGCTGAAATACTCCAAACCAGATCTGGCAGACTCCAGGCTATTTGTCACATAAAGCATTAAGTGATCCTTCTCGAAATATTAGAGCGATTGACAATGTCTACTCTTTAAAAAAGATATAGATTAACTCAGTTATACTCTCTGAGGCCTGATGGTTTGGCAGACTGATGATGCTGCAAGAAGCTCAGGCATAAGGTAATTGCTTCCTTCTCTTTTTTTTTAAATATATATCAGCAATTACTTGTTAAGTAATGTACCAGTAATAATCCATCCTTTTCTCTCATGCTTAATGTGACCAGGTATTATGAGATACAAGATTCTTTTTGCTCTTAAAGGCTGCAAATTTGCTTTGTGTCAAACTGAGATCCTTGTTCTCTTCTGCTAGTACAGGGTGGTCTGTACAAGTCCGTAAAATGTTCACTATTATTACAGGGTGTTATTATTATGTGAAAGAGGAGGAAATACTAGAACAAAATAAATTAATTACTGGGAAAATGTTAGTAACATTGTTTTCTACTGCATAATTTTGCTTCATACACTGCCAAGGTCCACTTGAACTGTGCAATAAATAGGTCATTATGACAAAACAATTTGTACAATGTCCTACTATCACAGGTTTCAAACAATGTGATTCCTTCTGGATTAAAAGTTTTCTCTCTTGTTGGTATTGGATCTTCACTTTATGACCAAGACAGGAGAATTTTTTCTTCAAGGCAAATTGATGGAATGACCATGTCACTCAGTGGACAAGAGTAGAAGAGGTATGGATGTCATCTATCTGGATTTCTGTAAGGCCTTTGACTCATTCCCCCACAACAGCCTTCTCCCTAAATTGGAGAGATATGGATTTGATGGGAGAACTGTTCACTGGATAAGGAATTGGTGGTCACATCCAGAGGGTAGTGGTCAACGGCTCAATGTCCAGATGGAGATCAGTGACTAGTGGAGACCCTCAAGACTCTGTACTGGGACCAGTGCTGTTTAATATCTTCATCAATGACCTAGACAGTAGGATTAAATGCACCCTCAGCAAGTTTGCTGATGACACCAAACTGAGTGGTGCAGTTAACGTAACAGAGGGATCTGGACAAGCTTGAGAAGTGATCCCAGGTGAATCTCAAGAGGTTCAACAAGGCCAAGTGCATGGTTCTGCACCTGGGTAAGGGCAATCTTCAGTATCAATACAGGCTGGGGGATGACAGGATTGAGAGCAGCCCTGATGAGAAGGACTTGGCAGTACTGGTGGGTGAAAAGCTGGACATGAGCTGGCAGTGTGCGCTCACGGCCCAGAAAGCAAATTGTATTCTGAGCTGCATCAAAAGAAGTGTGACCAGCAGATCGAGAGAGGCGATTCTGCCACTCTACTCTGCCCCAGTGAGACCTCACCTGCAGTACTGTGTCCGGCTCTGGAATCCTCAGCACAAGGAGGACATGAACTTGTTGGAGTAAATCCAGAGATCTACAAAAATGATCAGAGGACTGCAAGACCTCTCCTATAGAGCAAGGCTGAGAGTGTAGAAGTTGTTCAGCCTGGAGAAGAGAAAGCTCCGGGAAGACCTTATTGTAGCCTTTCAATACTTAAAGGGGGCCTGAAAGAAAGATGGAACGGTCTTTTTAGTAGAGCCTGTTCTGCCAGAACAAGGAGTAATGGTCTCAACCTAAAGAGGGTAGATTTATATTAGATATTAGACAGTTTTTGCAATGAGGATGTTGAGACTTTTTCTCTAAGATCACTCAATAAAACCTACAGAGTTGTACAAAAATTCTCTATTGGTTGGAACCATTTCTGAAAGAAGTAAATATAACAGGCCCAAAAGATACCAGTAAGGAGCAGAAATTACAGTGGAATCTATCTCCCAGACATGACTTTCCTCAAATTCTTATATTTCATAATTCACTTTAAAGTTTTTCTTTGCCTGTTTATGTCACTGTCAGGCTCCACTAGACGTTCCTTTATCTTTTTCCCATGGCAATGAAGAAACAAATTACTTACGAAGATATTAAATGTTACTGGTCATATGGACCCCTGAGGGATACTACGCATTACTTGTTTCCACTTGAACATTAATCCACTAAGCATAACTCTTTGGATGCGACCATCTAGCCACTTCCTTACCAATCTAACAGTCCATCTGTGAAACTCCAATTCAGTGGCCAGAATGTTGCGAGGAACCATAACAAAAGCCTTACAGAAATCTAGACAGATTATATTCAAAGCTCTTCCCCTGTCTACTGATGCAGTTTCTTCATTGTAGAAGGTCACTAAATTAGTCAAGTGACTTACAAACCATAGTAGAGTGAGGAATATGCTCTGAGCAGACCAACACTACCTCTCAGGCATTTGCATTGACGGATCCTATGATAGCACTGCTAAAAAATACATTTACATCTTAGTCATTACACTGGCTAACCTTTGTATCTTCTGAAATCCTTACTCTCTGTTTCAGTAGAGTGCTGTTAAGCCATCCTTTTATCACTGTTTTCACAAAAAAAAATGGCTTACTTTATTACTATCTTTTGAAAAGGCATCTTTGAAAAAACACTTATTCCCACTCAGAACAGATGTTTCACTTCCTGCATCAGTTGCTCTTTATCGGTGAACGGTTTAGGTTTACAAGCAAAACTGAATGTGTCCTTGCTGAACCTATATTAAGATTAACCCCCCTGATTATATTAAACTTCAAACTCCTGTCCTCTTTGTCCACAACTCCTACATCCCATGGAATTGGAACTATTTCCCAAGGTCTGAAACCACACTGCTACCCTTTCCCCTTACCCACTTCTAAACTTTCCTGTGACTCTTGCGAGTGCAAGGACACACTTTCACTTGTGGTGTCTCATCTGTCTAAAACTTATTTCCTCTTCTCCCTAAGTCACAGAATCACAGAATGTTAGGGGTTGGAAGTAACCTCAAAAGATCATCTAGTCCAACTCCCCTGCCAGTGCAGGAACCTAGAGTAGGTCACACACGAATGTATTCAGATGGATTTTGAATGTTTCCAGTGAAGAAGACTCTACAACCCCTCTGGGCAACTCTTTCCAGTGCTCTGTCACCCTCACTGTGTAAAAGTTCTTCCTTATGTTTACCTGGAACATTCTATGCTCCAGTTTGCACCCATAAGCCTAATAATCTCTTTAAATCTCACCTTAAAACCTCCCTGTTCTCTCTGATTCACTACCTCTGGAAAACATTTTTGTGATATCCTTTATGAAGTATACACAGTAAAAAGGAAATTTATTGTAGCCTTGTTGAAGTAAGCTACACTTGAGGTACTAATGCAACTGTGGATTAAGGGTCCTATAGAATCCACTCAAGACACATTGACCCCTGCAGAATTTATTAAGTCTGAGGATTCACATCCACTCACCTGAAAAGCTCATAGGTACACCCTTGTAGGCTTAATGAGCTGCTGTCTTTCTTTCTGCCTTCGAACTCACATCTTTAATCCTGATGTCAGATGACACCATGGATTTTTATCCAGCTCCAATGAGATGCCTATTCTGGGCCCAGTAGAACCGAATAGAAGGATGCAGTTCCCTTATCTCTCCTTCCAGTGACCAGTACTATTTCTCTCATCCTAATTTTAGATACTCTCCAAAGAGAGCAGCGGTAGAAATGAAAACATCACAGCACTCCTCTGTTGATCTAATGAAATGAAGGATGAAAGTTTTGTCACTGTTTCTTTATCTAAGCAGTCTGTGATACACGGCAGATTTGGGTGTCTATTATAAAATCTGAGCAAGACAATTTGATCTCCGATTGGTTCTATCCAATTCAACATGAGGATGCAGGGAGGCAAACTCACAAAGTTAGATGGCCTACAGAGTGAGGGTGAGCTCTAAAAAAAGATAAGTGTGAAAATTAGTAGGATGGTACGGTACAAATCGTATCATCCCAGAACGCCTGTGAGTGGTACTTATTTATAAGGCTGGTATTCCTCCCCATTCACAATGCACTCATCACTGTAGCAGATAATTTTCTACACTCCTTTTGAAAAGGTCATTTAAATCTATTTTTTTCCATTTAGCTCAGCTAAGTATTTTATGCTCATGCTCATTTTTATGATTATCCTAGGATGGAACTTTTTACTATTCTTATTTAGCTGACACTTGATTGAATTTATTTTTTTTTATTATTATTATCTATTTTCAAGCCTTTTTTATTGGTCAAAGCACTAGAAATGGAAGAAGAAAATGCGAGTTCACATTCACATGACTCTCAGAGTTGTGACCTGAAAGAAACACTCGAAATATTTACTTCTTGCAACGTATTTTTCAATGTTGATAATCTCTGTTTTTAAATATTTCAAATTGTGTGCACGAGTAAAGACACACCTCACTTTCAACTACTATTTCTAGGAGAGATATATAGAACAGAGAGGCACTCCAGCACTGATGGTTAATAACAATACTGAGCAACTATAATAAATCATGGATCTGTTGGGGAAGTCCAGTGTATCTAGGAAAGTAATGACTGGAATATATTCTAGGCCTAAATCCAGGAAAGTAATGACTGGAATATATTCTAGGCCTAAATCCCTGTAATTCTGATGATGCTGTAATTCTTTAAACCAACCACTTCTTGAAAGTTCATATTTTCATGTCATTTATAATCTTACTGACTTTCAACTTTCATAGCTTGTTACCACTTCATTATATAAGTGTCTCAAAAGCATAAGTAAAGGTAAAATATCACAGATGAAACTTACGCCAAGATAAGATTTCTATTTGATGTAAAAGCAACAGAGTTTTGAATGCCTTTTTTTTTTTTTCTCTAACATTCACATTAAAAGAAGTAAATAAGATTAAATACTCACTCCTGTTATGTAGCGAGGTCTATACTGGATGGTTCCAAATAAGCCAAGTATGACTATAATAATGTGTATAAAATTTGCCAGGATGGGTGCCCACTGATAACCAAGGAAGTCAAATATCTGCCTCTCGAGTACAGAAACCTATGATTAAAAAGCAAAAGAATAAATAGATTAGAACAGACCAGAAAATATCTATTAGGGCATTTCTTCTTCCCATACCCAAGATAATTGCCCTGAGTTAAAAAATACTTCAGTCAGCAGGAAAATGAAATGAGTTTGTAATGTTTCACTTTCTTGTTTTAATGAAAGTTGCATTTCTCACCGACAGTTTACTGAGTTATATTTAATTAGCTATAACATTCATGTGGGCAATTCTACCAAGATACTAAACTGTTCACCAGGATGGCTTGTTCGCACGAGGAGAAACACAAATAATTTTGTTATATTCACCAGCAAATGCTATAATGTTCTAGGGCATCAGTGCTGAAAAGAAATGGCAGGTTTGCTTCCATTCACAAACACCATCCCTCAGCCTAGTCCTATACCTTTACTTCCCTTATTTCCCTATCTTTTGATTTTTTTCTCTTCCCTCTATTCTCAGCTCTCCTGTCAGTGGGCTTTTACCAGTAACCAACAGCATGCATATTTTTTGACCTGGTTCTACTAATAATGATTCTAGTTTACCTCCTTCCGCTATCACAAACATCAGCTGAAGTATAAGCTGTTACCCAAGCCTCTAGATACTTAAAACAGTTAATTAAGGGACAATCTGAGGCTGTTGACGATTGTTGTCAAGCAGTATCATTCCAAGCAGGTAGATCAGAAAGTAAAAAACTGCATTTCTAACAGTATTAGTAGAAATAATTTCAGAATTCAAAAAGTAGGTATTCATTAATTGGCATTCAAAAATTATGTATAAATACAGCACTGCACTCCCACTGATACGCAGAATGGCATCTTGTGAGAAAAATAACATTGATATGAATATTAGAATCACAGAATGGTTTGGGTTGGAAGAGACCTTTAAAGGTCATCTAGTCTAAACCCCGTGCAGTAATCAGGGACATTACTAACAAGATCAGCTTGCTCATAGGCTTGTCCAACCTCACCTTGAATGTTTCCAGGGATGTGGCATCTACCACCTCTCTGGGTAACCTGTGTCAGTGTTTCACGCACCTCATCGTACAAAACGTCTTTCTTATATGTATTCTAAATCTACCTTCTTTTAGGTTAAGTCCTATTGGAACAGGCTGTGCTAAAAAGACTGTCCTATCTTTCTTACAGGCCCCCTTTAAGTATTGAAAGGCTGTAAGAAGGTCTTCTGAAGCCTTCTCTTCTCCAGGCTGAACAGCCCCAACACTCTCAGTCTTTCTCTACAGGAGAGGTCTTGCAGCCCTCTGATCGTTTTTGTGGATCTCCTCTGGATCTGTTACAACAGGTTCATGTCCTCCTTGTGCTGTTGAACTTTAAGTTAGGGATCGTCAAAGTAACGCTAGGGATGTTTTTCAGCCGTATCATTTTGAATTTGAAAGTGCTGGGTTTCATGCCAACCACTGAATTCCTCTCTACAATACAAAGATTCCTCTCACACAATGCATCCAGCTTATAGCCAGTCTTGGTATTTTACCTACCAATTTGTTTTACAGATTTATTGACGAAAAGAGATTTTGTCCCTACATCATCCAAGATCTTAATGAACTGATTCGTGCTATCCTACAACTCTCCCTTGCACAGCAACATCATAGCAGAGTACTGAGAATCCCAAGGCATATTCTAGTGGTGATGATGTGATGAACGAAGAAAAGACCAAGCTGTATTAGGAACTTCATGAAATCTCAGACTGCCTGTGTTTCTATGTTAATCATTAAGAAATATTTCCTTGAATACCGACATAGTCATGTATAAAAAAAGACCAACATGTGGCATAAAGTAGTGTTATATAGGTCCACCTGAAGTCTGTTAGGGGTATTAGCAAAAGACCTGCTATACCTTACGTGCTGTTAATTAGATAACAGAGAAAACGCTCATTCTGAGCACAGAGCTCTTAATTTCATCAGCTGAACAAAAAGTAAATGAGAATAGCAAAGCAGTAGCAAAAAGAGTCTAGACTGTATAGTATACTAGTATAGTAACAGTAGGGATTCAGCAAGCAAAAAAATACACCGGATGATGCAAATAATTCAACCACTAGGAAATCGTACAGTTAAGTAGGCTAACCATAGAAGAAAATTGCAGCACGGTAGTTAATTACATAAAAAAAAGGTAGAAAACGTAATATTCTTGCTACAACTTTACGTTGCATCAAGCACATCTTGGGTTTGCTTTGTGGTTTTTTTCGGTTGTTGTTTTTTTTTTTTGTTTTTTTTTGTTGAAAGACGCAGTAATTCCACCAAAATTTTTTTTTTATGGGGCAATGCTGGATAAATGGCTATTCTGTGTGAATCCTCACTTCCCATATGCCAATGTACTACTTTTTGTTTTGATGATTAGGAATTTCTTCAGTGCCAATTCCCTCAGATTTTGTGGCCAAGGTGATACTTCTAGTGGGGAGACCTACTGGAAAACACGGCACATAAGCAGTGGGCAAATATCAGTTGTGCAGAACAAGGAGACGAGTTTGCACCACCTCTGTCACTGTGTATCTACCTCACATTTGCCACAGGCAGACTTACTATTGGACTTTCTCCTGTCACTTCAAGGAATCAGCTGTGTGTAGGGACTGCTGGATACGTTAAATGACAGCATTCTGGTAGCCTGTGCAGAGATAAAATGCTGCAGAAAATGCAGCTGTTCTTCCTTTGAAGATCAGACTACCACAGCAAAGTGCATCACAGTTTTATCAAATAACAAATACAGGAGAACCAGAACTTTATTCCCACTTCCTTAAGAGATGAAGATGGAGAGAAAATAAAAATGGATCACAAACAAAAAATTATATGGACTTTCTATATGCAGGTTTGTGTCTCTAAAGAGGGAAAAGTGAAAGGTAGGATGAAGTACTGATACATTCTATTAAAAACTGTATTATGTAGCTTCCTCCTCTTCCACAGATGCCAGTATCATAAGGGATTTCTTTACATAGAAAGAGAAAATATAGACCTGATTTTGAAATATTTTTTTCCTTCGCTTCAAAAACTTAAAAATTTTTAGTTAAACTACTGCACTTCTTTCTCCAAATCATATCCACCAGCTTCAAGTGTTTAATGATGTTTCAAGGACATTAGAGAAAGAAACAAAAGGACTGACAAAGAAATATTAATCTTTAAAGTCTAGGAATAGATAAAGAATTGTCCGTTTTCTTTCTTCTTTGTCTGGAAACATGAGTTTAAAATACGAAGTGGAAAGAGGAAAAATTGATACTTTGGATGCAAAAATACACTATGGTAAGGAAAGAAAAATATGTTTCAATTCAACTCCATTTTAATAATGCAGTGAACACAAAACGTAGAGTTATGAAGAGTCAGTAGTTAATGTCAGAAAATAAACATCGGCCACACTGTATTCTTAGGGTTCCAAATAAATAAAATATCATAGACAGATTATTTTATGTAATCACTGATAAAATTATAGAAGAATTAGGTGTAATTACATTGAACTTTTTTTACTAATGCATTTTTTTTTTCCAGATTTCTGCTGTTTTAAAAATAAATACAAAATAAGAACATTCTGTATACTGTCAAGTCAGAATAGCTCAAACTATTTTCAGATTCTGGTCAGAGGCTGGTTGTTAATAGGTTAACAGCGTTACTGACCTTCAGGGATCTAAGAATTGAATTTCCAGAGGATAAAGAAAACCATTTTGAGATGATTTTTAAAAGTATATGATTGGACTAAAATTTCAGTCAAGAACCATAAAGGAGAAACCAGTCAAAATATGATTTATAACACAAACTCCAAAATGGAAAATGACAAAGTGCCTTTCCTCAGAAAGCTCCTTGAGAAGAAACTCAACCACAACTACTTCACAATGATACAGAATCAAAACTTGGTGTCTCCGTAAATTAAAGTGCACACAGGCACACAGGCACAAGAGGGTACGTATGGCCCCTGTCAGACATGGCCCTTGGACAACGCACACAGCACAGAGACACTCTGTACACTGAGGCCTGGCCAGGGTCACATTCAATTCATAGACTCAGCAGCTGAGTCATGGTAACAGGCTTTCAGTTCAGCTTCAAAGGAAGAAGCGAGTATTAGCTCAAATCACAGTGAAGGAGAATTAAGCAACCGTGGTTTATATCATGACTGGTGTAGGCTAAGAATGAGCTATAGAAATTAAGCTCTAATCAGTAACTCATTAAGTCCCCTCAGCTCAATTGTGTTGCATCAGATGCCCACAGCTTCTAGTAATCTGCTCGTGTTTTTAAGTTAGACACAGACTTTTTTAATGACTTTCAGTTCCTGGTTCTCTGGTATAGTGAGTTTAAAAGAGCCCAATAAATACAAGCCCGATAAATGCAATTACAGGCTGCACAGAGAGGCTGTAGAGTCTCCTTCTCTGAAGCCTCTCAAAACCCACCTGGATAAGTTCCTGTGTGGCCTGCCCTAGGTGACTCTGCTCTGGCACGGGGGTTGGACTTGATGATCTCAAGAGGTCTCTTTCAACCCCTATCGTTCTATGATTCTATGATACTTGGGGCCTGCAGCTCATAAAAGAATTCTAATGCTAAAGCCTACCTGCACTACACATAACATCCCCAGTGAATCCTCCCACAGCACTTCCATCATTTCGAGACAGAATGTATATATTTGTGCAATTCCTTAGAGAGGTTCATTTAATTTTTCATCAAAATTTCAGATAGTGTCCTGAGATAGAGGGCCCAGTTACTCAATGAATTCTCTGCAGTTACCTTGCACAAAATCAGAATAATGTTTTGAAAGCCAGATCCATGCAAAATATAGCTACATATCTGCAAGTGTGCTTAGGCATGTGAGTCAAGTACTCTAAGATAGCAGGGAAAGAAAAAAATACTTAAATTTTATTTTATTTTTTTGTAAGAAGAAAGGCAAAACTAAAATTAAGTTCTCGGAAGAGCTGTGGACACAAGGGTGTTCCCAGCACATCTAATAAAAATAATCACAAGCAAAGGTAGTTTAAGTTAAAATCAAGATGGAATTAGTTTCCACTTGTCCATTGGCTCCTTAAAGTAATCACTTACATGATACTAAGCCCCTGTCCTTAATCCATGCGATATTGCTGAGAGAAGGAACAGGCCTTCACCGCACTTGATAAGAAAGTAATCACAGTTTTTAAAAATCCTGTGTAGGACCATAACCCTGAATTGTATTGTGTACAAGTGGATTTCTGCTGTGACCTACTAAGGACAAGAGAGCTCTCCAATGGTACAGTCTTTTCTATGTCTCAGCTACTGCCTTCTCTAACTGTACATAGTAATAATAATAAAAACCTGGTAAATACAACCTTTCTACAGGAGGTTTTCTGTAATGTAGTGACGAGAAGCAGAACTGTTACCTGAATAACACTTCAGTTATTATTACTTATGACACGAAAATAAGAGAGATTCTAGTCAAAGTCGAGCTGGTGAAGCTGATAGTTGGTTTAAATAAAAATGATTTACTGTGCACTGAACGTATCTTCAGGGTATTATATTCACAATTTATAAACATTTACACTCTACCATACATACGTGGAGACCCAGTGACTCAAACAATAACAAAATCAAAACACTGCCTTCCAAGTACTTCCCTCCTGTGTAAGCAGGCAGAAAAAAAAAAAAAAAAAGGGGAAATTGATGGCAAAATACTTGATCAACAAGTTCTATTCTTGCAAAATACTTGCTCTACACAAGTTATGAAACACCAATATCCATGAAAGAAATAAATGATGGAAAAAAAAATGGAGGAAGTCTCTAATTCTACACTGAATTATTTGGTATTTTTAATACTGCTTCCAAAAATTATTTTTAGAATAAACTCATAGCAGCCATAGTGCTAGAATTATTACAAACACCTAATTAAATACGTGTTGCACTTAAGACATATAAAATTTTGAAACCTGGAGCAAACACTTGAATTCATGGAAACATTTTACACAGCTACACAGAGATGTAGAGATAATTGTGTCTCAGATGTCTATAGTTCTTTTCTTATTTACTGTACAAGATCAAATTTACCTTTGCTAATAACTTAAAACAACAACAAAAAAAAATCAGAATTTGTGAGGTATAGTATATTTCAATATTCTTGAAACCAGACGAGTGTTTCAGTTCATCCATTTGCTTTCAGAATAAAATTTTCCATGAAACTGCACACTTGATTCCAATGACTAGCTTAAATGGATTTGAATCTTAAATCCATGCTACAATTTAGACCACAAATTTTAATATCATGTTACTGCAAAATTTTTTTGGCTGGCCAACAGTAACAAGACTTAGATCTATATATCCGACTTAGATTTACGTATCAGAACCACCTTTTGCATGACTGAAAGAAAATTTGAAAAATTAATCTCATGTTCTACTCATGAGGGTAAATTGAATGAATTTAGTATTTCAGGTACAGGATAAACTTAAATAATAATAACTTGGAAGTGCTAAGAATTGTAATCTCTGTAAAGCATTTCATTTCTTGTTCATGAACACCTGTAATAATAACTTGTGCATTATTTTAATATTTGCACTCCACTAAACCCAGGAAGATAAGGGCTGAATGTGCACAAAAGTAGTTGAAGCTCAAAATGATAAATTGGGTCAATTTATGAGGTTCATTTTTAGCTTAAAATCAAAATAATGTTAGCACAAAATACTCAGCTGTCATGTCCCAACTAAGAGTGCAAAAATCATTTAGTAAAACTTGCTCGTGTTTTTTTTAACAACATTCAAAATCAGACAAGCTGCACATACACACACATTTTTATTAACAAAGCATTAGTCACAGAAGATAGAATATGTAAGAACAGTTTAATATACATGCTTAGATGTGATTTTTAATTTTAGAAGGCCAGATTTACAGAGTGCAGGCCTGTATCACAGAGCAGAGATGAGAGAGACACGGTTTACGTCTCTTTGTGTGCCCGCTCAGGCCTGGAAGCAGTACAGCAGCATAGTGCCAGCCCCACCTGAAGGACTCGGCCACAAAAGCTGTGCCAATTCACTGGTACAAGCTTAAGGTAGGATCAAGGATTAACAAAATCAATTAAATGCTCTGGGAACCTAGCACTGACTGGAGGCACTGCTCTGCATTGTTAGCTTCATATGAGTACCTGGTACAAAGTTAGGTAGGTCATGAGCATGGTCTTGGGTTTGATTCCTATTTTGCTTTTGTAAACAGTCTGCAGGGCCAGGCTAGCTGACTGTGGCCAAAGGAGGGATCCAAGCTAGATTGGGTTAGTGACCTCTGGTGGGAAAAAGTGTAACGCTGTCAGTATGCTCAACTCCATCTTCTACCCATTCTGCCATTAACAACACTTAAGACCAATCTCTTAGGGGTTTCCTTCCAACTCTCAGCCCTACCTCGACTCCTCGCTCTTTCTCCCTCCACATCCTTCTTCTAACGAGATCATCAAAGCCCTGGCTCCCACACCTCAGCTTTAAGGTGGTAAAAAACAATTTTCATGACACTACTGAGAAGCCTTGAGCCAGTTCTGAACATAAAAATACTTCTAAATTAAGCTTTAACAATATTTTATAATTGCACAATCTGAATTTGTCTGCAGTAAAGCTTGAAGGCAAAATCAAGCACTCAGAGAGCATTCAGAAAGATTAGCCTTATCTAATACTTTCAAATTGTTTCTGTCTTTATAGAAATATTTGACAATAAAAAAGTTCTTGCTTTCATTCACAAATATTCAACTAGTTTCTACACAATGATTCAAATAACAGTATATTACATCTGTAAACTCAACAAAGATGTGATAATTCAGTTATGGATTTGACAAGAGGATGTATCTAGGGTACCTTAAGCCCAAGTAGTGAAATTACCTTCTGTGTATGTTTCTCCAGCTAAAAATACAATGTGGCCTAATACCTTTTAAAAAATCACCTTCTAACAACAACAAAAAATTAGTCTCTACTCCTCAGCAGGACAGGTACACCTGTAAAAAGCCCCATTAACCAAATAAATTTGAGTGGTATTGGCAGGGATCTGTCACTATCTCATCAAGACTGAGTCCTGTGATAATAAGAACTGGGGATTTGGTATCTGAGGACTCTATGAAGTGAAAATACCCAGAGTCACTGTAGTGGTTTTACTTATTCAAACATATAAGAACATCCACAAAGTAAGAGAGAGAACGACAACTAATCTGTGTCTGAACAGAGGGCTCCTGGCTTTGTAGTCATTCATGACTGATAGTCATTAGTCCACAACTAAACCTGAATAAGCAGGATGCTGACTTTGTCTGACCTTACTGAAATGTCTCTCTTAAGATGCTTCTGCTGGAACAGTCATTATTCTTATACAGAATATATGAAGCACCTACTACATTTTCATGTCTGCATAACCTGAAAATTGACATTTAAAGTATGCAGACCACTTTATGGAAAAGATATAAATGACATCAGTTATAGTCAGAAAGATTTCTAGCTACTAAACTTTGCCTATTACCTGTGCATAAAGCCATTAGTCCTTGGGGAACTCCAAGTAGCGCTGAAGGCAGTACTGCATCTTCTCTGAAACATGACTACCTTAAGAGTCAGACTTGTCATCTGGTTTCTGTACCAGCTTCCCAGGGACAAGCACAGGCGCTCAGAGCTCACCTTTCAGATGCCCAGTGACCCAGGTTCAGTATCTTTAAACTCAACCACAGCTGTAGATCACCAGTTGTTGTCTACAGCCCAGTTCCACAAACAGAAATCTCTATCCTAAGGGTGAAGCTTTTTAAATTTTTATTTTATTTTTTTTTTTGTACGGAAAAGTGATTATTCTCACCGGATAGTTCAAGATTGCTGATTCAACTCATGAATTGTTGATTGGAGCCAGCCAATTTGCAGCAATTTTTATTATTTCACCATTTGTATTTATTCTGCTTTAGAACATGATTGTATGGAAAAAAAGCAACATATGAAACACTCTGTGATGTCACAGTCATGAAAGGAAAACCCTAGGTCATTGGGCAATTGGAACAGGGGTCCCTATTTCAAACCATGTGGATAGCTAGAGTGAGTCAGTTAGATACTGCTCTGGAAAAGATCCTATTAAATATTTTGAAGAAAATATGAAGTATTTTTCTGGTTTTATGAAGCCATATGTTTAAATGAGTGAGATCCTAAGGTTTCTGTTTTAAGGAAATAGAAAACCCATCACCTGCCCCTGGAAAGCACAGGCTCTGTAAGAGTAAAGCTATAATAAAATTAAAAGGCAGACTGGACATTCCTTTTCCCTAGCCCTGATGACAAATGTAATGAATAAAAAGCTAGTTTGTAATGACTAATGTACTAATACTGTATATGTTGACATATTCTTAGTATGTCAGTTCATGTATGCATACAAATATCTCCTTAAGTACATTGATTCTGAAATATTATCTATTGTCAGCCAAGCTTTAGCAACCTACAAAGGAACAAAGAGTGAAAAATGGAGTACTGGCTTGAGAGAGAGTGAATCACAGAACTCTACTCCCAGTCTATTAAGATTGAAAAGTTAAAAATGCAAGGGACAAAAAAAAAGGATAGATACAAAGCTTTGACAAAAGACTAAATACACACAATGAATGCTTGCTACATTCCATAGAGCTACCAGGTCCACCGTACCCCAGGGATGAGAATGGTGTCAAAATACTCCACTTGTGTGTGAGAAGATTGTCCAGAAAATAAAATATAATTGGAACACAATTAGGATGCTCAAACAAGAGGGAGAAATAGGAAAGGAAACAGAGATATTGAAGAGGAATATAATGGACCTCCTTATTTGCATGAATGTTTACTGCAGTCAAAAATATTTCTCTGATTTACACGGACATAATTTACATCAACTAATTTATGGCTAAACTCTGATTTTTACTGGCTGGTTTTTTTTATGTTTAAAGGTCAGTGTTGAGCGTCCCAGATTAAATCCATTTGTTTATCCAAAATACTCACTCAAAAACAGTTGCAGTCTCTCAGCAGGTATGCTGATGATGACAACATTGTTAAATACCTAAAATAAGACTTTAAGTTTGCTTCTGTACTTTATATGATAATACTGGCAAATAGCAGTATATTTCTCTGTATTGGAACAAGAATGACACCAGTTTTCTGACACAAGTTGGTACCTTAATTATGTGCCAAGGGCTGAAGAAGGCTTCCTAACAAACCTGCATAACTTACACAGTGTTTGTGGAAGTTTTTTGCTCCACAAAATAGCCAATCACATACAGTAAACCAAAATTTGCTTCATTGTCACAAATCGTCTTCTCCCCTTCTACATTTGCCTTCAAATTTTAATTTTCTCCACCTTGCAATTTGCTTTCTTTAATTCAGTGCCCACAGCAATTCTCCTTGGAAGCACCAAAAGCTATAATCTAGAACTGCTGCAAGCTCTCTTCCAGCAGAGCCCTACCCCTGCCAATATCTTGCCATCATTCAGGTGGCACTTGCTGGCATGAATAGCACAGAGTTGCAGCAATATCTTTCTACTTTTCCATACCACATATCCCCAGCTGTTCCAAGGGGGTGATCACCTTGCTGGTTTGATGAGGTCTAGAAAACTCAGCAATAATTATTGTGCTGGCAGTGCTGAAGGCAGCCAGCATCACTAAGGCAGGAATTGGAACGCAGCCCAACCAACATAGCAGAATCTAGTAATTTGTTGCACTGAATATTTTGTTGTAAGAAATAATCATGAGTCTTGTGATAGACTATGAAAGGCAAATTAAATTCCCTGAGCAAGACTCTTCTGCAGTGCCTAGTAAAAAAAAACAAAACAACAAAATAGGTTAGCTGTTTAATTCTAGACATTTTTAATGCTCTAGCTTGTTAGTAAATAACCTCCTTGAATTATAAAAAAGTAAAAATAAAATCATCTATCCAATCATGACCTGTCAAAAATTAGGTGGTTTTAATTGTTTTTGACCAGTTTGGTATGGATTAGACTAGGAGAGGAAGGCTAACAGTGTTCAATTTAAGTTCGTAACGCCTGCTATCTTACACAAGATAGTAAAAAATCAGTGGAGATTTTTTCCTAGAATCATATTAGTCACTGTTTTAAATGATGCATGTCTACTGACTTTCCAACCCTTGCTAGACAGTAGCTTTTAATACAGTTATTTGAGGGTAACTACAATGTATTTTTCAAAGCAGACTCCTATTATTAATGACACAATAGGAAAAAATAACATTGACATAACACCAAGTGCCTGTGCACTTCTTAGTGGTATAGGTGACCTCTCAAGAGAGTGTATTTTTACCTAAAGAAAAGATAATCTGATAAAACTGTGTGCACTGTGTTGACAGCCCTAATAAGTGAAGTACGGAGCTTTCGCTTGCATTGAAGACTACTCTTAGGTGGTATTTTCCTTTCGTTATCAACCAGAAGAAGAGGTCCATTTATTTCCAATAAGCATCAGTTACCTATATTATTACCTGGCTCTGATAATGTATGACATGAAAAAATATAAGACTGTGAGATACATTAATAATAAAGTGATAGTACTCCTGATGCTTTAAAGGCATACAAAACATGAACACTTCCTTATTTCATTTAGCCCTTTAGTGGGATGAACACTAGCTGGCACGGCACCAAGAGGTGACACATCTGGTTACCGCTACACAGTACACCCCCACTCAAAACTGTCACTGCAATAAAAACAAATGACTAAGTGCATTTGCGAATGAAAAAAAACATCACTTAGATAACAGTAGATTAGTGCAGCATCATGCAAGCTGGAGCAGAAGCAAGAAAATCTTTTGCTAGCTTAAAGTGTAACGTTTGAGGAGGAAACACATGCACTGTGAAGCCCGGATAGGAAGAATGGAACAGCAGATGGAAAACTCCATTGAGTGCTTCAGCAGCCACCTGCCAACCACTGAGTGGTGGCCAGTAAAAGGCTACACCTTACTAAATTATAAAATGGAAGGTGAAGTTGGCACTAGTGGTAAAGTACAGCAATTTGGGGTAACGATGCATAGCTTACACTAAGCATAAGTAATTCAAGTTCTGCTTTGAAACTAGCAGAGGTAACTGAAATAATGACTGGTGGGCAAGGCACACAAGATTTTGTTGCTAACTAGTCTTGTAAGGCTTCCTATACATCTAATTTCCACCTTGAAGTTTTCCATACATAAACTAGAAGTCTATTCGCCGTGGGGCACAAAAATAAACAAATCATTTATTTTTATGCCAAAGATGATGGCAAACAGATTGGATAAGGGAGTTTTCTTCCTGTATCATCTAGCTAGGACTTTGCAGTTTTCTTGAGATGCTGGTAGCTGTGAGCTACCTTCTGTAGTTACATTATGTTACACACGATGTATTTTCTTAGAAGCAAAAAAAATAAAAATAAAAAAGATTATTTTTAAGAGACCTTCAAACCATGATTACAGCACTTTCTTTTTGTTGTGAATCCAGAAAGAGAAATGACTAGAGATAACAGAAAACGCAAGCAGTATGCAGCCAGAAGTCCGTAGATAAACTGCATTATTGTAGCCATAATATGACAATTTCATTGCCTTGGAAAGCAACAGTGATACCAGTGGCAAAGAGGTAATGATTAAAAAAGACAGAGATTCGGACCCAGAAAGTAACAAGGAAGGGAATCAACCTTCTTTTCATGTTCTTTAAACCTAGCAAATGTGGATGTAAACTGAACCAGCTTGACAGTACATGTAAAAAAGGTTACTTATGTACATGTCTAATATGGACTTAAAAATCGGAGCTTCTTACTTCTGTGTTTTTTAACCATTTGGGTCATTAATGTAGACAACATGAAAAATAATTCTACTTGGAGCTAGATATTATGACTACCTTAGCAGGCGACCTAGTAATACTGTCTGAGGGATAATATCATCAGATATCTCAACGTAGTCAAAATAATACAAGCCAAAATACATACACTATAGAAAAATATTATTCCATTTTTTGCACAAACATTTGATAACGTTAAGTAAATGTTAAAAAGAAAGAGAAAGATTTATGATGTTATTGTGTATGTTAATGTGATATTGCCATTGTGTCTCTTAACTGGTATATTTTCTCCATGTCACCACGTCCCTTTCTCTTCCCTTCAATTATGGCTCTATGTACAGTTGAGGAATCCCGTGTTGTCCTTCCAGAGCCTGTTTTATGGGCTAACAGAAGTTTCTACGGTTGCACAATATCTGCTAGGACAGCATCTGGTTACTAAATTCAATTACAATATTGTAATTCCATGCAGGTATATAGCAGAGACTGTCTCAAAAAAATACAGAGAACTCATATTAACCTGCACTAGTCATTTTCTTTGACACGTCCCTTAAGAAGGTTTTTGAGAAATAACCTCAAATTTTGATTACCTTTTTATTTAACACTATAAATGAAGAAATTTATCATTAGTAAACAAACGTACAAACCTTAAGAGTTACTAGAAATATGAAACCCAGACATGAAAAAACGCTTGGAGGAAAGAAACTGTCTCCAGGTCATATCATTTGCAGTCTAGTATTGTTAATTAACAGACATTTTACCTGTAAACCTGTACTAGGTGCAGGTGCCTAGGTGCTGGTGGGGGTCTGCAGGGCAGCCTCTGTGAGGAGAGGCTGGGGCTGCCCTGGGCTGGACCCAACCCATTCCAGCTGGTTCCAGTCGACCCACTATAGGGCATGGTTGAGCCCCTCAGCCAAGGTGGTGGCTCCTCTGGGAATGTGTGTGTAAGGAAGGGAAAAACAGTGCCTGGGAGCAACAAGGGGGAGGGAGTGTGAGAAACAGGTCGGTGAGCCCAGAGGTGAGCCCAGGAGAGGAGTAGGAGCTCTGGATGCCTGAGCAGAGCTTCTCCTGCAATACTCTGGAGGAGGCCAGGCTAGAACAGGGGAACAGCACGAGGAAGGAGCAGGAGAGAGAAGCTGTCCTGGACTGACCCCGAGCCCCGATTCTCCCACCCCCCAGTGCCGCTTGGGAGTAGTTTGGAATGAAGGAGTGCAGTGGAGCCTGGGAGAAGGAGGTGGGGTGGGGGGGAAAGTGTTGAGTTTTTATTTCTCACCTTCCTAATCCATTTTAATTGGCAATAAATTACATTATTTTTTCCCCAAGTCAAGTCTGCTTTGTCAGTGACAGTAATTGAGTGATCTCCCTGCCTTTATCTTGTCCCACAAGCTTTTTCTTCTTATTTTCTCTCCCTGTCCTCTTGACAAGGGGAGTGGGAATAGCAGGGTAAGCATCTGGCAGCCAGCCAAGGTCAACCCACCATGAAACTAAAAGAAACACTAACACATTAAACCTGAGTTAATACTACAGAAGCTATTTGTTGGATCAAAAATACTGCTCTTAATGATTATGATTCTGATTGAAGATAACTTTCTCACGATTTTTATAATTATTGACCATTTTTGCAGAAGTCCATAAAAACTGCAGGCGGAGGTTCACTACCCCTGAGGCTCTTATTTTTAAATAACCCTTTTTTTCAGAGCTAGTTTATATGTTACATGTATACTTCACACAACAACATGTATCTGTATAAAGTAATTTCATTGATCAAAATTTCTTTGAAAAATAACATCTCTGGCTTTTCACAATTTGAGTAGTTTTATTAACCTATGTGAAAAAAACACTTTATCAGGAACTATTCTGCTACTGGAATAGTAGTAAATCTATTCTCCCCTGACTTGCCTGACCCACTCTACGAAGCCTTCAAATATTTTGGTTGAGCTTGCCTTGTCTTTCTGGCCTTTATAGAAAACAGAAGGCACAAAAGATAACTGATGTTTCCCCATCTGTTTCCTTAATAAATGTCCTCTGCTACAAAGGACTGGTGTGCGGACAAGAAAATAGGACTCACTTATCAAACCATACACCCAGTGCCGCCAGAGATCCAAGCTGTGTTTTGATAAGGATTTCCTGGATGATGCGACAAAATTCTGCCTGAATCTCAGAGGTATCCTAGGCATCTGGCAAAAACACTTCATCCAGATCATGAAAACAAATCACTTTTAATTAGTCAAGTCCTAAGCCCATCTCTCCCTGTCGTCAAAAAAAAACCAAACATCTTCCAGATAAAAAAAAAATACCTCTGGCTCTGACATTTGAAAACATGATGCTGTGTTATCTGCTAAAGACCCCAAATGACAAGATTAAATAACAGGAAAAAAAGCCAAAATCAAAATCTGACTTGTATGGAAACATAAAACAACCTTCAATTTGCAATCAGAAAAACCCATATGTGATTACCGAGTGCAGTGCTCATGAATTATTAGTGTGGTCTTGGATACCTTTATAAGTGCAGCTGTATGAAATTATGGAATGTTTTCAGAAACAGATACACCAACAGCTAACAGTATTTTTGTTCTGGTTAGACATTTTATTACAAATAAAGCCTTGTATCTTTAAACATATCCCAAAGAGAGAGGGATCTGGACACTTCCTTTCTTTAATCTCTCCTACCTGCAATGAATTTCAACATGATATGAGGCACTGGTGATCTTTCCAACCTAACTGGCCAAAAGTGTTTTTCATACCCATGCTGTTATCAAAGCACTCTGACGCTCTATTCCCTGCACCTTGCATGGAGGACAGGCTCTGTTTGAATCTCACTCTGTACCTAGTATCTGGCTTTCTCCAGAATATCCTGTCACCACATAGGGCCAGCTCTTCATCTTTTCTATTTCAGACAAAGGAACTCCAGCCAAGGGACTCTCAGACATGCTGCAGTCACAGATGCACCAGTTAAGGAAATAACTGAAAAAAATATTCACATTGAAGATGAAAGAATCAATTCATCCTAATTCACTCAGAATAATCCAATTGTTCACGTGCCACGTGTATGATGTCTTTTTTTGGCATCATGTGGTATAAGCCACTGCCAGAGGCAGAACACTGAATGAGATACATCAATGATCATTCCCACATGCCAAACCAAGAAACTGTCAATAGGGTGAAGAACATTGCAGTTTAAATGCCTGTAGCACCTTCCATATATCTTAATAAGGAGCTAGGGTGCTTGACTGGATTAGTCCTGATAGCCTAGGAAGGAAGCAATACATTTCCCAGAGAACTATCACTCTGGAGAAAGTAGGAGGGAGAGAAAAGGGCTTATAGGCTACAAAGCTCTTTAGCAAAAGGTCAAACTGGATGAGTATTACTCTTAAAGGAGAAAGGACAAGAAGATACAGAAAATGGTGCTGTTACAAAACACACACAAAAAAAGAGCAAACTCACAAACTGATGAAAGAGCTGCGATAAAAAGAAATCTGTGGCATAACAATTAGATAATTTTGTGGTGTTTTTCTTTACAGAATGAAGTTTCTGGATTTGAAATAGCTCCTTTCGAAAAAGATTTTCTGAATAGGTTTTTCAGTTTATTTCTCTGGATACAGCTTGCTCTAACTTGCAGAACTGCAAGAAAGAGGATAATTGTAATTCTTACGCTGTGTATGTTATTGTCTCTGCTCTTCCTGAAAATGGAGCAACAGAATTAATGTAACATCTGAAAAGAGAACAGAAGAAAGCCTGTTGTCTTACTCGTCTTGTGAATAGATTTTAAAAATTTTATTTCCTTTCCTTGATAAAGAAAATACCTCACAGTGAAAAAGGATGTCAATGAATGTTTGGTAAGCCCTCAGCCAAGCATTTCTCCCAATCCATAAGGTCTGCTTTGCTTTACTTCATAGGTTTGAAAAAGGGTAACCAAAATATTCCTGTCTTGGGGTTTTCTAAAGCAGGCCTAACCTGCTGCTTGAGGAAGTACAGAAGATAAATTGATGCATCCTTGAGTCCACTGCTGCATTGACACTTACAGTCCCGGTTTCTTTGTGACAAACTACTTCCCTGGTGAAACCCTCGCATTTCAATATGACTTCTCTGACCTGAAGTGAAAGGATTGATATGTAGACATTAAATCTCACAAACAGTAGAGATGGGCAGGTCATCTAAACCACTATCCCGAAAACATCACTGCCACAATAGCTTTGCTCCTTATCCTGTCCTTTGTGACCTTCTGACTGTCCAGCAATATGTCCAGATACTACTGATAACCCTCATACACTCCTGTATGTCCCTGTTCCCAGCAATGACCTGAGGAAAAGATTGCACTGTGGCAGTTTTCAGTCACATACGCACTGAGAGGTGCATGGATACTGCGGCCATCAAGAAGGCCAGAGAAAACCCGACAGCTATTAAATTGCCTTGCAGTCTTGCAGACCTGCCCTCAACGATGCCACTAATTCAGTGTCTTTCCACTTTGCCTAGCCATTGCTTTGCAAAACTTAAAAGTAGTATTTTAGGGAAAACAGTATATTTGAAAAAAATAATGTAAACAATTAAGAAATACAGGAAATGCATGTATGAAGTAAATGTGAGTTTTAGGTGGCATTCACCAAACCCAATACTTCACGTGACATTGTATACATATAAGCTACTTACAGAAATTCAATTACAGAACTGAAAGCACCTTATATGCAAGTTTTCTTTTGTTTTTGGGACTGTAACTGTTGTGCGAGGGAGGAAGATAACACTTTCAGAAATATGAAAGAATGTCAGTAGGCTTTTTAAACCTGTCTTCTAGAGGCAAATATCTCTTGTTCAGAATCCTAGAGGGACAGGCACTTGCCAAGTTGCATCACTCCAATTTCATTCCTCCTCCCCTTGCCACACTATACAAACTATCCCTGTGCCAAACTAACTTCCCTCCATCAGCCTTCGTTTCCACTGAGTTCTTTGTTTTCTTTCTTTCTTTCTACTTTTTTTTTTCCTTTTCCTCTGTACATTCTGTTGTTAAAATGGCAAGTTTTTCTGAGTGACTTTTCAAGGGCACTTTATGGACATATCTTTACACGTCAGAAAGCTACACTTAGTAGATCAAGACAAGGTTTGCACCTCGCAGAGAATTCAAAATCTCATGTACAATGTTAATTTATATCCCTTAAAAGGTGCGCTGCCATTTGAATGAGCTTGTATTAAACCACTGGGATTATTAAATTGGCTTTGGATTGCTTGTCTTGCAGTTTCCCTCTTCTTACTTCCTCCATAACAACACATTCTGAATACAATTCTGATTCTGTAAAAGTTCATTATTAAACTTCACTTTTACATCCATTCCAGTGTGAAACCTGAATAGACCAGACTTTCCTGAGGAGAATGGTAGCTTGTGATGACTGGCCAATATTTAGTGATGGACACTTTTCAAATAAAACATTCAGTCAAACATAACCAAAACAGCAAAAAGCATACCAATTTTAAAAAAGTCATACCGGATGGAATTTATTCCAGAACAGATGACTGGAATAATGCCAGTGCCCTTAGTGAAAACACTTATGCCTAAAGACCATTCTGACAGCCAGAGATCCCTGCTGCTTAAAGAAGTGTACAAGAATGTCATATACAAGATGAAGTCTCCATTTGCCAAACAAGAAGTGTTGCAAACAACTTTTTAAAACAAAACAGAGCAGAACAGCCTTAATATCAGGCTGAGGGTTTTGCCCAAAGTTTCTGTATTTTTGAAACATTTGTCATAGCACAGCTTCACACAACTGTAAATAATTTTCTTTGTTTTCTGAATTAAGAAGACCTTGCTGAGTACCCTAAGGATTTCAGAACAATAAAAATGGTATTCTTTCACTAAGTTTACAGTCAGCTGTCTGAAGACTGTGGGAGCCCATGCAGCTTTCTCAAAACTGTGGGATGGGCCCTTGCACTGCTTTTTCACTCTGTCAGTGTGTAGTGGGAGAAAGCAAAATCTTTGGATTCAGTGACATTTGGGGAGTTTCCAGAAAAATCCAGGAAAAATGCTTAGGATGCCACTTTGCTGCCTTGGCAGCAAAGGCTAGACTTTTTTGTTTTTTTTCCTAAATACAAATGTGGTCTCCAATCTGAGGTCCAACAAATCTGCTTTCCAGCAGACTAATTCTGAAGGTAGTTAAAGTAACCAGGTTGTCTTACCCTGTTTACTCATCTGTGTGTGCTCAAAATTGCCTCAAAAGGCAGGTAAGACATTTCTTACCAAAGGTTCCATTATGATCCAAAACCAGACAGACTGAGATTAATTTTGTTTAAATTCCATGAAAAATCATGAATTTGGAGCTTTTAACTTGTTCAGAAGTATCGTGCATAAGAGACAGACAATTAGCTGAAGCTACCTCTTCTATCTTCTGCAGCTGGCTAAGTCAGATTATGACCAAAACAGACAAAACACATTAGGCAGGCTAAAGCATCCATACCAACACTGCAAGGCCTTCAGAGCAATCTGCCTGTTGTCACCTGCTTTGTAAAGAATTTAGGTAGTCATTCTGGCAGCTTGAGATGCTAGTCAGCTTTTGACTATATTGACACCTGAGACAGACACCGGACGTTCTGATGTGTGGTGGAAGTTAGTATTAGGTATCCAGAAGACCAGATTAGGTTATGCCCTAAATCTAAACACATAATACAAAAAAAAAAAAAAAAAAAAAGAAAGTGAGTCTGAAAGGTTGAAAGTGCCTAAACTGTGTTGAATAAAATAATCCAGATAGCTGAATTTCTACTGAGCGCCATAGTAAACTTTGTGAAGGTGGGTGAATCTATGCCTCTCTCGTGATCCATTTCAGACTTGCAAACCAGGTGCCTAAATCCCACGAAGTGCCTGGTCCTCTGTGAGTATTCACAGTGTAAATACTCAAGAATTCAGCACAAACTACAGCAGTTCAACCACTTTTAGTAAAAAACATGGAGAAAAGATAAAGCAACGGTGAATTTGGTGGCAGTCTTCTCCCCATTGTGTAACAGCATAATGATTATTAGTCACTAAACCAGGAAACGGGATACCGGAGGACAATAGACAGAAAATAGGAAAAGAATGTGTCTCTATGTCAGGCATGCAGAGGATTTTATTCCTACTGCAGAGCAGGTACATAATCACAGACTGCCATAAAAAGAATAAATTTCTAGGTCTTCACTGACAGAAGGTATGTCTTCATAACTATAACTCTGTGTGTATTTTTCCTTGTTCACTCTGTTTTCCTAAATCTTGTATTCTTGGCTCTTCAGTGTAAGGAGGACATAGAAAAACATTGGGAAATATGAAGGGGAGAAGGAAAAAAAAAATGTTATTGAGGAGAATAAGAAAAATGAGCCAAGGGTGAAAAACTTAAATTTATAATCCATAAAAAGAAAAATAATAATTGCAGTCTATAAATACATTCAAGCTAATAAATAATATAAGAAAAAGAAAAAGGATGTACGAACACAGGAAGGAGGAGCAATAGCCTATGGGCACAAAAGGAAAAATTTAAGCAGAATATTAAGAATGTATTCCCAATAACAAGAATACTTTTGAAAACAAATGGATTCTTCAAGGAAAACAAGCATGAAAAAACACTGTACACATTTAAGAATTAGTGATACTATTCGCTAGTAAATTATTAGCAAAAAGATCAAAGTGAATAAAAGCAGTTTCTGAAGACTGACCATAAATAATTATCTATTTCAGTGATAAAAGAACTAATAATCATATGGTGCTAGGGTTATAATTTAAGCACTCATTCATCAAAAATAATACATTAAGGATTTCAGCACCTTAAATTTAGCCACACTGTATGTGATAAAAATGCAAATAAAAAAATAATTAAGATATTCTAAAAGGGAAGAAAGGAGATTTAAATACAAAACAGAACATGAAATTTTAAAAATAAATATATGCATCATAATAGTTAAATCAACAACAAAATCTGATTTCTAAATACCAACGTTAAACAATAAGGATCTAGTGAAATCAACAAATAATCCACAATTACTATATTTTTTCCAAAACTGCGTTATCACAATATTGATGGCAGCAAATGAATCTTAAGTTATCCCTATAAAAATGAAAGATACAAACATATACAGAGAGACAGATGGATAAACAGTACAGATACTGAAGTAAGCTTGATAAAGAAATATAATGTGGAGTTACAAATGGAGATAAATTATTTATTATATCTTATTAGGTTACACATTAGTAAAAGAGAAAAACTGAAGCCGTGATACACACATGATTATTCTGAAATTCAGTTATGGGTATGTTTTCTGATTGTCTTAATTGTGCAAGTCTAAATTTGGAAATGAACTGAAGCACTGAGCAGCATGATTGTATTTTGATTTACAAATTACTCTTATTCTATTCCATTTGAAAAAAATGAATTTCAGAGGTAAAATGGTATCTCAGGCATAGTCTATGAGAACAAGTTCCATGTTCTGTATGATTTATCTCTTAAGCCCTAAAATGATAATTACATTTAAATTACTCTCCAATTCTACTGCATTAACATAATTGTATGTCAACTAACAAGATGTACTTATTAAGTAGAGTATTTCTAGGCCATTTACACATGTGATAATATGTTATTGTTAAATTTATAGTGCAGCTAACAATACCTTGCCTGGCAACTCAGTCTTACTGAAAATGGTGCCATTAAATAATAGCAACTCCACTATTCACTGTTGACCTCAATGAACTCCTCAGTGGTCTACAAAGCATATAAAAATTAGCATTGTGATATTACACATCGATAAAGAAAATTGTAGACTTTAAGCACAATGCCAAAGTAAGTGCTTTCTTAAAAGTGTAACACTCTTCAAGATAGCAAGGAATGTTTGCCTTTGTAACGGGCACGCTAAGACTTACATGATGTTGGTTTTGCTTTCTGCTGGATAGTAATTCACAAATACATTTGGAGAATTAAACTGGGCAAAATCAGTGGTTCAGTACGGGATTCAAGAAGCAAAATTTTCTTCTCCCCAGCACTGTTAATGGAAGTTCACAATGAATTTATTTGATCTTTTGAAACTGGACCTTCAAAGTGAGAATTCAATCATTCTAGTGTAAATTGTTAACTTGGTTAATCTATTCTAGTATAAAAAAGGTGTACTGTAAAATCTTGAGCCAATAGGATATAAAGGTTGTGTATGAATTTCGGAAAGGGGCTGGTGGTAAAAAAACTGTTAGATTACAATTTATTTCCTTTTCCATCCCAGTGCAGAATTCTCTTCCCATTTTAAATATTTGCGAAAGTTAAAATGTACATATGGACTGCTCAGCTTCTAATGAAACACCGTTAAGTCTAAAAGGCTTTGTGAATGTTGAATGGTCCGTTTGCAGGTTGTAACATGAAATTTTAGATTTATGTAAAAGATAATGACTCTACAAGTCTACAGCAGTGGCATATAGCGTCATTTAAATACTGTTTTCTCTGTGACAGTGAAAGCAAATATTTCTGGTGTGATGGTCTGGAGATTTTTATGTTCTACCTCCATACCAAAAAAATTACATTCAGAAAAGTCTTAGAAGATGCTTTGCTTTTATTTGCAAGTAAAGCTTCTCACAGAAAATCGAATGTACTTACTTTTCACAGACAAGTTTGTCCATTCTTTTCTTTGGGAAAAAAAAAGAAAGAAAAGACAAGACTTCTGTAGTTCTATATTTTTCTCAATACTTCTTGGATATATGCTATTAGTTTCCAGAATCTGCTGTTTTCTTTGAGTCAAATATTCGATCAGAATGAATATTCAACAGAATATCCAACCAGAAAATTAAATCTCCCATTAACAATCAAAGGGTATGCACAATTTACGGGTGAGTGGTTGTTGTAATTAAAAGAAAAAAAGTGAATTAGAAAATGACTTAAATCTGAAAATAGCTACTGAACACTTGCGCTAGCTGCTTTCCTAATCTCTGCATTCAGAAGGGCAGTAACACTGTGCGCAGACCTGGAGATTCCACACTAGAGCAAAGAACAGCAGAAGGGCTGGCACTCCAGGAAGCAGGGAGGGGAAAAACTGCTTATTAAGCCTCTTCCTTTCACTGGCAGTATGTACCCTACAGTATTTTTCTTCAGTAGCATGTTGAACCTTGTTTTAAAAGTCCCAAGAGATGAAGCTACTATTACTTTTCTTAAAGAGCTATTTCAGAGCCAAAAGGAAGAGAGGAATTTTATCCTTTTTGATATTTTCCAGCGCTCTTACAGTAATGTTATCACTATGTACCACATTAAAAACAATAATGGAAAGGAAAAAACGAAATATCTTTCAGATACTTGTATCATGTTTCCCTTTGTTTATGAAAGGAACATTGGACTGAAGAAGAGTTTATAGCTCAGTGACTTTAATATAGTGCTACTCCATGTAATTTATTTTGTGAAGTACATATGTACTATCTTAAAAGCAGTTAGTTTCTTATTTTACTCTTTCTGATGGAAAGCTTTAAACATAAATGTGTCATGGTCAGAAAACTTCTAATTTCCAATCTTAAAATAATTAACAGACAGTTTATATCCAATTAATTTTCTTGGTATGACTACTTTGTCATTTTCTTCCTTCCTGTATTTATCTTAGTAGTGAATTTATAGGAAACAATAATATCGGCTCTCAGCTTTAGTTTTATGAGCTTCTTGGTATCTTTTACTATGTTACATTTTTCCCCTACTTGATTCTTTTGGGATGCTTTTATTCACCAGTTACACTGTGAATTCATTTTTTTTCTTAGATTGAGTAATCTCAATTGCATAAAGCTTTTCAGAGGAGGCCTTAACACTTCCTTACACAACGACATTAGCATTTCTCCATTTCCAGAGCCAGACCTTCAACTGAGTTTGGTTTCTTCACATCTCAATGAATTTGATGATTCAGTTGTCTACTACACCCAACTCTTTTCCTCTTCACCTACCAAATATCTTAGTTTATTGTATAAATTCATAAGTCCCTAAGTCTAAGACTATCCACAGCACTAATGAACTTAACTCTGTGTTCCTGTTCATATTATTTGAGTTTTCAATTTTTTTAAAAATTCTTTCCCTTTTACATAGAAAATTTTCTTTGAATTGAAAAAATCGTTTAAGCATGTACCATAGACAAGTACCAATGACATCCTCCTACCTTTTGAATTAAGGTCATTAAGGAAAACATTAAATGAGAACCCTTATAAACCAGTCCTAAAAATTTCCTGCAGTAACCCTTTTCCCCCTGCAGTGTATCTTATCTGTTTCAGTGTTACATATGGTTTTCTTCCCTTCAGTCATTTCCTTGCAGCACATAAAAATTCTTGTAGTAATCCTATTTTTAATTTACTCTTTGGCACTGAATCAAATATTTAACTAAAGCCCAAATAGATGAGCTTTACTGCATGTCATTTGCCTAGAAAATTATTTATCAAAGAAAAATTGCAGTTAAAATCATGTTGTGTTTTGTCCCATTTCTAATTGCCTTCATGTATTTAATTATAATTTCAATTGAAATTTGTTCTAAAACTCTGCCTGATATTAAGGCCAGATGACCCCACTATCTCATTATTACCTTTGTTCTCTGATCATACAGTATCAACTGGGAAAGGTTGAGTAGGGATAGGTTGATCAAATAGACTTCCGATTTCAAATGTGGTTCATTCAAAACTCTGGGATGAAGAACATCTCATCTGTCCCATCTGGATCACACAGATTTTTTTAAGCTTCTTTTTCTCCTGTGAAGAAGTAAATCACATTTCTATGTCCGCATTTTCCTAATTTATTCCATATTCCATACCATTGCCTTTACTGAAAGTTCTGACAAGATTTTAATTCAGAATTGAGGGTAAATAAACTATTTTTAACATCTGCCTGTTCCTAGAATAAAGAGTCTTTTTTGTGGTTTTTTTGTTCTCAATTTTGCACTGCTAAAGTCCTCTTGTTTTGATTACTTTTTGTATGATGCAGCCTGGCTTGATATTTGGCAATATGGTCCTAGTGTGTGCTGCATTCTAATGTGCAACTTTCATATTGGCTAGCAGAAAAAGTTCTATGCTTACACTCAAACAATTAATAAATAAATAAATGGAAATATTTGTCTGTTGTAAGCTCCAACTATTCTTTATGAAATATTTTTCCCTTAGTTCAAGTCTCTCTTGCATTCATCCTTAAGGAAATTCGGAGTCTTCTTAACTTTTAAATTCTGGAACTGTTTAGTCCACTTAGCTTCACTAGACAATCTACATAATTATTCACATTTTCTCTTTGAAACTTAAGAATCTTGAATAGATTTTATTATTTATGTAATCGGCATAATTAACCAAATTAACCATATTAGGAACACTCCTAAAGCAGGGTTGCTTTTGTTCTAATACAATGACTTGCCAATGTACAATATAAAGTACTCTTCTGTTGGTAGATTATGTGTTGTAAAATTATGTAAAACCTACTATAATTTACAGCAGTTGTCTTTAATCAGGAAACTTCAAATTCCTAAAGGACATTTGTTCCTGTAATACTAAAACCATTGCACCAAACTTTCTATAATCTAACACTGGCAATTTGTAAAAAATTCTCAAATTAGACCTTTAAACCTTTTCCACGCTTCTGTCACATATCTTGACCTAAAGATACTAAATTTTTAATGATCATAGGCCTTTATTTTCTCATATGCCAGTACTCTGCAGTCAATCTTGCTTTACTACATTTGCATTTACACTTTTTCTCACCAACTAGTTCTTCCAGTCTTTGGATACCTTCTCTCCCCTGAGTATGTCTGCATCTCCTGTCAACCTCCATTATCTATGAATTTCATTAACATATCATTTAGTTCTGTGAAATCATTACTTAAGATATTAAATGAAAGAGTATCCTGCAAATAGCTAAGTACTTGTCTTTAACCTTGCAGATCCCCACTGGATAACATCTTACAGATTTTTTTGCCTTTCCACCTGTAGATGCTTATGAAAACCATAAAGGTCTCTGTCATCTGCAGTCTCAGTCACAGTATCATCCTTTTTTCTGGCCTGGATACATGTGATCTTGTTCTCTCATTTCTGTGCGTAACACTGTCGCAAAGGTCTTTGTTTCCAGTCAGTGGCTCAGGGGCATCCATTTCACTCCATCACACGTGTAGTCTTTCCTTCACTGTAGACTCAAATATCAGCTTCAAATATCAAGACCATTTCGCTCTCATCAGCCACAAAGACTGACTTCTGCCACTGATCAGCTCACGATCCAAGCCTCCATCCATTGACTACATTTAAAAACACTTGTTTCTTTTCTCCTTTTTTGTTTTTCAGATTTTGGAAGATTTCCTTGTAAACACATGCAGAACTACCTTATTGTTCTCCTTCATATCCTTTCATAATTTTTTCCTTTGTTCTGAAGACATCACTAAATCTGATAACAGTTAAATTGTTAACATCCTGCCTATCATATTCATCAGCTTTGCCTCCTTTTTTTATCCCTAATAGGGCAGTTTTCTGACTTACAGTCAGATTTTAAGAGCGTGAATCATCATTTTGTTTCATATTCACACAGAATCCTAAGCTATGACTAGGTCCTCTACAAAACACTGAAACCAATAAATTAATAAGGCCAGCAAAAATAGTCAACAAAATAGAAACCCTGAGAGTCCCATTCATCCTGATTTAGTATTAGTCACCTGCCCTATAATTCTTTTCAGCACTACAGATAAAAGCAGAGCTCACAGAAAAGCCTTTCCCAAATCAGTTTATTGCCATTATATTTTTTTCAGTGATATAGCTAGTACTTAATTGACCTAATTTTATCCTTATCTAAGCCAATAAGAAGCACTGATATATAGTTTTGCAGGGAAGAGATATTGTGCCCAATCTTTTGCTTTTATATAAAACTAAAAAAAGTACCCTATGACTTAGCATGCTAATCATAGACTGTAAATAGCAAATACTGGAGGCACTGCTCACAGAAGACCTCACAGGTGATCTGCAGGCTGATATTCTGTAGCACATAACAAAGGTCAGAATGATTGGCAGCCAAATACAACTCCAGAATAGATGAGTTGAATTTGGAATCCCTCATAAAGTGATAAACAGTGAAATCTTCTGTAGATAATTTGTCAGCAAGAAAAACTTTACCCTCACCATGTGAACCTTCTCGCTATTTTTTTTTTTCATGGCATCTCTGTGAACAGCAATGTTTTCTTTTAGTGTACAAGTCTGAAGTGAAAGAATGGAAAATTTCCATACCCTAATGAAACATGAGAAAATTTAAGTTTCGCTGCAATGATCCAAGATCCACAGGCCAAATTTCACTAGGAAATTGTTGGGAAAACTGATCATACATTAAACATGCAGTAATTAAAAACTTCAGGTATGCGTGGTCCACTTGGCTAATCCAGTGACAGAGAAGCAGGGTAAGTTTTAATACAGTCAATGTTTCAAAAGTTGGTATCTTGAAAGCATACATACTTGTGCAACTCCTGGAAGAATAACTGGCAAGACTGGGTCCAGAAGCTGGTACTTAACACCAAATAACACATTCAAATTATGCTTGTTCAAATACAGAAAAAAAAAAAAAATATTATCTTAAACTAACACTGAACATTTTCAGGGACCAAGATAATTTTCTAGGACTAAGGAAACAAAGAGAAGACTTTCTGAGTCATTCTGTCAACTTAGCCACCTATGTGTCATTTCTGCCCCCTTCCATTATGGGAATGCTGCTGCTTAGTCAATAAGCTACTATAAGAAGAAAAACTCCTTACTGGTTATTGTCCCTAGCAGGCTGATGAGCGTAATGTAAGCATCCCTATCCGCAGGGGTGTACAAAGGAATCTAGTAATCTAATAAGCATAATTTCTGCCATTTCTTCTCTTGCTGTCTTTACCTCTGAATTTGACCAATACAGAGTCTCCATGTAAAGTCAGTTGCAAACTCTGGGGAAAAAGAAAACAGGGCGTCTAGCTTTTTAACCTGTCAAAAAGAAGGACTTAGAAACCTTCTATATACAAACAGTCCTCTAATCACTTCTAACCTTTTTCATAGCCGATATAGGTAGGTGCACTTTGTTCAGTTTTTTTCTAGATACAGCTCTGGGGTTAGAAAAAATACAGAAACATATTCAAACCGAGAGAATAATACAAAAAACCTAATAATAAAATATCTAATAATAAAATGTGCAACCTTTGTGATTTTAAATCACTTTTCTTCAAGTTTCTTTATTTTTCTTCAGAATGTAAAAAGAAGCAATTGAAATAAAAAATTGAAAGATGAGTTATTGCTTTTCTGAGTAAATCACCAGATTCTTGAGTTACATTGCTACATAGCAATACACCGTTGCATGTCAACTGAAATACAGATACCACTATAGGATTAAAGGTTGAAAAGTCTTTTACTGTATACTCCTTGACTTTTTTTTTTTGCTTCAAACTGTCCCTTCATATCATTTTACCAAAGATTCTGGTATTTAAACAGGCCTCTTTTTTTCTCTCTCTATGCACACAGGGATTGTCACTGATTCAGGTCAAATTATACTCTCTATTCTTACAGTCAATAGAATTTTACAGCTGTCAAAATTGTTCTAGAATGGTAGAAAAGCTGGTACTTCTGCTTCAAACATGAAAAGACATAGTAAGCCAAGAAAACTCAATAATACACAGAAGGACATATGCTGCAGAGGCCGAGTGATGGGTGAGTATGTTGTAGAAAGTTCTGGTGAAAACACAAGGATGTAGGAGGATTTTGACAGTTGGAAGAAAGGGAAAGGATGCCAGCTCCTCTCTCCTACTCCTGCAGCAGCCACACAGCATAGTGAGGAGAATACAAGAAGCTGTTTTACAATAAATGCCGTTTCTCTTGACCATGCAGTACTGACAGGGCTTTTTCCCTGTGTGTGTCCTTGTATTTCCTGACTTCAAGAAACCAGACAGGATGAGTCTAGGGGTTAAATATGAACAAAATTATTGCTCTTTCTGAAATCAAGAGACATACCTGTATAGATTACAATATTAAGGAAGCCTACTCAATCTAGAGAGTGTTCACCACAGCCTCCCAGTGACTTTGCACACCCCAAAAAAAACACAATGGAAATCAAGGCTGTGGGCTTTTAGCTCATACCTTGAATGCACTCTGAACACCCCAAAGTAAGTATATAAAACACCACCTCCTATAGCATCCTCATCTGCTCATTCTGTGGAAAAAAAAATTATAAAAAAAAAATCTTCCACAACATTAGAATAAAGTCTCCTGTAAGAGTGTCTCTGTTAAAACTGAATAAACATTGAGTATCCTTTTAGCCTGAAGAGATGTATTTAAAATTCTTCCCTCTAAGTCCCCAGACAACCGATGTTGCCAATTATTGGGCTATTTTTTTAACATCAAGTGATGTTACTAGCAAAGCAGAATGAACCAGAGTTTACAGTAGCTACTAGAGAGCTGTCAGAACTACTAAGCCCCTCAAACCTCTATCCTGGCTCACAGCCCTGCTATCACAAAACCCAGAGTCAAAATGTAATTAAAACAAACTTGGAGTGAAATTAAGAGATGCCTAATCCATTTTTGCTGTATTCGCAAAGACATCATTTCAAACAATAGCTTTTGGAATGCGCACAGACTTATTCACATAGTTTTGTTCTGTTTTTCAACAGGAGAAGATTGCTTTAAATATTTTAAAATATTCTGAATGACAAGAGATGCACGCAAACTTGAATAAACTTTTTTTGTTGTTTCCTTAGCATATCTGAGGTAAGAGTCTCTAAAGCTTATGCCTGAATGTTTTACTCTCATATTCCTGTTCCATTCTTTATTAGCTGCTACTGTTTTCCAAATCTCTTTCTTTAATATCTACTGTAAAAACTTCCATAGCATTGTTACCCTTTCCTTGCAAAGTCCACTTCCATTAGGCCACCGAAGCAAGCACATTGACTACAGTTTAGACCCTGTCTTGAACATGTCTTACATGTCATGTTTTTAAGTAAAGTTTAATTGCTTTTATATTTTTTTTTTCGTGTGTGTGTGTGTCACAGTGAGCTTAATCCACATCTCATTCACTTCCCAAAAAAGGGCTGGCAGAATGGAATTCTGCACATCTAGCAAAGGGATCTGTAAGTCATACCAAGATAACATATTTTCATAAAATACAAATAGAATATAAAACAGGGTTCCTTATTTTTAAAAGAATATATACCATTTTTTTATTTTGGGTTGCTATAGATAAATAAGATATACATCAGCAGACATAAACTTCCCATGGTCTCACTGAAACCAAAGCATTTAGCCTCATCTTCTTTTTAGTTATTCATTTTTCACGACACCTTTCACCTTTTTGAAGTGAAGTGCTGAACTACACGGATAGTCTATTTGTTAGCGTATCTATTAAGTTACGAACTGAACAAGCACAGGCTATAAAATGGTCCATAGCATAATATGTGTCACCAGAAGAGAACCAGCCCATCTGCTGGAGTTCTGCACAGACCATTTGCTGAATTCAGCAGTGGGGAAGGAGCATGTAAGTCAATCAGTTCTTGCCACACAAGTAACTGTAACAGCAAAGCATGGGAAGTGCTCTGGATGAATGTAAGTTGCTTAATTCTGTTGGGTGGCATGTATAAGACCACTTTAAAATAAAGTAACTGTGTTGAAGACAATGTATTTCAAGGCATTTCTTTAACTTCTGAGAAGCATTCTTTACCAAATAATTTAAATTAATTGTCCATGGAGGTATAAGAAGTATGGAAAGGTCTTGGGTCAAGAAGAAAGTATTGCCACTCTCTGATAAATAAGTTTGTGTTTCAAATGGTATCAGCTTGTTGTTACTTGTGCTTCTATTCATCCAATGTTCATTAGAGTAAATAATCAATCAGCTAAATAGCATTAAACAAGAAAGGTTTACTGCAAACACTAACCAAGCTCTCTTCGTGATGTTTAGTATCAGAAAAGAGTTCTTTTAGGAATATTTTTTTTTTTTTAAGATCGACTTTAACTTATTCCAAAAAGTATTTCCAATATTATTGAAGGACAGAGATTTTGAGAATTTTTTTGTCCTTACAACATTCCCATACTTGTCTTACATCATAATTTTACTAGGTACTTGTTTCTGGAAGCTTGTCTCCGAACAAAAAATAAAAAAAAGTTGACGTCTTCTGTTGATTTGGCAACTGCATATATGCTTTGAAGCATAAAAACCATAAGCTGCCTTGACTAATCTGCAACAGCTCAGCTTCTTCCCCTGTCTCATCTACGCCACGCTAGCAAAATGGCATGTCCTATTAGGGACCTATTCAAGCTTAAAGTTAACAGGATCTTCCAAGACCTAAAGGCTTTTGGATGATGTCCCAGAGTTCCTGTTCTGAAATACATAGGTGCTTAGGTGTTTCAGTAAAGAACCATCAGATCTATCCAGTGACTGAAGAATTGATGCAGAAATGATAGTTAAGCATTGTTTGACCTTTTGTAATCCATACCATAAGTCCAGAAGCACCTTTTAAACGTACATGCCAACAGCTATTTAGGAAAGCTATGATCCTTCAGTCTGTGGCAGAACGATGTATGCTGCCTAGACCTGAACTGTTTTAGAGGGATACAGGCCCCACTACCCTAGTGGAGCATGGATCTGTAGATGTATGTGCGTAAATTGTTCTTAAATTGGCCAGGATGGCCTGGTTCAATCCAGCCTTAGTGTTAATGCTGTCTCATTTTGACAGAAACAGGTTAGAGATCAACGATCTATGTTACGCTGGCAGACCTAAAAGCGTGCAAGCCTCTGGGGAGTGCTGAGGAGCAGGGTCAAGAATTACCCTGCATCCAGATACAGCTACTAAAATCAGGAGAAAACAGGACTGACTTTTCAACTTAAAACCTTTCAGTGATGACAACACAATGATTTTTGATAGGGTGATAAAGAATTCTTGGGCAGTTTTGACCTTCCATAGATGCAGGGATATACTGGATCCCTTCTGTCACGACTTTAACAGCAACTATACAGAGATATGACAAACTCAGAAAGTTAAGATGAAATCAGGTAGGTAAAATCCACCCTGTAATATTTGTTATATTTGTAACCTTTGAGATGCACTGGAGAAAGAATATTAGAGGAACAGAATAAAATTAAAACATGGAGAAAGTAAACATTGCCACTGCCTTGAAGACGGAAGAAACAGATATGAGGTTTCTTCCACTTGTGATCCTTATTTTCTGTCCAAAATGGAAATGTTTAGCAGAATACTACATTGAACACAGACAAATGCAAAAATCCCCAAAGCTTAATTGAGCTTAATACAACATGGGTGCTTAAAGATTAGGAGGAAAAGATACATCAAGGTTTTCACAATTTGAAGTATCAGTTCTTCAATCAAATCCTACTGTCTGTTGTTTGGCTAGTCAGAACATAATGAGTATCCTTCAGCTGCATGTTTCCAAGAAATAAATTCCCTGTAGGCTAAGGGAAGCACACGGAGCTGTAAGCAAGCAGAATGTGCTCTTTTCTTATCTTTCCTGGCAGCTGTTTATACTTTCATGCAAAGGTTTGTTGAGGATAAGCTGGGGTTAAAAGGATGATCGCCACTGCCCCACATTAGTACTAGCTAGTTATGTCACACAAGCAAACTAAAACTCAATCTGAACAGACAATTTAGAGATCTGTTCTCAATTCTGCTCAATGTGAGCTCAAACATCCCGTAGTCTCATGCAGTGCCTCATACAGTAAGTGTATGGGGATTCCTGTTGGACCATTTTTTAACACTTATTACAAACCTATATACAGGGCTTTCTTCAGATGATACATAAAGTAGTTGAGATTTATATACGTTTTTTTGTTTGTTTTTTCTTTTTTTTGTTGTTGTTTTACAGTCTATTTTAGTTAGAAATCTTTCAAACAAAATACAATATAGCTAGAAACTCTTTGTCTTGGCCTTACACAAGCCATGACAGAAACTTTACTGATTCTTACAAGCAACATTTCACTTCAGGGCACAAGAGGGAAAAGATTCCCTCGAGGGCAGCAGCTACTAATAGCTGAATTAGAGTTGTGGGATGGTTGAATGTCCCTAAAATTTTACCCAAGGTAATCTGAAATAAGCAGTTACGCATGGTGAGGAGAAACAGGTGTAGATTTTCCCTGCTTTCTTCCATGTTGTGACTTAAGGTACAGGATAACAGCAGAAATATTACCTCTTTGGGTGCCCAAACAGGGATTTAGACTCAAGGTTTTTGACAAGGAAAACTTTTACTTATAGAAGAGGGGAGAGAGAAGGGGAATACAGTGCAGGGGCGAAGTAGAAATGATGCCAACTCCCCTAGCATTTCCAAAATACCTTAGTTGCCATAAACATATCTTGGCTTAAAATTTCTGAAAGCTCTTAGCCCCTTTTTTAAAATTACTCTGATAAAATATGCAATACCATGAAAAGATCTGGCAAGCTTTGAATCAACTGGTACTAGATACCTGATACCTGTTTAGAATCATCTATTCGTCAGTCTGATGCCACTGATGTGGCACGTTTGTAAGCCCTTATTAGAGAAAATAATTCAAGTTTATTATGCTTTTTTTTTTTTAATAAGGGCACAGTCAATATTTTAATTCCTCCTCCTAGAAAGAACTAGCAGGTACATATTTTTCAAAAGATTGCCTGTAATTTGTCAATGCACATTACAAATGAAAAGTTACAGTATGTATATGATATAATTGTTACGAGAGGCACTTCATGTAACGTGTCAAGAGTTAATGTTGCACAGGGGCAGTGGTTTCCCTCACTTACTTAAGTGTTGTAGGGTAAACCAAAGTAGTATGAGATTTTTGCGCATTTGGTAAGTCAAAACCAAAATCTCTCTCTTTATTAAGATGTGCAATTTGCAAAAAACCACATGATGTCATCCAGCCACCTTCAGTACAATTAATATCACGCGTGGGAGTATATTAAGGTGTATTATACAGAGTGCACACTACAGTTTAGAGAATGAAAAACACGGCTTAGATTATTTGTGAAACTTTTTTAACTCTAAACTTTTGAATACATCATTTAATAAACTTCTTTGTTCACTTTTAAAAGAACAAAAATAGTACACACTTAGGAAGTGCAATTTGGCATATCTAAAAGTTCAGCAATTTATTCAGGGCAATGAAAGTTCTTTGGCATGATAATGATTCCTACTATTGAGGCTTAGTGAATAGGGTTGTTGGTTTTTCGTCCTGCAGTACAAAGTGCTGATTAACTTGAAATAAAAAGCACGGAGATTTAATCCACTGAAAGTAACAGCGTGAATGTTCTTAATCCATTCATTCTATTCAGTAATTTTATGAGCAGTTCTTTGTACAGAAGTGCATCTTGCAGGAGCTGTAAGCCATTTTTACACTTCATTTACGTAACAGAGGAGACACGATTTAAGGATATGACAATTGAGGGAACCTCTCTATACACAAGTAGAATGTTAATTGAGGGTACGAAGTTGCTGCATCATAAATGTCTCAGAGTATATGATAAGAAGGACATGCCAGGGGTCTCCTAGACCAGGAAAAATAAAACTTTGATAGCTCTCATTTAAATGGTATTATTTTAGGACAACAAGCTGCTGAAGACTGGGGAAAAGTTTTCAATCAAATGAGGGCAGGAATGTTGATTGGAGCAGTAGAATTTCACCAGAAGCAAGACACAGGACTAAGTTATCATACAGCAATCCTCTAGAAACTTAGTCTACAATACTACAAAAACATTTTTTCCCCTGGAAGAATCATATTCATTTTACCAAAGAATATATACTCCTAACCACTAACGATCTCCCCTCAAGTCAGATAACGGCTTGGCAAAGAGTACATATGTGGTACATACTAAGGATGTGAATGAGTCAGAAGTACTTGTACAGTTCTAAATGAATAGCAATTTAGTAGGCATTTAAAAGAAAAATAATTGTGAACTAGTTTGCTTTCATAATAGTTACTATTGTACAGTAGACTAGTCCACAGTGTGCATGGACTCCCTGTTGTCAGCTTGAGTAGTTGCCAATGCGAGTGATGCGCGTACCCTACTGCAACCTGACAATCGGATACACAGTTATACCCTACTTAGTTGGTAAAAGTTCATCTCTATAAATACTTTTGTGTGGTTGTTTATAAAGTAGTTGTAAGTCAGTATTTAAAAAAAAAATAAAATAAAATACTGGTAGGTCACAAATTTGAGATATCCATAAAATACCTCCCTGAAATGCAGTGCTAGCTATGTAGCTGGCACTGTCTAGGGTCAGAATACCAGAATGCCAACTACAGCCAAATAGTGGGCCAGCAAAATATTTATTACACATACAGACATTATGCCCTGGACAGAGCATAATTTGCTTACAATAGCTAAACACTTCAGGCAAGGAGTACTAAAATGTACCATCACTGAAATGCAGAGGTGTTTCGATTTTTCTGAAGCAGGTTTTCCAATTACTGCTTTGTCAGAAATACAAAGGCACACAAACTAAAATCTGCATCCCTGACTTCACAGAGATATGGAATTCTTATATGTATGAAGCTTGCAATCACAATTAATAAACTTCAAAATACAGATTAAAACTACTTCCTTTTTTTTTTTTTTGTTAGAATGACAGAATTTTACAAACATAGGAAAAATTAATTTGTAAGGAACCTCTGAAAGTTATCTAGACCAAAACCCTGCTCAAGACAGCACTAGCTTCAAAACTAGATCAGATTGCACAGAGTGGTGTTCAGATGAGTTTTGAGAATCTCTGAGGCTTCTCGGAACACTTGTTCCACTGTTAAACCACTCTCAGTAAAACCAGTTTTTCTCAGAACTCATCATAATTTTCATTGGTGCAACCCGCAACTGTTCTTTCACAGTGACAGGGAGCCTGTTCCTATCTGTAATATGCATTTGGGAGTAGGAGTGTGGAGTTACATTCTCCACCCCCATCTCTTCTTCTCTTCAGGCTAAACAAGCCTTTCCTGTGTGTCCTGTGCAGCAGTCGCCTAACAGAGATCCTCCTTTGGACTCAAGTTTGGTAGTGTTTCTACTGCACTGAGAGTCCCAAAACTATCAGTATTCAAGTTGAATACTAAAAGCATTCAAACAGGCCTTTGTTGGAAAAAAAAAAAAAAAAAAAAATTACTTTCCTCGACTTGCTAGCTCCACTGTTGTTGATACAGTCTTTTATTAGACAGGGCTACTAATAAGGTGTTAACTTTCATTGCCACCAAGTCACTCTGCTGAACCATGGTCAGTTTGGTCCACCAGGACCCCTAGCTCCTCTTCCGTAGAGCTGCTCCTACCCAGTGAGTCCCTAGACTGTGGTGCTGCATGGGTTATTCCATTTCAGAAGTCTTCATATTTGGTTTTGTTAGACTTGAATGAGATCTGTCAATCCATTCCTCTAACTTATTGACGTCCTTCCCTACGGCAGCCCTTACCCCCCTCAGTCCAACTATTTTCCTCAATCTAGAGTCATCTATCTGTATGCAGACTGGCTGAACATTTATGCCATACAATCACTCCTGTTGTTGCTGATTGTTTTTCAATACGTTTGAAGCCTTCTTCCTCCATCCTCATGATCTACATTTCTAGCTAATGACATCAGGCCTCTTCTTGTTGAGTTCATATTCCCCCACCATATCTGACCTTCTTTTTCCCCTATACCTTATCCACAACTACAAAAAAAACAGTGCTACCATAAAAGCTTCCTTTCCTACTATACACATTTATCTCACCTGAACTGGTTTCTGATATTTACCTTCCTGATAACGGATCACGTATTTTGAGTGGCTACTGGCACCTGAAAACAGAGTGGGGGGCAGGGAAGATGATGGTTTGATCCAAACATATAGCAGCAAAGACAGCACCCTGTGGAGACAATAGCAGCTTTTTCAAACAGGATGTACTCTCCCAGACTTTGAGAAAAAGTGATAATTGGTTGACAGAATCTTAAATTGTTTACCATTCATGAAATTAATGATGGTAAAATCTAGGATAGAAGATTATCCAAGTTCATTTTTTTTATTTCAGGTGCAATAGTCGGGACCAGGGCATATTCCAGCTAAGAGCAGCAGAAAAAATACATTCTTTGAACAGTATTTACAGAAAATAAGTTTTCCTCTCTAGTTATAGAAAGATCTATACTTTCCTTTCAGTAGTTTATGAAGTTTCTGGCTATTTCAAACAATGTGTTTGCATGAAGCCATACCCATTGTTGAAACACAGTAATGTAAAAGTTTTTTTCTGGAGAAAAGTTATATGAGACAGAGAGGTTTCATCATAATAGAGAAGGGCAATCTGACTTTAGATTAGAACAATTTCACTTCAAATTAACCATATAACCAGAAAGTAAATAAGAATAGCATAAAAACAGACTAAGATGATTTACAAAAACATAAATCAAAACAAAATCCCAAGGCTGCAACTACCAATATTATTGTAAAAAGCACAAAGGAGATTATTTTTCTTTCTTTTTAAGTTAAGTTCCATGTAAGATTCTACATTCATGCAAAATTAATTTTCTCTCATCAAAAAACAGAGATTCAAAAGTTAAATGTGAACTTTTGAAGTCTTCTCTCTTGTGTATATGAATTTTTTATGTACCTTTTAATTACATAATGATATACTGCTCTTTGACTCAGGTCTCTCTTTATTAAGGGAGTGTTATTTTTAAACCAGTTCAATATTTTGAGCTGAGACTATAATTCCCAAAGAAGAAAGCCTTTTCCCTAGAAATAACGTAATAAAACAGGAACTCCAACATGAACTCCAAGAAGAGATAGAACCATTCCACATAGTGGAATGGTAGATATGCTTCTGCAGGAGAAATCCTGCTGACATTTTTCTCTCACAGGCATACAGATTTTCAAATATACTTATTGACAAAATGTCATGTATGAGATAGAACTACACTTCAAAGTTCATCTGTAAAGGGATCTCAAATGAAACTATGCTGGAGAAAGTGCTAGATTTTGAAGAGTAGAAATATGGGTAGAAGATATTCTTAGTTCTTCTAGCTGCAGGCTGATTGATTTGCACTAATTGCATCACTTTGTTTTCTTCCATTATGACCCTTTCATAAAATCCAGATGTATTTTATAGGAACTGATCTTCCTGAGTTTATATCGTATATTCATTCTCGATAAAAAGAAAGATGCTTCAAATGATATAAATTCTATAAAAAGACAGCTTGCCTTTTGGGTGATTCTTCAAGTGGATAGGCTACAACATAGAAACTATTTAAGATATTCCTATATTGAAATTTTGATTGATATTGAAAAGTCTCAATTTCATTTATGATATTCTAAGTTAATGGCAGTTTCTGAAACTGCCATCAATTACTGATATGGACGTGACAAATAGCAATACGAAGTTCACTTTTCTTTTAACTCAGCACATTCAAAAGCATTTTTCCACTAAATTTTCAAATATTAGGATTAAGGGTTGTGCTGTCTGAATCCACCTGTGAACTTTAGATACTGAAACAGGCTAGCACAGCACAACTACAGTATAAGAGATCTCACAAAGAATGTCAGAGAGAGGGATAGTCTAAGAAGTGACTGTAATTTCTCTTTCCCCCTCAAGAATTAACAGTAAATGTCATCCTCACCTTGGAAGCATGAGCAAAATATAAAAAAGTCTTTACTTGAACACGGCAATTATTTTAACTGAAAGGTATACAGAGAATATGTTTTGTTCAGCAAGCACTGGGAGACAAAGCATTTGACAGAACTAATTTCCTTTCAGTATCTGCCTTAATTCTTAGAAATCTGCTCTTGGTCAATCTCTGCACAAAGACACCACAGGTTCTAATCAGCTCATGCAGGAATCCCATCGAGTTACAGTTTCCCACAAAATGGTCCTGTACTTCCAAAACAAAACCCTCATAATCCTCAGAGGTCATGGAAACATAAAACAAAGACAAAAGCTCAACTTCATGGGACACCTTTTCTCTCTCCGGAGCTAATTAGCTATTTTATTTAAATCCCAAAGTAGGAAGGTTGCTAATCCTTGACTTCAAAGTTCTCCAACTCTAAAATGTAATTAAAGAGAGCAACTCTTTCTTCCAGTGTGGGAAGAGGTGACTTAATATTTCTGTTTCCTTTCTTTCCTTGTTTCCAAGAGAGCCTTGATTTGCAGAAATACCTCCCTCCCATTCAGCTCCTCCAACTGTGCTTAGGGAGGTAGGGCTACTCTGAGTATTACCTTTTAGTTTTTACTGTTTTGAGTTGTCTTGGATGTAGGTCTTAGGTATAAGTGCAAAACAATTGCCCAAGGTGAAAATATAAGACCAGAATGGAGGGATACGGCACTGACGATGGAAGGAGAACATGAAACCACATACAGTCAGAATTGTCACTAGAGAATATTAAAAGTGCCCTATACAAGTATTTCTTACATACTTACTAGGAGGGACAAAGGCCCTTATATTCTAACTTAACTTCATGGGTAGCATCATTGTGATAAAATTTGACTTACAACTGAAAACAAAAACCTATTTAAATACTACAGATAAATCACATTATTTTCAAAAAAATAGTGAATTTCAACACTAGGTAGACGCGCAACACTTTTAGTACGGATTCTTTATTCGAGATTCCATTATATTTTGTGAAGTAAGAAAGAGATTTTTTTTTTAAATTGCAACAAATTATAGCAAGTCGGCTTTCTAGTTACCATGGTTACAGGTCCCAATAGACCATTCTTTAAGAATTTTCTCCCCAGCCCAAGATAGCAACAGTCTTTTAAAAATGTTATCTAGACTACAGCAAAAGACGATTTATAGTACGTTTATGCTGACATGCAAATTAGCAGAGCTTTTGTTAATGACACTGCCACTTGGGCACAAGCACTGGCATCCTTATACTGAGAATGACAGCTGCTGGAAATTATAGGTCTTAATTCTAAATAAACCATGAGTACTCCAAAAATAAACTCCACAGCATTTTAGTTTGACAAATATGAAAAATATTTACTGTAACTATCTGACTAACCTATGAATAAGAATCCAAGACAGTGGCTTTTTCTCCTGCTGTCATTTCTGAGCATAGTGTTCATTTCTGTCAGGTGCCTCTGTCCTATTTTGCACTAATCTCCATAGCTCTTGCATTATAATTTTCACCATAATTAGTAAGCATATTGGTAATCTTTTATAGCTGTGTACAAAGCAATTTGACCTGTGTTCCATAGCATTGTTCTGTACATTTTGTTTATCTTCTGAAGCTCTTGTACAGACATACAGGAGTGGCATTTAGTACAATTTGCAAACCCATCTAATTCAAAGGGAAGGTTGTTCACGTGTATTTCTTTTCAATATAATAACACAGAACAATGCAACAAATGGATTTGCGCCCAATCTTTTTCAATAGGTGTGACACTTCACCTACAAAATCCAAATACATTCATAGAGCTGTCAATCACCTCAAATTTTCCTTTCAGTTGTAATCATCAGACGTACACCAGGGGGATACAACTTTCAGATTCCTAGAGACAATTGTTTGGAATGACTGCAATAAGGATTAACGGGTAGGCCAAAATGGGTATTTGCTGGCCTGTTTCAGCAAAATGATGGAAGTTTACTGCCAATATTATCCGGTGCAACTTTACTAACGTCAAAGTAACTGAGCAGGTTTAAGCTACCAATGGCTTTTTCTGGCACACATTGAAAGCAAAGAGTACCTAAATACCTTTAAAAACCTGGTTGCTTGGGTTTTTCTTTTTTTACTCCATTGGTATTACTAATGGAGTCATGTGTTTGATTCCCTAGCACACTAACCTGGCAAGAGTATAAGGAAACAAGAAGCAAAGACTTCTGTGACAGTTATCTGGAATGCATTAGGGTGGAGGAACATACACAAAAGTCTATGTGAGATTTACAAGATTTAGTAAGTGTGGTGCGTTACACAAAGACTGTTTCAGGTATACAAATAACAAAAAAAATTATGTAAAATTTTTCCCTGCATAAAAATATCTCCTAATTATTGTCTTTTCTGGTTTCCTTCATTTCAACATCATTTTCTTTTTCCCTCAGAGCCCTATGACTGAAACTGTTTATCATGTCATACCACTACTATAAATTCCTGATTATTTTCTATGCTTACAGAAATTCTCCTTTAGTAACAATAGATTTTAATAGTATAATCTTAACATGCCAACATGTTGGTTTTTTTTCTAATATAGGACATCACATAGAACTTTGGTGAAGTCAGAAAAGTAGATTAAATATTCAGGTAAATATTAATTCAGCAATCCACCAAGGTATCAGACCATCTGCTCAAGACTCAAGAGTTCTTTATCATTGACAAAGAAGGCAGAAAGTGTGAGCAGCAGCTACTTGTAACGCTCTTCGGGCAGATGCATTTCCAGGTGTGGGAAAGAAGTCACCGTTCCATGCTCATTTAACAAAACAGATCTGCCTGTCTAAATATCTGTTTAAGTATCTCAAATTCGTCTAGGTCCAGACCTATATAGTCCACCTGCTAACTCAGGGTGAGTGTGTTTTCCTCCCTCCACCTTTCAGCTAGACTGTAGGTAAGCAGACATGGAGCAATCAAGAGGTAGAAGACCAGAAGCAGCATGAGGAAACATGAAGTGTTTGGCAAAGCAAAATATTTGGTACTGAGCTGGCTCCTAGCTGCAGCTGCAGTGCTATTTCTTTGTCTAAAGAAGTCCTAAGTAGAGTATGTTTCTGGCCAGGGGACTGACCTGGAACCCAGTAGTGTCATCATATGCTCCCTGAACATAAGGAGAGATTCACCCCTCTTTAATGAGCTATACAATGTGAATTCTGTGATTTTAACTCACTGTGGTACAACATGGAGAGAGGAGCACATGCTCACTCAGAATAGGGATTAGGACATAAAATGATGAATTCAATCTTTCTTAAAATTAATAGGGCCAAGAGTCCAACTTGTCATTCCTCACACATGGGGCTTCTCTCTGCCAGACAGTGAAGAAGGTCAGAAGGAGCAGTAGTAAAGTAGCAGGTATGAGTACAAACCGTATTAGGTGCACATCCATAGAAGAAGGTTATGCAAAATAAAGCTCAAGGAGACATGCACCAAACAAAGACTACTGGTTCTCTATACTTCTAGTGGTGAGCTAGATATCGGACATTAAAACTGCTGGACTGCCTCTTGTTGCCCGAATTGTATGAACAGCATGTCTTCGGGAGTGAATGCCTTTCTTCATTCAACTCATAGCGCTCTTAAAAAGTTGGTTTTGTCTCTTTTTCTCTTGGCTGTTTCTCAAGAGTTAAATAATATTTATGTGACACATAACCTGCACCTGCACCACTTCAGTGCTTGCTACTTTATAGCTTAGCCATCTAGAAATTACATAACAATTACAAACTTTAGTCAAAGATAATGAGAGAGTGATCACACTTCCACTGTAGATATTGCTGGAGATCTGAACAACATTAATTTCTACAGCTATTCTATCACATTTGTTTTGAGCAGAACAAGTATTTTCAAAGGTAATGAATAACAACAACAACAACATCAAGGCTAAGCCAAAATTCTCCAAGGCTCTGCCTAGACTAAGATCCAGCTCTGGTACTGGCCCTCTCTTTTGGTCTCCTATTTGTAGAAACTGTGGATCTGAACAGACTACATCGTGGCCTCTTTATGGCTCACGAATCCAAGTTTTCTATCTTTGGATATGTGTGGCTCACATTCATGTTGATCCCATCTTGGCTGGAAGTCAAAGTACAGGAAGGACATATAAACAGACCTTTAAAACAGCTGTAGAAAGCCAGTGCAGGGCAAAACAGAGGAATAACTCAGGAGTAAATGCCAATACAAGAAGCATTAAAACTCACTTTAAGTGAAAAAACATTGTGGTATTTAATTGTGACAACAAAGAGAGCGGGTTCATAGGAAGACTGCGTGCCTCTTCTTCATACTGTAAGCAGGGTTACTGACTAATTTTTCATCAGCCAGAATTTTTTCCATACTTCTACAAAAAAAAAAAGTAATGAGCATCTTGGGCACCAGGACATTTATCCTTTCCCTGTTAAACTCAAAACTATTATGCATTTACTGAAAGGTCTTTTTAAGCATTCATTGAAAACTTGCACAAATTCAACTGAATAAAACCCAGTAAGCTGGAAAGGGCTGCTTGGCAGTACATCCCTGTTGTTAGTGGAGATCTTCCCTGACATTAGCGGAGCTTCATGTGGTACAACTGCTCTGTAAGGAGCTGTGAGTTTCTGACTGAGTGGCCCAGCCATTATACTGTCAATAATTGAATGGTATTTGTGGGCTCCAAAAGACCTATTCTGTCCCTCATGGAAAGAAAAACAAACAACAATAACCACAACAAAAAAAAAAAAAGTTCATATATTTCATTGCTTGAGGGATCCATACTTCTTACAAGAAAAAGAACAGTTATTCCAGGAATTATCATTACAATCTGCATGCTCACAGGATTAAAATATTATCCTTTCTAATACTTTGTGATGTTTAAAACAGAATAATTATTTATATTTCCCATAAGTAGAAATGTACTGTATTATTTCATTTTCAATTACTTAGCCTTATCACCTGGTTGGGATGGAAATGGTGAGAAATAGTTATATGTACTGAGAGTCATAATATGGAGAACTGCAGCACTCCAAAATTACTACCACCAACAACAGATAGCTAATTTCCTTTAACTGCTATGATTCCTATTAAAAGTTTTAATAGCTGGTCCCTTAAATACTGAAGCTTGTTTCACAGTACACTTCCAAGATCAGTTATCTTAGTGTGACACTTCTGAAAAGCGTTAAGATCAGCAGCTTCAATTATTTATTAAATACAGGTGTTCACGGACAAAGTGGTGTTAGCCCCAGAAAGGAAAATGAGACTGTCTGGGAGAATTGTATTACATTTGCCTGATTTTCAGCTAAGGCTCCTCTAATAAAATAAAACTACACAGAATTATCACAACTGATCATAAACCACTCATTTTCTAACAATTCCCTAACTTATTTTTACTGTTGCATATAAAAAAAAGCGTTTTAAGAGAAAGCAGAGGCAAAAGTTATTGCAAGTGCTGGAAGCATTAAATAAGATGGAAGAATAGCAGAAAATTGATTATATAGAATAAAACTAATGGACGTTGGCACACTGTCTGCTTAAGCTCTTCCTTTCTGCTTCACTTTTTAATCGCCCATTCAGTTTAGAGCTACCAGTAAAAAACTGTGAGTCTTGGAACGTTATAGTGCCCAAACTCTTGAAACAGATTGAAGAAGTGTCTTTGGCACCTAACGGTCTTATGTGAGCTGCTTTCCTTTTCTTCCAGAGGCATCCAGTCTGCTTCCATATTCATCTTCTGGTCTACACAGCAAAATCCTTTGCTTCTCAGTTGTACTGGAGATGACTATTCTCTCATAACAAGTCTATCTTCAGTGCTGGTTAATTAATAAGTACATGGTAGCAGAGTCGTTCATCTCGCCCTTTACCACACCAACCAGGTATTTATATGCAGCACATGCTGCAGACTTAATATTAGGACAAGTCTTGCAGTGGTAATCAAGTTCTTACACTTGATTTTTTTTTTTAATGGTAATAATTTATTTCTGAAGTTCCACCTATCTATCCATTAAGTGATGAAGTGTCAGGGCACAGAGGGGAGTAATCTGTTAAGTTGTCTGTGCATATTTTAACTCTTAATTCAGAAGGGGGGGGGAAATGTATCTAATATTAAATAAAACAAATTATTCTCATGTGCATTAGTGTTTTTTTTACCGTCTGAGCAATTTATGTTTTTACATATGTGTAACAGAAATCTAGCAGCTTTCCAATTTATACTCTTCATACAAGCAAATCTGTGACTCAGATCAACAAGATCTCAGAACTCTACAACATCAGCCTTTGCACAGATTCCTAGAACACAGAAAGTGTGAAAACACTGCTAGAAGCTATAAAAAACAGAGGTCTGCGTATCTATTCTAAAATGATTCTAGGACGCAAGTCACCACCCGTGCTCTCACTTTTACATAAGCTCTAAATCCTGGCATTATGTATGTTAATCAAAATTCCGTTTGTTGGTCAATAAATAGTAATAAAACCATCCAAGACTGGTTAAAAAAACATTCAAATACCGTGCTACTCCTACTGGAGTAAATCAATTTACTTACAGGATTAATACGATGAAGACTGCAGACTAAATAGTATACAACGGATCCTACACATACTTGTGAATGCCCTGAACACAGACTACTTTCTTTTTATCCGTTATATAAATATTATCTCATTTTATCAAATAAGTTAAAGATATTACAGATATATATTTAAAGTTAGATTTTAAAGAAATAAGTTTAATTTTAGAACGCCTTGAGACAAAATGTTTATGCTATTTTCTTGTCTTTCCCTGTCATCTCCAAAATAACTTTGGGGCCAGTGGGCCAGTTTCAGGTAGATTTAGCAAAGGTGTAGGGGGTTAAAGAAAATTTGACTTCCTAAAAGATGTTATAAAATTTGAGACAAGGAAAAGGGGAGGTAAACAGGTGACTGTGGACATAGCTACATCCTGAGATACAATCTCCTGAGAGGAAGGTAGACGGAATATAACAGCTACACACCCCATCTGAAGGCAGCTGGGCCAGGCAATCTGCACGTATCTAGTTGCAGGCTCATGACAAAATGCTTTATCTGCAGGAGTGTCACAGACAGACCCAGGAAGGAACAGATGTTATTGCCACGGAAGACAGATCTGTGAGATTAAAGGACAAAAGTCTGTAGGAAACCCGGTACTCTCATTAGCTCTACAGCTGATAGAACAACTAGTACTATACTTACATATATTCACTAGCATGCTTAGACATACTGACTTCCTAGGTGGCTGAGTAGAAACCTCTCAATGGCCTTTCCTATGTGTATACATTGACAGATTATCGATTAGCAAGACACCACTCTTTGTCGTGTGACTGTCAGAGATGGACGCACCGTGTTCCCATGAACTGAACTTACAGTTCTTATTTGAAGACTACATTGGGCAACTGAAAGACTCAAGGAGCCACTAGGGGCTATGTCGTCCTTTGTAAGATTTAACTAAACAAAACCACATCTAATCCTGTTACCTAGAACTACACTGACTCCATGGCGCAGATCTTACTAAAGGAATGTACCACAGATGACTGGTCACAAAATTTCATTTCTCTTCAGGGCACAAACACGAAGACCTCCAGTTCTTACAACTTCATGAAATACTGAGGCCTGGCTTCATTGGAGATTGTCTGTTAAGGACAAATGTTGCTTCATGTTTAAACATACTGGAAGTTACAACACAGAGAACTCTGGTGCTCACAAACCACTGTAACCAACAATAGACAGCAAATTTCCTTTAAGTACATGCCTGCCACAGGACAGGCAGGTAGCCCTTTTCAAGAAATTATTCTTGTTCCTAAGAGAGAAAGAATACTTGCATAATGATAGGCAAATTAAACTTTTTATCTTTGAATCAAAGTTATTTAGAATTGCTTTCTCAGTGACCACAAGTCCAATTAGGTTTGCTTATTTTTATATCCGCAAGACTCTCCTAGGCACAAAGATTTCCGTTTACAAAGGACAGCAAAGTTAATAGCATCACTAGGCAGGCAGAAATCGAAATACTGTAGCACCTAAATGCTCAACCGCAATAGAATCGAAGTGTGTGAACTATGAACATACTTTTCCTTTTCAGTATAATATAAGGTTATAGGGTTTCAGTATAATATAGGGTTATAAAAGGTTTCGAAAATTACTAACACATGTATATATATGGTACTTTTCAATATAACTGCTTTGGGAAACATTGAATTGATTGGTGTACTAAAATATTGTATTAATACTGTCCTGACGTCCTACCAGTTGATGTCCTTTCCTGTTCTTGGTGGAGAATTTCAATTACTCAAACTGTAGCTGTACTACATTAGTATCACGAAAGACCATTTCCAGGCTTGTAGAAGAGGTTCTAGATTTTCTGACAGATACCTTGACCAAGAAAAGAAGCATTTTTCACTCAAATCTCTCCCTGATAGGCTCTTCCCTGCAGACTCCGGACTGAATTAACAGCTGACACCGAAGAGTAAGTTTTGTTGACTGTAATGAGAAAAGTGCTTAATTTTATACAAGGCCTTAATTTGTTTCTTCATCATTTGCCAATAATTTTCCAGAAGTTTCCTAGGTTTAGGGAAGATTGGCCAGATTTTGTAGAGTTGTATAATAAAGACTGAGGCAAGTATCGGTTGGAATTTTCTCAATCTTACATTAATTATTGTCCACTGAAGAGACAAGCAGTAGTTGCCAGTTTAATCGTTTTATGAGACTCCATTCATCATTCATGCTAAAATGGCCCTGGGTAGGTTTTCTTTATCCATTATAAATCAAAATAAATAATGAATAATGATAAGTAATTGCAACTAATGAATCAGACATGGCATTCTTTATTCCCACTGCATCAACTCTACACATGTGCAGTGCTTAGAAAAAGCAGGACCATCTTTACAGACAGCAAAAAATAGCAGAGAGGGTGACACCGCTATTCCAAAGAGCTTTTGCAGCACTTCAGCATTCAATACAAGAGAATAATTTGGAATTATTGTGGATGCTTAGGGAAAAAAAAAAAAAAAAAAGACAGCAATACTTATTTTGATGTTGCAGAGCTGTGAGGTGGACTTGCATCACGAGTGACAGACTTTTGCATAGTTATTAGTAGCATGTGGGTTATACATGAAAAATAGTACTCAGGTTTACACTGCTTGAGTTTTTTTCCATACCATTTACAAAATCTGTGAGTTCTTTAAAAATAGATTTGTGGATCCTTGCCAGATTTTCTTAAATGCATTTCATATTTACAGAAGTAGTCCTGTAACACATTTACTCTTTTTTTCCATTGACGTTTTTAGCTAATATATATTCGATACAGTGGTGAATTAAAGATTAAAAATTAGGAAGCGTTGTTATTGTTGGGGGTAGCATTAAAGTCCTCAAGATAAACAGGCAAGAAGATAAAAATAAATAGTTGATATACACGTGCTTAACACAACTTCGAAGTCACCCAAAATGCAGTATGTACACAGTGTACGAAAATTAGAGAACTATTATATTCATCTTCTCTAATGTGTAGTATCCAAAGATACATGATATCTGAGAAATCTAGAAAATATACAGAGCAATTCTGCATGTAGTGTAAATTTGAGCCACCATCACAATATAATGCTTGACCAATCAATACTCCATTTTATAATACATTTTGAAAATAAAAAAAAAAAAGACTTCACTATTGTATCTGATGAACAAGCTATGCCAAAAAATCGTTAGAATTAAAAACACTAAATACAGTAAAGGTGCTTCAGGTCAAGAAAATCTATCATTTAATTTAATCTGAAACTCACTTTTTTTGTTAAATATTTGAGAAATAAAAATTAACTTCATAAAAAAAGTATTCTGGCATAGGAAATGGGAGTATTTTGTTCTATATATCTGGAGAAGGTTTTATTTTTATGTTTTCAGTTTCTGAAAACCTTTTAGTCAAAACAATTTGCTAAATTTGATACAAATAGTTTTTCTCAGAGTCATACCCCAATGGAAAGTGATATGCCAGAAAACTAATTCTGCAATGAAGTATGTGGAAAATAGATCTATGAAGGTATTCATGTTGATCTTGTAGGAGCAGCTGGATGCTAAGAAAGATTCTATTACAGCCTTAGTCATAACAGAACACAAATATGATGGAAAAATCTAAATATGTTAATTTGATGTTTTTGAGTAACACGGGAAAATAATTGATTATTTGAAAAAAATAGAAACAAGAGCAATTATTTGAACTGCACTGCTAGGAAAAAAAAAAAATGTATGCAGCCTTTTTCCTACACTCCACACATGATTTAGCTGTCCTGGTTTGAGTTAGAACAGAACAATTCTGTTGTAAAAAAAATTATTTTTACCTCTCAGTTCAGTTCCTTTAACTAACCACACTTTCTGAAATTAGCAGCCTGTTTTCACAGGCAGTGGCTGCTTCTAGCAGTGATAACGCTCAATGTTTAGAGTTAGTACCAGGGACTGGTGTGCGGACCAAGGCCACTGCTAGATCCTGTGCACCATGTTGGGGGGTACAGAAATAAAAAACTGCACCTGCGGGGAGGAGTGGACAGATGTGTGCCCCTTAACTGCCCAGCGGGGTATTCCATCCCATA
>VWZK01011480.1:12254-27615 GCA_013396935.1 Baryphthengus martii | reverse complement strand
AGCGGGGGGAGGGGGCTTCGTGGCTCCGTGTGACCGGGGACGCCCCCGCCCGGCACAGCCAGGACCTGCCTCATCCACCTCCAGGGCTCCCAGATCCCGCCGGACGCCCACCCCGGGGACCTCCCCCGTGCCGTCAGCCCCCGTCAGCGTTGCGGTTCCCAAGCCCTCCGGGCCGGGGCTGGGACTCTGGGAACGGAGGCTCTGCGGAGCCCGGCTCGAGGGCTGGGCCACGGAGGGGGGATTTGGGGAGGTTGCGAAGGTCTCTTGTTGGACGGGGAATCGTGGGATGGGGAGAAACAAGGGCACGGAGAGACCCGGTGTAACCGGCGGCCTTGGTGGCCCAGGGAGCTCCAGGCATTGGCCTCGCTGTGGCCGCCAGGGCATTGCCCTCCTCCTCCTCCTCACAACCAGGATCCTGCCTGGCCCCATTCGGAGCAACCCTCGGCATGAGCTTGTGCCTGAACAGCTCAGGCTTCAGCTCAGGGTTTTGGGTGGAATTGGAGCCACTTTGGTGAGCTCTGTGGCACAGGGAGGGGGTTTAACTGCGCTGGTCACTGGGGACGATGCCCCTCAAATTCTGGGGTCAGTTTTGGGCCCCTCACTCCCAGAAGGACCTCGAGGGGCTGGAGCGTGATCAGAGAAAGGCAACGGAGCTGGGGAAGGGACTGGAGAAGTTGTGAGGAGCGTCTGAGGGCCCTGGGGGGGCTGAGCCTGGAGAGCAGGAGGCTGAGGGGAGACCTTCTGGCTCTCGACCCCTCCCTGAGAGGAGCTTGGGCTGAGAGGCGGCAGATCTCTTGTCCCCAGGTGCTGGGACCAGAGGAACCGGCCTCCGGTGCCCCCAGGGGAGGTTCCGCTCGGATCCCGGGAGAAATGGCTTCTCCACGAGGTTGTCCAGGCCTGGCCCAGGCCAGGGGGGGAGTCCCCATCCCGGGATCAATCCCAACCCCCGGAGCTGCAGTGCTGAGGGACAGGGCTCAGTGGTGCCCTGGCAGGGACAGGGTCAGGGTTGGACTCGAGGAGCTCTGAGGTCTCTTCCAACCCCACCGGTCCTGCGGCTCTCTGGCCGTATCCGCAGGGGCGGCCGCTGCGCGGCAGAGGGAGGGACGCGAGCGCCGGAGCGGAGGTTTTGAGAAGGTGATTGGAGAACGATGCGGTACCATGTATACCTTGAGCCACTGCTTCTCGGTCAGCGAGTCGCTGTAGTCCACCTCCTTGCGGTGCCGTGAGCCGCGCCCAAACATCTTCTCCTCCTCCTCCTCACAGGTCAGCCGCTCCACCTCCGCGTCGTCCTTGATGATCCAGGAGGGCAGCTCGTCCTCCTCCATCAGCCGGGGTTTGCGCTTGGGGTTCCGCGCCTCCTCCCGCCTGCGGTCCAGGTCCATCCGCTGCCAGAGGAGGGNCGGGGGAACCGCGCGGCGCGCTCGTCAGGGGCAGAGCGGCGGCAGCCAGAGGTCAGACCTAGGGAAGCCGGCGGCCGTGCCGGTGCCAGGGAGCTCTCTGTGCTCCACCGGCATTCCCTGGGTATGGCTCCTGCTACCGCAGCCGGGCGGGGACGTCGGGCTGGGGGGTTGGGCACGGAAGCGAGTCGTGTGCCGGGAGAGCTGCCGGGGCTGCGGCCACACTGAGAGGAGAGAACAGCTCGGGGCGACAGACGCCCAGCCTCACCCAAAGCGCCCGGCCCTGCCAAAACAGCCCGGCCTCGCCACGGCTTTGCCTAACCGGCGCTGTCCGACAGACGGTGGCTCCTCAAACGAGGCTCGGTCACGCGCCGTCTCCTTCACCGGGAGCTTTTCCTTCATTTTAAACGCTCCTCATCCCACCTCCAACCGTTTTCTCAGGCTCTTTTGGGTGGGGAAATGGCTTTTTGCTCAGGGACTGGGGTCTTGGCACAGGGAGACTGAGGGTCCCAGCACTGGGGGACTGGGGGGTCCCGGGCACAGGGGGTCCCAGCACTGGGGAACTGGGGTCCTGGCACAGCAGGGACTGGGGGTCCCGGCCCTGGGGGACTGGGGGTCCCGGCCCCAGCTCCTCCTTCTGCAGCTGGAGCAGAGCCCAGGGCTCAGCCCCTCCCCGAGCTCATCCCTTACCGGAGCCGGGAGGAGCGCTCCCGGTTTGTTTTACCCGTTAACGAGCGGCTTGGTTAAGCCCTCTCGGCCACTTTCAGCTCGAGAGCCCCTTCCGGGCGCCGGCAGGAGCCCCGCTCCGTGGGCACCACTCCTCCTCCGCGGCCCGCGCCGCGCTCACCATGAACAGGTCGAACTCCTCCTCGTGCCGGGCGATCATCTGGTTGACGGTTTCGTCGTCGGGAACTTCGTCTTCTTCCTGCAAGATTTTAAATCCCCGGTTCAGCGGCAGGAGCGGGCGGCGCGGCCAAGTTCCCTCCGCTCGGAGCGCGGCGCCGGACGTCGACCGTTACCATCCGACGCCTGTTCGGTCGCCCGTGAGAGATGCGCGTGCGGTGCTCGGTTGGTTGTTTTTTGGTTTTGTGTTTTGTTTTTTTTTTTTTTTTTTTTTTTTTTTTTTTTTTTTTTTTTTTTTTTTTCTCTTTTTTTTTTTTTTTTTCTTTTTTTTTTTTTTGGTTCGTTTTTTTTTTTTTTTTTTTTTTGGCGGCCTCAGCGTCGTTTCTAGCGGCCAGGTTTGTCCGCGGTGCGCCAAGAGTCACCGGCAAGAGCTGGCACGTGCGTCGGCGGGCTCAGCGGCGAGGCCGAGGATTGAATGGGCGTGGAGACTGAACAACCCCTCTCACCTTTAGAGGTGGTTCCTCCAACTCAGCGTTCAGGCACAGGGTGGAGGCAGTGTGGGGGAAGCTTCCACTGCCACTGCCGCTGCCCGCGCTGTATCTGTTCTGTGGATAAATAGAGGACTTCAGTCTCCAGGGCTGTCAATCCGGCAACCTTTCACCGACGCCACAAAAACTCACTTCAAAGAGAAAACAAGTCTTCATGCGCCTGGTTTTTTGTTTTTTTTTGTTCTCTTTGTTTTGTTTCGCTATTTTTGTTTTCCTCTCTCTTCTTCTCTATTTTTTTTTCCTCTATTTTTTTTCTTCCCTATTTTTTTTCCTCTATTTTTTCTCCCTATTTTTTTTCTTTCTCTCTAATTTTCTTCCTATTTTTTTCTCTTTCTCTATTTTTTTTCTCTCTCTTTTTTTTCCTCTCTTTTTTCCTCTCTCCCTATTTTTGTCTTCTCTAATTTTTTTTGCTCTTTCTCTCTATTTTTTTTCCTATCTCTCACTCTATTGTTTTTCCTCTCTATTTTTTTTCCTCTCTATTTTTTATTCTCATTCTCTCTATTTTTTTTTTCCTATTTTTTTCTTTCTATTTTTTTTTCTGCCTCTTTCTAGCCCCCGCACGCCCTTGGCCTCCAGGACACGCAGAGCGGCGGAGCGAAAAAACAAACAAACAAAAAAAAAAACAAAAAACAAACGAAAAAAACCAAACCAGCCACACGTTTCGCCATCCGCGCTCCGGAGAAAAAAAAAAAATAACAAGGAGGAAGCCGCCGGCGCCGGCCTCTTACCTCGTCCTGCTCCTCGTGCTCCAGGATGGCCTGCAGGAAGGCTCGGCGCTCGTGGCTCGACGACTTCTGGTCAAACATGCCGGCCTGGATCACTTTCTGGTCGACGTTCAGCTTGTACTTGGCGGCGGCCAGGATCTTCTCCTCCACGCTGTTGACGGTGCAGAGCCGGAGGACGCGGACTTCATTCTGCTGCCCGATGCGGTGAGCGCGGTCTTGGGCCTGCAGGTCCTGTCGAGGAAACACGGCGGCGTCAGGGCGGGGAGTTCCGGCCGAGGAAAAGGCGGCGGGGCCCAGCCAGGGAAAAAGGCGCCGTCGTCGGCCGGGGGCGACACGCGGCAGCGCCGGCCGAGGGTAAAATTTGGCGTCGTCGGCCGGACGATTCATAGCCAAAGGTAAAACGTGGCATCGTCGGCCGAGGGAGTTACGGCCGAGGGCAAAGCCGGGGGCGTTGGCCGGGAGATTTAAAGCCGGGGCCAAACGCGGCACCACGGGCCAGGAGATTTAGAACCGGCGTTTGACCTCATGGCCGTGGGAGCCACAGGCAGCACCCCGACCCCCCTCAGCTCCAGGGAATTCCGGTGACGGAACCACGGCGGCTGCTCTCTCCTTAGGAGACCGAGCGGCACCCGGGGTGAAAAACCGACGCCAGGGCGCGTGGCAGCCAGGACCCGGGGCCGGTTCTCTGCCTCCATCACCGGGAGCGAGCCTGCAGGGCTCCAGCAGCGCCAGGCTCCGAGGACAGCAGCGGTTCGAGGCCTTGGCTCGTGGTGGGAGGAGGAGGAGGAGGAGGAAAGGCCCTGTGAGCTCAGCTGCTGGCAGAGTCACTAAAGTTTTAGCTGTACAAGGCTCTGGGTTTCTCCTCACCTGGGTGCCGGCAGGGCCCAGTGCTGCCCGGGCTCCTGCGTGAGGCCGCGCCGGACAGACGGACATGGAGAGTCTTCATCGTGTCAGCACCGGCTCGGAGGGGAGCTCAGGCTGGAGAGCGAGCGCTGAGCTCTTCCGGAGACGGAGCCACCTTCTCCAGCCACCCCGCCGGCTTCGGGGGGCTTTGGGTTGGGCCTGGCTGGTGTTTTGGCGCCTTTTGGTTGGGCGTGGTTGGCGTTTCGGGGGGTTCTGGTTGTTTTGGTGCATTGTGGTTTGTGTTTTAGTTGTTTTGATGGGAGTTTTGGTGCATTTTGGCTGTTTTGATTGGCATATTGGTGCAAAACGGTTGTTTCGTTTGGTGTTCTGGTGTTTTGGTCATTTTGATGGATGTTTCGGTGGGTGGGTTGGTGTTTTACCTGGTGGGGGTTCCAGTCGCTGTCGAAGATAATGACGGTATCGGCCGACTGGAGGTTCAGGCCCAGGCCGCCAGCCCGAGTGCTCAGCAGGAAAATGAAATACTCGGAGCCGGGTTCATTGAAGGTCTTGAGCAACATCCCCCGATCCTCCGCCTTCGTGGTTCCTGCAACGGAGACGAGGGGTTAAATCCTGCCCTGAGGATGCTCCCGAGAGGCCGAGGGGCGGGAGGGGGCTCGGGAAGAGGGTTTGGGTGCCGGGGAGCTTGCGGGCACCGGGCCGGTCGGCGGGAAGGGCGAGGCCGCCCGGGTCCTGCGCATGACCCCCGTGGCAGGGAGTTGTGCGGCTGCTTTCGGTAGAAAGACTCGAGAAAAAGGGGCAGAAGGGAGAAGGAGGACTAAAGCGGCGTCCGGGCCGCCCGGGAGCGGATCAGGAGATCACCCAGAGCTCGTGCTGGTGGCACAGCCGGTTTGAAGGTGGCGTGGGGCTCGTCCGAGGCTGAGCGGTTGCGGGAGGCCGGCAGCAGCAGGAGACCGAGCTCAGCGCCGCGCGAAGGTCTCTCCCGGCCCGTCCTCCCCCAAACCATCGCCCTCCTGCTCCGTGAGCTGCCCAGGGAGGCCACGGCGGGCAAGGGGAGCTTGCCCCGCGCTTCAGCCGCGGCGTGGAAAGGGCTCGGTGCCAGTCATGCCACAGGGCTGCGTCTACTCCCGCTCGGTGCCGGGGAAGGGGCTCAAAGGGATGAGTTACGGCCCAGCTGGGAGCAGAGGGGCCTGGTGCCAGCACCGCGCCGCCAAAACACCCGTCCCCTGCTGGGAGTCGTTAGACGTTGTGACCAACGGAGCAAAGGGCTCCGGGAGAGCGAGTGGGAAGGAGGGAGCTTGGCTCAAATCGGTGCTTCAGGCTCATTCTGCATTTTGCCTCCTCAGGAGCTCAGCACATCCTTCCAGAGGTCGGTTATTTAAGGAGCCGACGCCGCTCTGTGCCAGCCAAGAAAGGGTCGGAGTCGGCACAGGTGCCGGCGGCTTCATGTCTCTACAGGCATCTGGTGCTTTATTCCCCCCAAAAATAATCAGTGAATTGGCTTCCCTTTGCCACTAAATCAGCTTTGTTCACACCCCGAGCCGGACACTTTGGATTTAAACCCTGAGCCCAGGGAATTCATTGGTATCTGGCAGTGGGGCTGTGCAGCCTGGAGACCTTCGGCTCCAGGGAGACCTTCCGGGGGCCTTTCAGGGCTTCCAGGGGCCTGTCAGGAAGATGGGGACGGACTTTGGAGCAGGGCCTGTTGGGACAGGACAAGGAAGGATGGTTTGAAACTAAAAGAGGGAGATTTCGACTGGACAGAAGGGAGAAACTGTTGACACTGAGGGTGGTGAGAGCCTGGCCCAGGTTGCGCCGAGAGGTGGTGGCTGCCCCGCCCCGGCCCCATCCCAGGAGAGGTTGGATGGGGCTCTGAGCAATCTGCTGGAGTTGGGGATGTCTCTGCTCCCTGCAGGTTGGACCAGAGGAGCTTGGAAGGTCCTTTCCAACCCAAATCTGTGTGTGATTCTGTAATTTATGTTATTTTAACAACATTTGAGGCCTTTCCCAGCGTCCGGAACGAAACGGTCGCTTGGCAGAAGTTCAGCTCCGGGCTGGCCCCGGAAGCCGAGGGTAACTCATCGGCTCAAAGGCCGCGTTTCACGGTTTTAATCACCTCCGTTAATTGCTTTATGACCTGCGATGGCCTCAGACCCGCTCCCCTTGAGGCAGGGGTGGAACCCAGGGCGCTCACCTCACCCCCCTGCAGGGGCTTCCCTGGGTGTCCCCACCTGGCAGAGCCACTCACCATCCAGCCTGAGGTATTTGAACCCGCGGTAAGCGAAATAATCTTCCATGATGGTCATGAGGGAGGTCATCTGGCAGAAGAGCAGCACCTTGTGGTTGGTGGCTCGGAGTTTGGGGAGGATTCGGTCGAGGAGCTCAAATTTGCCTGAGGCACGGTACAAATCCAGCCTGGGAGGGGAGGAGGGAAATGAGGGTTTGGGGAGAAAAGTCACCAGCAGGAGTGACTGTCCCCCTGTGCTGGGGAGGCTGCAGCTCAAATCCTGGGGTCACTTTTGGGGCCCTCCCTCCCAGAAGGACCTCAAGGGGCTAGAGCAGGGCCAGAGAAGGGCAACGGAGCTGAGGAAGGGGCTGGAGAAGTTGTGAGGAGCGTCTGAGGGCCCTGGGGGAGCTGAGCCTGGAGAGTAGGAGGCTGAGGGGAGACCTTCTGGCTCTCGACCCCTCCCTGAGAGGAGCTTGGGCTGAGAGGCGGCAGATCTCTTGTCCCCAGGTGCTGGGACCAGAGGAACCGGCCTCCGGTGGCCCCAGGGGAGGTTCCGCTCGGATCCTGGGAGAAATGGCTTCTCCACGAGGGTTGTCCAGGCCTGGCCCAGGCTGCCCAGAGCAGGGGGGGAGTTCCCATCCTGGGATCGATCCCAAACCCCTGGAGCTGTGGTGCTGAGGGACAGGGGTGCGTGGTGCCCTGGCAGGGACAGGGCAACACTTGGGCTTCATGAGCTCCAAGGTCTCTCCCAACCAAGCGATTCCCAGAGGCTCATCCCTGCTCACTGTGACGCCACCGGTTCATTTTCCACATCCTAATAAACCAGCCCTCGAGGAAAGCCCCTCATTGGAGCTCTGGGGTCCCCACTTACCCCTGCACAATCCCGCCGGTGAACCCCAAGTGCTCGGAGAAGGATTCCTGGGGCAGAAAGACCAGGGGTGTTAGAGACGGGCCTCACGCACCAATAAACCCAACAAAACCCTGGAACTGCCCAAAAAACCAGCCGGCCGGGCAGGGAGGCCGGGCGACGGCAGAGCTCCCGCTCCCAAAGGCCCTCGGGACGCCGCTGTGGGAAGCGGGCGGAGGAACAGAGCCGGGTTAGAAGGACACGCTCGGTCTGGCCGCTTTTAGGCCGTGTGGCTTCCCCAAGCCCATTTCAGGGCAGTTTGGGCGGGAAGGAGCTGGCTGAGGGGAGCCTGCTGGGCCCAGCACCACGGCGAGGGCCGGCGCTCGGCCGCAGCCGCCGTTGGGTTCATCTCCACATGCCCGTATCTCCTCTCCCCCTCCTCCTGCTCCAGGTTATTTAGGAGGGGACGGAGCCCGTTGCGGCGCTGAGCCCCCCTCACCTCGATGTGCTGGAACATGTAGGGGTGGTTGCAGATCTTCCGCAGCTGCATGATTGTGTTCATCAGGGTTTTCGTGCCGCCCTTGCCCTGCGCAGACCGGACAAGAATCACAAACCCGGACGGACCCCGAGGTCCAACACGTTCCCAGGGAATCTCCTTGGAGGGGTCAGCCGGGGCTTTGCAGCCCTGAGGCTCCGGCACCGCCTGGATCGAGCTGGAGCTGTGTCCAGGGCTCTGGAGCCGCCTCCAGGGGTTCCGGAGCCGCCTCCAGGGGTTCCGGAGCCGCCTCCAGGGGTTCCGGAGCCGCCTCCAGGGGCTCAGGGTGGGCAGCTGGGGGCCAAGGTCCAGGTTTTATCCAGACCTTGGGGTCACTTTGAGGAGCAGAAGCTGCCGCTCTGGGGGAGCCGAGCTGAAGAACACGGAATTTTTCACCTCCAGCCTTTACTTCCAAGGGTCTCTCTCATTGTCCCTTGTAATTACTGTCTATTTGGCTTCCTGATCACGTCGAGAAGCACTTGGGGGGGCCCTCCCTGGGGTCCTGACCCAGCAAGGAGCTCATGCTGGGCCAACCTCAATCCACCCCCCTGGAGTCAGCCCCTAACAGGAACCCACGGCTCTGACCTCGTCCGTCTGTCCCCCAGGACTTCTTGCTTTGCTTATAAANCGAGAGCCAGAAGGTCTCCCCTGAGCCTCCTGCTCTCCAGGCTCAGCTCCCCCAGGGCCCTCAGACGCTCCTCACAACTTCTCCAGACCCTTCTCCTCCAGCCCCTTCCTCAGCTCCGTTTGCTTTCTCTGGCCCCTCCAGCTCCTTCTGGGAGGGAAGGGCCCAAAACCCACCCCAGGATTCCAGAGGTGGCCTCCCCAGTGCCCAGTCCAGGGGGACGATCCCTGCCCTGGTCCCAGTGGCCACACTGGTGCTGAGACAAACCCAGGACACTGGTGGCTCCTCATCCCCCTGGGCACCCTCTGGGCCCCCTCTGGCTCAGCTCCAGCCACCTCTGGACCAACCGCCCCAGGTCCTTTCCCTCTGGGCACTTTCCAGCCGCTCCGCCCCAGCCTGGAGCGGTGCCGGGGGTTGTTGTGACCCAATCCCACCCACCCCGAGGCGGAGGCAGCTCCGGCAGCTCCTCCTTGGCCGGTACCTTCTCGGGCAGCTGGGCTTCCACCTCCTTCTTCAGCCTGCGCAGCAGGAAGGGGCGCAGCACCTTGTGCAAGCGCCGGATGATCAGGATGGTTTCCTCTTCGTTCAGATCCACCTGCGGCACCGGGAAAGGGAACGTCACCCACAGACCGGTCCCCTCCTTGGGGAGCTCCCAGGGCCAGGGCGAAGTGCCGCCGCCGCTCGGCACCGGGATGGAGAAAGCCCCTTTGATGTAATTGCTGCGGCCTGAGGTTTCTGCTCTGATTTGGTTTGATTTTGGGCTCCTTGATCTGCCCCATGACCGGCTCTGGGCTCACTTATCCCCCCCAGGTGCCCAGTGACCTGCTCTGGGCTCACTTCTCTCCCCGCCAAGGTGCCCAGGAGTCGCGTGAAGTGCCTCCAGAGCCACCAACAGCAGCTCCGGCAGCGCCGGCACCGTCTGACAACACCAGCAAGAGACCATCCGGCGTCTCCCACCACGGCCCGGACACCGGCAGCGGCAGGAGAACAGTCGCTCAACCATCGCTCCAGCTCTTCCCCAGCCTTCCACTAAACCCCAACGTCCATTGGACGGGACGTTTGTCCGCACGTCAAGAGTGGAAGTCGAGTGGTGTTTTGGGGGAGCCTCAGCCAAGCTGAAGCGCCCCAACCGGCGCCCCGACGGTACCTTTTCTCCGGTCATGGCGAAGGGGGCGTTGAACCACTGCTCGAAGGTGCTGCAGCTCTTGAAGATGGTGGGCAGGAGGAAGTTGAGCAGCGCCCAGAGCTCCGGGAGCTTGTTCTGCAGCGGGGTCCCCGTCAGCAGCAGGCGCCGCGGGGCCACGTAGTGCGTGTTGAGGACCTGGGTCAGCTTGCAGTGGTGGTTCTTCATCCGGTGGCCCTCGTCCACGATCATGTACTTCCAGCGGATCTGCGGGAAAGCAAAGGGGGAGGGTGGGCGAGGGGCGGCAGCGGCTGGAGAAGCTCACCCAGAGCAGATCCAGAGCCGGCCGGGATCGATCCGAGGCGGCCGGGATGGTGGGATCCCACCCTCACCGCCCCTCCGGAGAGCTCTGTGTCTCTGCTGGATGCGGCAGGAGCCGGGAGGGAGGAGGAGCCCTTGTGCCAAAGAGCTAAGAGCCCGGCGACGGCTTCGGGGAATTTCAGTACTTTTTGAGCTTTTGGGCCGTTCCCAAATCCGGCGATGTCGGGCCGAGGTCAGGCCCACCAGCCCCACCAGCGGCTCTCCGGCCGCAGCCCCGAATTCCTGCTGCCAGGACTCACCTTGGCCAGGATGTGCTTGTCTTTGATGATATATTCGTAAGTAGTGAGCAAGACGTTGAATTTCCCGCTGCGGAGCTGAGGTACGAACGCTCGTCTTGCTGCCGGAGAGCCCTGGTGAGACAATTCCAAAGAGAAACGTTAAACCGGGACGTCATTTCCCTGCAAAGAGGGGTGTTGGGAGTCGGAATCCACACGGAACGGCTGTTCCAGTGATGGGAAGGCAGCAGCTGGATCCCTTCTGCTGTTAAGGAATGGAAACCAAGCGTGGATTTCATGGATTTAGCACCAGGAAGCATCCCAGCTCCCTCGGGATAATAGAAACGCTGTTTGACCGGGAGGAGAAGCCAAACCAGCATCCGGGGAACCCTCCCGGTCGGCGCGTGCGGAACTAAAGCCGGTACTTGCCTTGTACGAGACCTTCACCACGGAAGGAGCCCATTTGTCAAACTCGTAGGCCCAGTTGGACAGGGTTCTGGGGAACAAAAAAAAAAACCAAAAAATAAAAAAGAGGGAAAAGGTCAAACCGGCCGCTGGGAGATGGGGAAGGCGGCGCCGGACGCGGGAACGGGCGGGAACGTACGAGAGAGGGACTATGATGAGGAAGGGCCCGTTGATGCGCTTGTGCTCCATGAGGTAAGTGATCAAGGCGATGGTCTGGATGGTTTTGCCCAGGCCCATCTCGTCGGCCAGGATCCCGTTCAGGTTGTTGTTGTAGAGGGACACCAGCCACTCCAGGCCTTTGATCTGCGGGAGGACGGCGGAGAAAGCCGGGCTGAACCGAGTGGAAGACGCCCAGCCCTGCTCCGCGCGTCATGCCGACAAGCTCCCTGCTCCCAATTAGCGACCTCATTTTAATTACTTAGATCCAGTTGTAGGAATTCACGTATTCATGGAATCACGGAATCATTTGGGTTGGGAGAGGCCTTGAAGATGGAGTCCAACTGCTCCCTCAGCGCTGCCAGGGCACCGCTGAGCCCTGTCCCTCAGCACCACGGCTCCAGGGATTTGGGATCCATCCAGGGATGGGGACTCCCCCCCCCTGCCCTGGGCAGCCTGGGCCAGGCCTGGACAACCCTCGTGGAGAAGCCATTTCTCCCGGGATCTGACCAGAACCTCCCCTGGTAACAATCCCTATCCTGGTCCTGCTGGGCCCAGCTCCCATTTCTGGTTACCGGCAGCGTTCCGGCACAGCCCAAATCCCAGGGAACCCCCCGGCAGCGCGTGACGGCGTCCGGCAGAGCCTCACCTGGTACTGCTTGAGGACGCCGTTGACCATCAGCGTGGACTGTTTGTCCACCCTCTCGGTGACGGCGTGGGCCACGGCGTAGTACGACTGCAGGCCCCTGGCCAGGGCCTGCGACACTCCGTACTCGTCATCCACGTCCTGCTTGGCGTTCCTGGGGGAAAAGGGAAAAACGCAGGGGTAAGAGAGAGGAGAACGCTTCCCTGCCCAGGATTATCTTGGTGACTCGGTTGGGCACAATGATTTTAAGTCTTTTCCAACCTGAACGATTCCCGGATTTTCGCAATACCCGCCAAATTTGGCCTCATTTTGGAAAAGCTGCTCCCCCAAAACAAAATCGGGAGCGGAGCAAACGCCGAATTTGGCTCCTTTGGCACAAAACCGCGTGAGGTTCCCGCAGGCGACGGTGGCGGAAGCCCCGACGGCGGGCGAAGGGCTCACTCGATAATGTGCCGGGCGTCCACCTCCGAGACATCGTCGCTGTCAGGATCTGGGATCTTCTTCTTCTCCTCCACGGGCAGGGCGGGCTGGGCCGGCTGCGGCTGCTCCTCCTCTTCCTCCTGCCAGGGGACACAAAACCCACCTTTCTGAGCCCAAAGCCGCTTTTCTTACGGAACCAGCAGCAAAATCCGCTCGGGAGGGACCGAGCCTGCGGAGAACGGCTCCGGACACCCCAGAGGAAGCTCTCCCAGAGCCTGGAGCTCCCACATCGGCTCTGCCTGTTTGGCTGGGCCCGCTAACGAAGGCAGGGGGCCCAGGGCCCGCTAACGAAGGCCGGGGGCCCAGGGCCGCATCATTTAAACACATCTGAATGTCCAAAAAGCGACGTGAGAAACATCAGGGGAGAAATCCAGGTGGCTGACGAACTTCTCGCCACCGCCTCGCTTGTCTTTACGTGGCTTTTGGGTTCATTTTGAATAAGTTTATTCGAGCTGACAGAGAAAATGTAACTGCAGCGGTGAGCTCAGCGCGGCGCACGCAGCCGGTCCCTGTCCTCTCGGAAACGTTCCAGACAGGGCAGCCCGGGGGGTTCTCCTTACCTCCTCCTCCTCCTCTGACCCACTTTCTTCGCTGTCAGATCGTGGAGCTACTTCATATCTAATTAAAGACAAATATTAATATTTAATTGCAAATCTGCTGCCAGCAGTGCTCTCCATCCAGCACGGGATCGGTGCGGGTCCAGAAACCCTCCTGTTATAACGCAGGGGTTTTAATCAGCTTTTTTTAAAAAAAAAAAAAAAAAAAAGAAATAAAAAGCTCATTTATTTATTTTCCCCTCATTTAGCCCAAGGTTCCACGGACTCTCTTGGGACTGGGACCACCCACTGAGCCATTCCCACATCATTCCAGGAGCCTGGTGGAATCTTTCCTCCCAGCTCCGAGCACTTCCCAAGGTCTGGGCCCAGGCCAAGCGCTTCCCTCCCTGTCGATCCCACACGGAGCCGATCCCGGCTCTCCAAGGCGTGATCCCAGAGCTCCCATTTCAGCACGGAAGGGGTTCGGCCCACGGTGGGACGTACCCGGGGTTCATTTCCAGCCACGCTTCCAGCTGCCCGGCCTTCGGAGCGTCGGTGCCAGTGAGGATCTTGCCGCTCTCCACGTGGATCACTTTGACCGGGAGGTCGCTCATTTGGCTCGTCTCGTCCAGGGGCTGAGGAAGCGAAGCCAAGCAGCCGGTCAGGATTTTGACTTTTCCGCCTCAAAACATCGGCAGCATCCGACACTTCAACCGATCGCACCGCCGGAGCACCGCGGCGGCCACCCGACGCTCTTCGGCTTGCAAAGGGCTTTGCGACGCGCCGAGCGCACAAAGTTCGAGGCACAGGGTCGACACCCGGCACGTCGCTGGAGCCGCTCGGAGCCGCCGGTCCCTCGGAGGCGACACGGATCCCGACTCGACCAGCCCGAGCTCACGTAGGGGAGGAAACCAACCCCCCGGTGTCCCAAACACCGACCCGCCCTCCCCTACGGCGGGTCGAGAGCCTGTGGGAGAACCGCTCTTTCCAGCTTGGTGAAAGCCCTAATTTAGGAACCAAAACAGAACTATTTTAACTATTTCACTGCCCCGCCCCGGCGGCCCAGCACCAGGGAGGATTCTAACGGGCTCATCCGGCACGTGGCTGACGCTCCCCACCCCGCTCGGCACAGCACAGAAGACTTTTGGGCCTTACTTCTCCATCCGGTCCGATGGCCGGCGTCTGCCCCTCCGCGTTCTCCGCCTTCTGAAAGAGGAGGACGAGGTTCGTTAGCGCCGGAGGAAACGACCGGCCCGGAGGCGTCTCCCCCAGCCTGGCAACTCGCCTTCTTTTTCTTCTTCTTCTTCTTCTCCTTGGCCACCTGGGCAGCCTTGTGCTGCCGCACCAGCTCCGTCAGGTTGGCCACGTACTCGTCCGTCTGCTGCAGCAGGTAGGCCAAGCGCTTGTCCTTCTTCTGGTCAATGAGCTTGCGGTAGCCCTCCTCATCCTCGGCCTGCGGAGACGGGGATCGGGAACGCCCCTCCGATCAGACGAGCCCCCCGGGCGCGTAACGGGCGCCGCGCCGCCCGAGATCCAGCCCACCGGCCATCGGGCTCAACCGGAGAGGTCCCTCCCAACCTGAAGGGTCCCGCGGCGCCGTAATCCCGCGCCCCCGCTCACCATCAGCCGGCGCATCCTCTCCTTCTCGATCCGCTCGTTCTCCTTCTTCTGCTCGCGCTCCGTGTTGGCGTGGTACGTGGCCACCGCCTTGGTCAGCTTTTGGATCTTGCCGGTGACCGAGCGGTGGTATTCCTTGAAATCTTTCGCGTGCTGGAGGATGCTGTTGAGGTATTCCTGCGGGGAAAGGAACCCAGCAAAGCGGCGGCGTCAGGACTGGTGCGCCGCGGCATTCGGCGGAGCCGAGGCGTCCCACGCCACCGGCAAAGCGAGAGCGACTCCGCTTGGATTTCATAGACTCTTTTGGCTGGAAGGGACCTACGATGGTCCTTTGGTCCAAGTCATGATCGTTTCATAAAAAAAAAACCACCACGAGCATCTCATCGAAAAAAACATCCTCCAGGCTCAGCCAAGGTCATCCAAGGCCCAGCCAACGATCTTCTGGGCCCAGCAACCACAATCTGGGCCAAAGAGAATCTTTCTCTAATCCCTTAAAAAAAGGAGAATTCCCTAAAAAAGCTGAGCCCTGCCAACTCCAGCCCCCGCCCCGATTCCGGCACATTCGGCTGACCTGGTGCTTCTGCCGGCGCTTCCGCTCCTGCTCGATCTTCTGCTGCTTCTCCAGCTTCTCGGTGATTCGAGCCTCGCGCAGGGACTGCCGCTTGCTGCGCTTGTAGGCCTTGGCGTTCAGCGCCGTCTCCAGCGCCGTGTCCCGCCGCATGCACACCACCACCTCCTGACGCAGCTGCCGGAGAGGGACGGAGGAAGAAACCGGGGGATTAACTCGACGGGAGCGTCGCGACCGCGCCGAGATCCGCGCCGCCCGAGCCGACAACCCCGGGTGTCCCCGGACGGCGGCGCGTACCTGGCGCTGGAAGTTGAGCAGCCGCAGCGCTTTGAGTTCAATGGTAGCTTTGGTTCTCAGGTCACCGGCCAGGGAGCCGGGAAGGTTCTCCAGCTCTTGGATTCGGTGAGCGATACGAGCTTGGAGCCTGCAGAGGAAGGAGAGGGGGTGTCAGGGCCGGTGCACGACAAACGCGCTCTCGCTCCACTCCCCGCAGGGACTCGTCAGGGACAGATCTGATCCGCGGGGCCCGAGCTCACGGGAGACGAGCCGGCAACGTGGCCAAGGCG
>VWZK01011479.1:21038-35055 GCA_013396935.1 Baryphthengus martii | reverse complement strand
TGATATCCACATTCAGACAAACAATAAGCCATCTGTATATATTTGCCTGCTTCAGTTTCCTTACACTTAAGCATTCTTTGGGGTTAAGTCACTTTTGCAAGGAGCTCAGCATTTTCTCCTTCCTACTGTACTTTGACTTTTCCTTCAAAGCACAGAGCTGAAACAAGATGTATTCTAAACTACTCTAAAATGTGCACTAGAAAATAAAATATTTTCTTTTATAACTTTATCTTGGCAAGCTAATTAACTGTCTGTAATTACTTTGTCTTGAGGAGCTCAGATATGAAGAACTACTTTGTTCTGAGCAACAGTAATGCCATTTGAATGCTCAGTCATCAAGAAGTTTAACATATTATCATTCTCTTCCATTATTATCCTGGTAACCACTGCAAGATTTTTTTCTTGTTGTTGCTGCTGAGGTTTTATTTAGTAGGAAGGCAAAGGACAACAGTGAAAGCAGTCAAGCTCCACCTCCAAAACTGATGTAAGCTGACAGAGTCATGTGCATATGGAGAGCTCATTTCACTTTGACATTTTCAGTGACCTTTTTTGTTACCCTATTGCAGACGTAATATTCTGCAATATCTGTGTCCACATGGCCAGCTGTTTCCTACTTAATTTCTACAACAGTGGCATAAAGAAAACAAGGACTCATTTCAAAGTAAGCACATATCATTCTGGACAGAAATCCTATGGTGGTGCTTTTTCCAGATAGTGAGCTGTCTGTCTTCTGGATCCTCACGTGTGGTGTATTGTGATGACATAGCAGAGCCAACTGGAATCAGCCAGAATTGCAGGATTTGTGGTCAAATTACACATTTCCACTGGTTCATCTCCTTTCAGAATACCACAGCGTTTTGAAGTTGCTGCTAGCTAACATGAAGGCAACTTTTCTGTCTCCCATGCCCGTAACTGCCTCTCGTACAAGACGCAGAGATCTCCATACTGAATAGATTTTTCAATAGGAAAGCGCACACCTTTTTGACTGATTGTTTAACAGCTCAAGTGAGGTGATGGCAGCAGGAACAACACAAGAATACTAACCAGAAATGAACTGTTTCTGAGGTAATTTCCTTTTCTGAGGACAGGAAAAAGGCAGAACATGCAGGGAAAGCAGTGCACAGCAGATCTGTCATGCTTAGTGGAGATGATAAAAATATAAGTATTATGGTGATCGCTTTTCTTAGGATCCCTGTCATGCCAATCTCATGGCTATAGCAGCAGCACAGCAGTATGTGCCATAAAACATAGAAGGCATGGGAGATTCTTGGTGGCTTTACCGGTTTGTTCCGATGTGATGTTAATTCATTAATGGTGCCCACGTGCCCATACTTTGCCTGCTGCAAAACATTCTAAAGGAACGTTCTAAAGAAATGTATTTAAAAGGATGTTTCTGTCTGGTTTTTGGTGGTCTAGTGGCTCAGTATGGCAGCTTCTCCCACACCAGAGTCACAAATCCATGTATGCATAGAGAAAACTTTAGACATCGCTCTAAAAACTGAAGGGGATACTATTGTTGCATCATTGCTATTGAGAAAAAAACCATTTTTACCTTTCCCCTTGCTCCTTTGAGCAAGAGTCCTGCACAGTAAGATGCATTAGTTTTTCTTTAAAAGCTACAGACTGACAGTGGAGTGTGCATTTAAGGAAGAGAGCAGGAAAAGCAGGTGCTTGAGTGGATGACTTTGAACTCTACCTCCCTTGTGAATATTTGCTTGCTCTCATTGCTTTAAATTAATTCTACTTGATGAGAGCAAAGGAAAATATTTCTCGTAGAGGGAAAGAACAGGAAGTGTTCCCAGATGTCAGCCGGCAAGGACAATGAATTCAGAGACGATTTGTCTTTCTCCATGGAACGTGAAAACAAAGAGACTTTTTTCATCGTATCTTTTAAGCATGGGAATTACACTTTTATGGAAAAAAAGAACTGCTCTTCACAGAATAGCATATGTTAAATATATTGCTTTGACAGGAGAGATCACTGTAGAGAGATCACTGCATACACTGTATTTTGCTGATGTGCATGAAGGTCAATACTTTTATCAGCCATTCATTGTGCTCTCAGTGTGGGGTACAGTTGACAAAAATGTTCTTATCAAACAAACAAAATCCAGTTACTGTTATCTGACGTGTAAGTTTTATAACCACTGAGAAAGATAAAAGATCAGGCTTTCTACCAGTTTCTCTTGATGTGTTGAGCAGTGTGCTCAAAACCTCACTTTCAAGCAGAAGGTTGTGTGTCCCATCACTAGCAGCTCTGTCTGCCCTGAAGAGTGCTGGAAATATATAGAGGAAGATGCTGCATAGAGAATCGTTCCTCTGAGCAGGTAGTATTCTCAATGATGACTCGTGCACATGACTGGATCATTGCACTGCCTGAGGCTACTGCGGTCTCTGAGAAAGCAACAGTAATACTGTGCACTTGTGCAAAATCATTTGTCTCTTCACCAACTCCAAGAGCTGCCTCTAGTTGCCTCTGCCCTTAAGGTGCTATTGTGGGGCTGATAAATGTTCTCTCATGTCAGAACAGTACTAATCAAGCAAATGAAAGCAAGTCGTCAGATAGATGTTTACCTTCCTTTCCTCTTGAAAAAGATACCATCTGTTTTCACTTTCTTCTAGGAATTTGAAAGATTTCTGGCCCATCTTCTATTCTGTCCTTTCTTCTTATCCCTTCTTATTAGGCCAATAGTTAGCTGATAATAAAAAATCTCACTGTGAATGTCTGACACTTTCTTTATATTGGTTGCAGAAAACAGAGGAAAAAAGCAAAACAAATGAAGCCCCTGCTCTGAGTGTTAGCTTTTCCTTACTCGGGCTCTATGAGTTTGCACCAGATCAGAAACTGTGCTTTCTCAGCATCAAATCATGAATCATGTTGCGCTGAACCACATTCTACTATTGATTGTGTGAAGTCATGGTCTGGACCAGTGGGCAGCAGCATCTGGCTTTACAGTATGCAGTTTAGCACTCAAACAATGAAGCAGACACCGGACGATTTTGAGGTAAGGAGAGAGTGAGTTGGAGGGGAGCTGGTCAGTAATTACTTCAAGACATGCAGGCAGCCCTTACAATAATGGACATTAAATTTTGGGTTTAATGTTATTAGAAGAGATTGTTTGCATGATAATGCGAAATGAAGAGATATACAGTGATGCTAAACCAAGTGAACTCCTCTAGAATGTTGCTGATGGGAAATGCCTCCTTATGTGCTTCATTGCTGTATAGTTTTGCCATGCTGCCCATCCTCTGCACTGAAACAGAACATCCCTCTAACTGTTCAGAAGGCTCACGATTCACTTATCCTTACACAGACTCACAGAATCATAGAACGGTAGGGGCTGGAAGCGATCTCTGGAGATTATCTAGTCCAACTTCCCTGATAAAACAAGTTCACCTAGAGCAGGTTGCCCAGCACAGCACCCAGGTGGGGTTTGAGTAGCTTCAGAGAGGGAGACTCCACAACATTTCTGGGCAGCCTATTCCAGTGGTGTCACCCTCACAGGAAAGAAATTTTTCCTCATGTTTAGATGGAATCTCTTGTGATCCCATTTGTGCCTGTTGCCCCTTGCCCTAGCACTGGGCACCACGGAAAAGAGACTGCCTCCATCCTCTTGACACCTGCCCTTTTATATATTTATAAGTATTAATAAGATCTCATTGTACACAGATTTCTACACAGATATCCTCAACATTTGTGAGAGTCACTGTGTTAACAAGAAATCCTGGCTTTCAAGTAGCTCCTCATCATTAACAAGGGCATGTCTCACCAGTCTGTCATTGTCTTTCAAAATTCTGGATGCTGAGAAAGTACCACAGTCACAAAGAGGTAGAAGAATCTTTGCAATGCACATAGTTAATCAAGAAGGAAGGTAGTAAAGAATGACAGAGCATTGGGGGATTGTTGCGAAGAACAGATACATACGTGCAAACATTAGTCATCAATGTTTGCACAAGAAGCTGGAACTTTTTTCAACGCAGACAGAAGAATTCACATCAACTAGCAAGTAAGTTCACAAAGAAAAATATGTCAAGTAGTACAGAAAGAGTAAATGTGGACAATCCAGCTCAAGCACGCTTACAAACATTAATCAGAGATCCACGAATCATGCAGAAATTTCTCTTAGTATTAAATACTAAAAAGTGCACACTGTCCATCATTAAGAGAGCTAATTAATACATAAGGTGACATCCATTCTCAGATATTATCTGAGTATCAAGGTCGATACGGTGACTTTTAAGAAAAGGATTGTGCTCAGCTTTAGGTTAAGTAAATCTTGCTGGTTCGGTACAAATTTTCATAGGACCATTTATTTCAGTTTCAGTTGTTATCTGTACAAAAGATAATTTCACAAAAGGGTTTCAAAATGAGATATGTAAGCAACTAACATCGGTGGAAATCCACATTCTGAAATATGCTTAAGAGAAATCATGTTGAGCTGACCTTTGGGATATACACCAGGAGAACCCAGGACCCGTGCTGAGTGCAAGGCAGGAGTGATTAAAGTGTTTGCCAGTCTCTGCACTGTGCCTATGACTTCAGTTGAACTGCAGTTTCATGTGTATGGGGATGAAACTCACATATACATCAAACTTCTTTACTACCTAGAAATATTCCTCGAGATTAAGACAAAGACACACCCACGTGACATTTATTTATAACAAATATTGACCTGGAGCCTGAACTCTGACATCCTGGATAACACAGGATACCCAAGTGGTGATGATCTGACTCAGATTCACAAGAACATTAAAACGAAAGGAGCACTGAGTTCAGTGAACTGATATATTTTTAACAAATATAGTTGATTACTTTTTATTGCCAAATTTTCATGGTAAACACCCTCATTGATGAGGAGCTCTTGATTTTCAAGGGTTGTTTGCTGAATTTGGACCAGTGACAGCCCTAGCACTGTCAGCAGTTAATCAGGGCAGTGGGTTGCTGACATGAAAAAATGGCCATGGCCTCACAGTTTACCCTTCCCATGCTGTGTAAACATCCCTGCTACCAGATGTGAGCTCTAGAGCTCATGGGGAACAGCAGCTGTGGCTAGGGGAACCACTGCCACCTCTTAGCAATGACAGCCACCCTGTAGCCTTTCTGCTTCATGGCAGGAGCCTCAAACCCTTGGCCTTCCGACTTCTTAATTTTCACTGTTCTTCTTCCACACTGTGAGTAGCTTAATCCAAGTCAGGAACATGACCCTCACCTATAATGCAGAGAAAAGCAATATGGCCTCTGCTGCTAAGAAGACTTCAGTCAGCCCTGAGTCAGGAATATTATACCTGGATCTTTGAAATGCATAAAATGTGTCTTTAGGTTGCTGACAGGAGCCCCTGGATTAATATAATGGCTTGTATTAGTCATTATTTATTAAGAACCCCAAACTAAAATCTACAGGAATACGATTCTTTTTAGTATCCAGGAAGTAATACCAGGTGGTCAGATTTCCTGTAGACTTGGTATTTTGCTTCCTTTTGCCCTTTGGAGAAGCACAAAGAGACAACGATTACTGAGATCTCCAACCAAAGGAACCAAAGGACCTCTTCAGCTCATTTTTACTGCATACAGTAAGCCAGAGATTTATAATGCTATATGTATAAGGTCTTTGAATTTATAGTGTACTGTAAAGCAAATTCAGACATTAATTTAGATGCATAAAGATCCTACTAGGTAATTGTGTGAGATATGGTTTCCCTCCTTCTTGGAGTTTTCTCCAAAGTGGTTTATTTGCCTTGGTGACTGCTATTTCTGTACGTAGCTCTTTTAAGTGAACATATGCCTTAATGCATATAGAATAAAAGCCAACTTTTCACCCAAGGCATGTGTTTCTAGGCACAATCTAGGGTTTGGAAATACTTAGGGCTACAATGCTGGAAGAGAGGCCCAATTTCTGTGGCATGCTGCCACATCCCTTTTGATTAGGAAGCTAACGGCTGGATAACTTCTGAAAACAGGAAGGTATGACAGCAAAACTTTATTTCGATTAAATAGCTCCCATATAAACACAGGAATTCCACTGCCATCCCTTCTCCTTGTCCTCAGCAGGTTTTACAAGGACAGACTGGCTGGGTGACAGATCCAGTGGCTCTGTGCTGACCACAGTTCACCATGAGCAGGTAAGCCAAAAGAAAATCTCTGAGAAATCACGGCACAGCCAGTGTTGCAGAATTCACTCTCCTTCTGTGGGTCTAGCAACCTGTGGATCATGGAGACCTAAGGGAAAGCTTCCAATACTCTTCTCATCTACTTCGCTCTCATGGGACCCCACCTGGAGTACTGTGTCCAGCTATGGTGCACCTAAAACAACAAGGACATGGACCTGGTGGGGCAGGTCCAGAGGAGGGCTAAAAGTATGATCAGAGGGCTGGAGTACTTCTCCTACAAGAACAGGCTGAGGGAGTTAGGATGGTTCAGCCTGGAGAAGAGAAGGCCCCGGGGAGATCTTGTTGTGGCCATCCAATATCTGAAGGTGGCCTACAAGAGGGACTTTTTACAAGGGCTTGTAGTGACAGGACAAGGAGCAACAGCTTCAGACTGGAAGAGGGTAGATTGAGATTAGAAATTAGGAAGATATTTCTCACTGTGAGGGTGGTGAAACAATGGAACAGGTTGACAAATGTTGTGGATGCCTCCTCCCTGGATGTTTCAAAGACAAAGCTGGTTGAGGTTTGAGCAACCTGGTCGAGTAGAAGGTGTCACTGCCTGTGGCATAGCAGTTGGAACTAGATGATCTTTAAAGTCCTTTCCAAATCAACCCATTCTATGATTCTATGACTGACACATGAGCTGTCTTATATACAAAATATTTGCCACCTCCTCTTACAAGGAGCGTCTGAGGTCACTTGAATTGTTCAGCTTAGGAAAGAGGAGGCTGAGAGGTGACCTCATTGCAGTCTAGTGCTTCCTCACGAGGGGAAGAGATGGGCCAGGTACAGATCTCTTCAATCCTGTGACCAATGACAGGACTTGGGGAAATGACAGAAAGCTGAACCAGGGGAGGTTTAGGTCAGATATCAGGAAAAAGTTCTTCACCCTGAGAGCAGTCGAGAAGTGGAACAAGCTCCCCCGGGAAGTGGTCACAGCACCAAGTGTGCGTGAGTTCAAGAGGTATTTGGATGATGCTCTCAGGCACATAGTGTGATCCTTGGGGTGCCCTACACAGGGACAGGAGTTGGACTCGATCCTGATGGGTCCCTTCCAACTTGGCATATTCTATGGTTCTATGATTCTATGATTCTATGCTAATGTCAATGGTTTGGAAGCCAACAAAATGTCCACCCTGTCCCCTCACACTGTGAGAAGAACAAGTAGAAGCGAAGCACAGAAAAATAGAGAAGAAGGAGGCAGCAGAAAGGTGGAGGCAGCAAGAGGTTATGGGTGAGGGTGGGACACACAGACTGGGCTGGCAGCCTTTCTGCCTATGAGCAATGTGGAGGAAGGCCATACCTTCTGGCGCTGTGTGGGTGTTCAGGGTTAGAGTTTTAACCTTAGAAGTCTGTGGACACTTTTGGAGGTATTATCCACCATAAACCTAACTACGGTCAGGAAAATGAAAAGCTCTAAAAATAGATTTGTTTGTGATTATTAATCTGTTCTTGTGTTTGTTGAAGGCCTAACACATGTTTTTGAGCTGCTGAGGTCAGCAGTCATGACCAGTGCAATTTTGAATGCTTGTGGCAGCTGACTAACAAAGTACATTTTTTCTGAATTATTTTTGGTGTAATTCAAACATTATGAAAATAATTCAAAGATGTATTTGGGATTAAAAAGAAGTATGTTCTGGTCTGGTTTCTGGCGGAAGACATCAGCTGTTTCAGATATTTTGCCCTCCTCACAGGATAGCAACGAGTATTTTGGTGAAGGAATTTGGCAGCCCAATGATGCCAAGTGAGCTGCTGCAGGGTAAAGGGAGATGGAAAATGATTTGAAGACCTCCGAATGGATCTAGAGGAAGCTGCAAATGGTAGTAATGTTCCCACCAAAGGGCACTGTTGAAAGCCTGGAGCCCTTAAGGAGAGCTAAGTTCAGCTCTTGATCTGTAGTCACTGAGGAGAAAATGGATCACCTGGAGGTGGCTTATGCTTAGGCTCAGCGAGTGACAATGGGGCATGGAGGTGGAAGAAGTTACAAGGGTACAGAAGGTGAAAGGCACATCTAATTTTTTATTATTAGATAGCAAAGAAATGTTAGAGCAGTGTAGTTTTGTAGTGCCTGCAAAACAGTTAACATGCAGGACAGTAGAAAGCTAACAGACATCCTTTCCACACCGTAGAGCTGAAGTTTCCCCAGTCTGTGTAGTGTTGTGTTCAGTAGCATCATGAACACAACTACCAGTAAAATGTGAAATGACTATTAACTACCCAGTGCATATGTAAAAATCACCAATTCATACTGACTAGCTAGAAAAAAGATGCAGTGATTGTTTGATGGAGCACAGGTACTGAAAAAGGTTCTGATGGTAATCATAGGAGTTTTCACTAACTTGCCTTGTTCATAGATCAGTTTCTCCTAAAGTTCTCAATTAGGTTTGATGTAAAGCATGAAAGATCAGTAAAAAACCATTTGTTAAATAAAGAAAATAGAGTTTAGAAATGCAATTTCTTGGAAGACTGCTTAAACTAATTTTAACTTAAATGATCTGCTCCCAAATCCCCATAAAATTCAGTCTTCACTTACAAAAAAAAAAAAAAAAGAAGTGCATTTTGGATGGACCCTTAGTGTATTTCAGATTAAACAGTGTTATCTAATTCCTACAGTTAACTCCCCTTTTAGCAAAATCCCAAAATCTTTCAGCATTTGTATACTTACAGGATGTTGTAGTTTCAAAAAATCGCTGATTAGAAATTGCAAATACTCAGATGAGAATCAGATGAAAAACAGAAAAAATGTATCAGCATTAGTAAGTTCTACTATCTCTTGCTTAAAGTTTTAGAATATCAGTGGAAATCTGTTGTTTTAATCATTTTAGTGTCTACCATTAACTCTTTCCTATGCAGTTCATAAATTGCTGGATGTTAGACTAAGTTTGTCCCTGCTCCCACAACCTCAGCTAGACCTTAAGTACAGAGAAGCCCAAAAAATTTCTGTATCTCCTCCACTGTGGGCCTCACACTTCTGATAAACCCTGGAAAGTACCTTGCACTGATAAATTAAAAAGCCATCCTCAAAGCTGCCCTTAATAGTCATATGTTGTTTAAACATACTGTGCAAACTGTGACTCCTTAGAACAATTATACAGATCAGTTGCCTATATTTCTTTATAAACAATACTGAGATTAATTAGTTGGAATGGCTTCCTTTGCTTCGCCTCTGATGTCATGAAAATGCTATTACTAGCTCTTCCTTGGACAGAATAAACAAGCATATCTGATATGCAAGCTAATATAATGTCCTTTATTTACATGATTGTAAATCCTGTTAGTTCTAAAACAATTTTCAATTTAGGAAAGGGCCTAAAAGGAGAATAACAAAGGAGAGAAGTGACCTCAGTGATTCTACACTGACGTATCTTCAGCCTCAGAACTGGCATGGGAAGGTTGTGTTATCAGTTGGCTTGGAAAACCTGAGTGATGGCTCTGCCATTCTGGCAACAGCAGAATATAAACAACTATTAATTGTTTCAGGAGTTCATAGCCTTTACCTGTATCTCAGTTCAGTTTTCTGTGTAGTATGCATGGGCTTTTAGACGTGTTGAATAGAGCTAATCCTTTAAATAGCGCTAAACTGGGATTTTAGGACTTCATCTGCCGAAGAACTTTGTATTCAATATCCCATTATTTTAGGCTTCTACTATATCATCTATGAGCATTTTTTTTCTGTATCTGCACATCATATTGAAGAATTTATTTATTTAAGTACCTAAATGGAAATCTCACATCTTTCAAAAATGGAGACAGAATCCCCTCTGAAAATATTTCTGTATGGTATACAAATGCCATGAAATATCAGCCAATTGGTGTTGTATTTGTGAGGGAATTCTTAAACTCAGACTTAAACTCAGACTGATTATCTAAGTACTCTTACTGGTATATTTTAAGAAGTGTAGGTGTTCTCCATATTTGCTCATGGAACATACTCAACAATGAACATATCTCGTAAAAAGATGAGGATTTAGCACACACTGTTTATTCAAATACACCTTTTCATCTACATTCCCCACTTCATTGTGAGCTTTGTTATAAGACTAACTGTTAAAACATCACAGATGAAGAATCAATGTATAAGCCAGATGCATAGAATGAATGGCAAAACTCCTACTTATTTCAATGGAACTGAGGTTTCAGTCAGCCTTTGTCAATGAAGAACTCACAGAAAATGGCTAAGACCTTCTCCTTGTAAGATGCTAGGTTTGCTTCACCAGTAATTGTTTGAGATCAGAACTTCACATGCATCCAAATAGAAGTTTATTTCAATCAATGTGATATTTCATTTGATGTTACAGAAGATTCCAAATGATGTAAGGCTGGGAAATGCAAATTGTGTTCAAAGATATCCATACAGGTTAATATTTGGTTAGAAATGATTTATTTTGTCTTAACTCGTAGTGGTCTTTCATCAACAGATGTCCAAAAGCACAGAACAGCCATCTTATCCAAGGTCTACACAAGCTAACTGTCATCATAAGCAAATGTCAGGAGAAAGTAGAAGCATGGCAAACATTTCTACAAGTACACCAAATATTTTCAGTTCAGGAAGTTCATAAATTGTCCAAAGGCAATGATTCACTAAACCAACACATAATTTATGAGTGGATGCTGAGACAATAATCCGTACAGTGAATACAGTCCATTAGAGCAACTCTTTCAGCCTACGCCCCATGGTCCATTTGTAATAGCCTTATTTCTTGTTGGTCTCTCAGAAACTTTACCTGTGTGCATGTATTCTATAGCACGTAAGCTACTTTAGGTCTTCTGCATGCATATTATATAGTGGGTCTGTTCTTGTTCAGTGAGTCTAGTCATTTGTCAGGGAAAGGATAATAAGATTCAGGCTCTATCTACCTGCCTGACTTGCAAGTGTTTTTATAAATGCATTAGTATTCTTTAGTGAATACTGATTTATGGGTCTGCCTTACTATTGTATATGCAGGATTAACATTGCTGAAGTTAGGGGCATTCATCCCATGATTTGGCAATCTTTCTTGCTAAAAAACAACCCACAAGAAAATAATAATAGAAAAAAGTAACTGATTATTTCATCTTAGAAATCAACCTGATTTATATATTTCCTTCTTTCTTTCCCTTCATTTTCCTGTGACAGAAATAGATAAATTAGTTACGGATAGCATATTACAAAGAAACCAGAAATTATTTAGGAACACAATCTTTTACCAAAAACCTGAAGCAATGTTTACACATTTAAGAGCTGGTAATATTTAATTGTGTGTGATAAATATTCTTACATTTTAGAAAACCCTGGTAATTTCCAAATACAAAATTGAGCCTGAGCTGGGACACATTAGACTTGTGAGGAACCAGAGGCTTCAGATCTAACAAATTCATTCCGTGTGACTTTGCTATGAATTTGCGCTTTCCTTCACGATTCCATATCTTTTGAGTACACTCTAAAATAATATAATTTCTAATACATAATATGTTTTTTATGAAATCATTAAAGCCTATGCTATCTATATGAATTAATACAAATATATCTAGTGGTATTTAGTACAATTAATATGCTTAACATATATGAAAACCTTGAGAATTCTGCTAAAGTTAGCTATACTCCAAAAATTGTTTTTTAAAAAGGCATCCCATAGGGTATCTAAATACACCTATTACCATTTTGCTGTTATTTTTCTAGAGGAATGACTAGTCTTTAGGTGGGTCTTTTACTGTTTTACCCAGCCTAGGCTGTATGGGCAAATCTGTGTGACATCATTATTACCAGTACGTATGCTTTGGAAGAGTAGCTGCTAGTTGAGTAAAACCACTATTGAAAAAATGTTTGCTCTGCATTTCCTCATCACAGTTGACATTAAATCCTTGGGCACACTCTTCTCCCCTGCTTTCTCAGCCCATTAGCCATAGAGGATTTTTTTCTTTCTGTTTTATTTTCTATTTTGTGTCCTGGACACTTAGCTAACTTTCAGAGTCTTGTAAGATTTTTCAGCTACAAGGTTTGTATGATAGTTTCAAGTGGGTTTATTTACAAAGAGGGTTTGTTTTTTTTTCTGAAGGGCAACAGCACTTTATTTACTGTAGTGATCCCCATTCCAGCCAGCTCTAAATTCCCAGACTTGCTTGTATAGTTTCTTATATTTAGTATTGCGTTCCTGAAGGAATTTTTTCAGTCAATTCATAGTCAATTCTACTGAGTTGCTATTTGTGTTTGCATTGTGTCTGTATTCTTTTGGTGCCTTTTTTAAGTATTCATACTCAACAGAAAAATACCATTTATATTTGCAGGTATACTGAAGGAAATCTGTCCATTTCAGTCATTATTTTTTTAAGGTTGGTCATGTATTTCAGGGTGTGAAGGAAAAGATAAAGTGTACAGGCAGAAAGCAGTGACGGGGTTACTATAGATTCTTGAAACTTACAGGAACACTGCTGTTCAAAGCAGTGTTCTGTTTTACATGCAAACCTGGTGTTTTTGACAGAATTAAGTTCTCTAAAATCTTCAGGAAGCATTTAAAATATGAAATGGAAAATTTTACCTAGTATTTTGTGAATGTAAAACTTGCTCTTTTTCATATCTGGCTAATTTATTTTTTTTATCCATATGTTTGTTTTAATATTTGCCTTATTTTAATAACATATATTCTTTAATCAGATGATGAACTGCATTTTATAACCATCTGAGTTACGTGGACTTTTCACAATCCCGACACAGAAACAGTCTTGTACAGGGCATGATGTAGCAGCCAAGCACACTGTCCTAAGGGCCTGTCATTAGTGTAGGATATCAGTAATCTACTGTGTGACCTAGGACAAATTTTGTAGTTCTATTGTTCAGTCCGGAGTTCAAAATATGCAGAACTGGAGACCTATCGATCTTCATGCGGAAAACCCCCCAGAATTTCTCAATTTCTTTCTGGTATATCAATGATAACTTTGTCTCTTCTAGAATGTTAGTGGGAACAAGGGAACAGAATTTAACAGTACTAGCGTTGTTCATTCAAGACTACTGAGTGGTTAAAGCAGAGGCCTGAATCTAGGACTTAGTTCCTAGAGCAAGATCCTTAATCTCTCTAATCCTCCATCTGTGGAATAGAGATAATGTAGTTTCCTTCTCCCATCTTGCTGTTGTTGATTATTTATACCACAAGGTTTTTTTCCATCTATTTTACTACATACGGACATCATTTCATAGCTCCCTTACTGAACAGAGCTTTGACTTTCTGAACACTTCTTGAGGTCTCGAGAGTTTTTTTCCCTTGCAGAATCCCCCATAAAATCTGTCTTCCTTTGATTATTAACGTTTTTTTAGGACCATCAGTTCCTCTGATCACATTGAGTCACACAAGCATCTGATAACTTCTGGTGAAAACAGGTGTTCTACCTACTCCAGCTGTTTAAAAGTGTGATTAAGTGACTATTTATACCCAACAGATGACGCCTTTCAATTGCCATTATCAAACCCACTCTTTTAAGTAGCTGGTAGTGCAAGTATTGTCTAACTGCAAAGCATCTGAATCGCTCCAGAGACATAGAATGTTAATTCATTGCTCTTTATATTTTTGTTGTTTTGATAAACAAAGCAGTGAGATCAGGAGAGATTTATGCCTGACAACAGCTCTTGGAAAGTGATTTTGTGTTCTGGGAGAACTTTAAAGCCTTTCTCTGTTTGTTCTTCCATTGAGGCTATCAAAGACAGCAAGCAGGACAGGACAAATACTAGGCCCTGGTGAATTATGACTTTTTAAGTGACACTCATTGTCTGTGAGAAACAAAGTGTAGAATTTTTAGCTTTGAAACAGAAGGCTGTAAGACTGGGCTAAATAAAAATACGTCAAGGGATTTACATATTCTACATCTTTACACTGTATGTTTCTCAGCTGTTCTTGAAACA
>VWZK01011479.1:9107-20984 GCA_013396935.1 Baryphthengus martii | reverse complement strand
AACTATTTTAAATGATACTTGGATTGTACTATGTCACATTCCTGTAAAGATGCCGGTAGCTTAGTGATTCATTACTATTTAAGGAATATTATTTAACTCCTTTCTGTTTCTTCATCCATCTTCACATCTTCTTCCTTCTGGAACCCACTTCTGCCTGACTTTTTGTATTGCGTGATTTTAGCCACAGATGCTATAATTTCAGAAAACTCAGTGTATGGGAGGGTACTGTCAGTTGCTGAAGATCTGACCTTTAAAGATGCAAATCATTTGAAGACTAGGAAGGTACAGAGGATAAATACATCCCAAATAAGAACCTCAAGGAGATCGAGGGCCAGATTCTGTCCGATCACAAATCACTGAAATGTGCTTATGGGTGGTTTAAGGCTGCTTTGATCTGCTGTCGTCTGAGGGATGCTTTGCAAATGGCTGACTCTGATTTATACTGTGAAAGCAGCGAGGGAGCCCTATAATTGCCGTAACATCCACTTTCCAAACAGTTTGAGATGAGCAGTGAAAAAGGATGACTAGATATCACTACTTAGAAGCTTCCAGGGACAATCTTGCAAGCTTTCACCAGAGAGAGCCACGTATGCATACATGTTATTAGTCCTGATCCACTCGCTGAAAGTAACTTGCACTGTATTTTTAGAAACCATCGTTGGAAAGTACTTATGATACTCATAATCTCTACGTGTTAACTTTATTTATAGCTATTCTTCCTCATTTGTTACTTTCAGGATATTCCTTTATAAATGTATATATGTATGTGTGTAAACACTATAAATAGCTATCTGCAATTTCTATGCTAATATAAATTTTGATTCCTATTTATTATCAAATTATTTAGTCACACCAATGAAACCTTTCAGCCATTTCACCAAGTTCTTCAAAGAGCAACTGCTACCTCATGGTGTTTCTGTACACATTATCAAGCTGGGTAGAACAGACCTGCTAACTTTCAGCTGTAGGAGTACAATGGCCCACAATCTTGCTCTTTCTCCACACGGAAGAGTTGTAGATCTAGTATTAGTCCTTGGTCAAGTTAACATCAAAAATCGTAGAACCCTGCAAGTAATTTTTCATTAATGGCTGGGTCACTTTTGTTGAGAAAAGAACTGGACCACAGGGAACTCATTCTCTTTTTCCTTCTCATGATTTCTTCTTTCACTCTATGTCCAACTTTGAGTAACCTCCCCATTCCCGTTAGGTGAAATCTAAAACTAACTAAAGAAAGAGAAAGGATCGATGTATTTTCAGAAACAGTTAGCATGAAGGAGGGTTAAGGAAAGGCTGAGAGATCTGGAGCTGTTTAGCCTGGGGAAGAGAAGACTGAAAGGGGACCTTATCAAACCTCATAAATATCTAAAGGTTGGGTGTCAAGAGGATGGGGTCAGACTCTTTTCAGTGATGCCCAGTGACATAACAAGGGGCAACAGGAACCAACTAAAACACAGGAAATTCCACCTAAATATGAGGAAAAGCTTCTTTACTTTGAGGGTGACAGAACATGGAACAGGCTGTGCAGAGATGTTGTGGAGTTGTGTTCTCTGGAGAGGTTCAAAACCTGCCTAGGTGCAATCCTAGGCAACCTACACTAGGTTAACCTATTTTATCAGGGCAGTTGTACTAGATGATCTCCAGTGGTCCCTTCCAACCCCTACTATTCAGTGATTCATGATTCTGTGATTTTGGACTGTATGGCATCAAAATAAAGAGAGGAGACTCTGTCAATACATGAACCCAATGGAAGAATCTCTTTTAACCTCTACATTGTGAAAAACCTTTCCATTGACTTCTAGAAAGGTTGAATGAGATGTCAGATGAAGCCATGCTAACTCCTGAAGAGAGTTGTCTCATCCTGGTGCTAACTAGCCTAGAAAATAATGTCATTTCTCTAGACTCGTTCTCAGAGGTCACTTCAGGCTTTAGGAACCTCCCAAATATTGAACTCCCAAGCACTTGCATTGTTTGTGAAAAGAGGCAGGAAATGATTTAGAAAATATCTTCCTCATAGAATTTGTGCCTGGAATTGGAACAGGAAAACAGTTGCAGTTCTTCCAGCATTTCCATCACTGTTGTTGTAGCATCTTGGATAGCTCAGAGAAACTCAGAAACAGAACTTGTTCTTTTTATACCTGTTTGTATGAAATTCTAGTTCTTTTTCTCTGAATGTCTGTTTGGTTTTTGAGATTTATTTTATGCATGTTTATTAATTGTAAGCTCAGTGTGTGAAAGTCCATGTATTAGAAAAAAAATAAATCTCCATAAAATATTTTTTAGGATAAGTATAATACATGTTTGCTTAAAGACTTGCTTCGTTTCTTTGTGAACTACCTTTTATCCTTTTTACCGCTGAAGATCTTCTAACATGTCTGGCATGCTGCCAGCTCTCTCACGTAGACCACCCACCCTTCACAGTGACGTTAAGGAAGTCTCTGAGTTTGCATTATTCAATGGCAAGGAAGCCTTTGCTATCTTTGACTACACAGATGGTGAGCAAAAGGATGGGAACCTTTGGATTGGACTGCATCCCTTGACTCTGATTTGTTTTTTCTTTCAACAGAGCCCCTCTGTGACAAAGAAATCTTCTGTTTGGTATACTTGCAATGAGAAAATAGTGTTCCAATCAATGACAGGTGCTTTAGCTTCCAGCTGATTTCGAAGTGCGTCATACTGCTGGAAGAAAAACCCAGCTGAAAATTGCATGAAACTGTAAAAAGGCTTTCACAAGTCCTGCTGAGCAATCACCAGGAATGTGTTTTACCCAACTGAGCTCAGTGTAGTGCTCAGTGCACAGGACTGTATGCTTCATCTCTTACCTTTTTACTCTGCTTCTCTTCCCCTGTGTCCCTTTCATGTCTCAATCCTTGTTCATGCAAACAGGTTCACAAAAGCAGCTGTGAGATGCAATGGCAGGAGAAGATACTAGAATTCTGATTTCCTTATTTGTACTCTGCATCCTCTGCCATCTGCTTTTGGGCCCTTCCTGATGTTTTTACATTGCAAAACTCTTTGAGACAGGATGTTTTCCTTTTTATTTGTTAAGAGCCTAGTGTAGAGTAATGATAAACAGGAACCTGAAGCTATGATGAATATCAAGTTACTGTATTTTCCTGGCATTGTGGAATGTGTCAGTTACTCAGGTGTGTGAGGAACAAAGAGGAGAGAGGCTCCTGATAGCCAGATATCAACTAATACTTAAGAAGGGAAATGGTAGTAAAACTGCTACTTTTTTATGATTTTGTGCCAAGATGTCCTCTGTTTTCAGTAGTCCTGTTTTGTGTTAGAACAGAATTAATTCTGTTTAGTTATTTTACATCTCAGCTAAGTCTCTTCTAAGTAACTAGCTGCACTCTCTGAAGTTAACGGCCTGTTTTTGCAGACAGTGTCTGTTTCTAGCAGTGATAACACTCGATATTTAGAGTTACTACCAAGGATTAGTGTGTGTGGACCAAGGCCACTGTTAGATCTTGTGTACCACGTTGGGGGTGCAAAAAATAAAATGCCACACCTGCAGGGAAGAGTAGACAGGACAGGTGACACTAAACTGACCAACAAAGTATTCTGTCCCATATACATTATATTCAGTACAAGGCTGAGGAATCATGAGGGTCAAGTTCTCTTTTTCAATGGCAGGCATCCAAGGAGAACTCTGTCCTTTCTGCCTTCAATCCTGATCTGAGCGTGCCTGAATCCATTTCCAGAATGCAGCTTCTGAATCTAGTTCCCATCTGCTGCTGAGTCCAGTCTGGGACTTTCCCAGTGCCTGCTCCACAGCATCCATGGGACAGTGATGTAAATGCCATCAGGGGGATGGGGAGGGTTTGGGTTAGATATTGGTCATGTATATATTCTATTTAATTACCATTATTTTCATTAAAGCTGTATTAGTTTTCCTGTCCAATTCTTTAGTCTCTTTCCCTTATTCCCTTTCTCTTCCCCTTTAGGAAGGGAGAGGGGTTAAAACAGAGCACCTGTTATAGGTCTAGGGGATGGCCATGACCCTAGACCCTGACACAAATTTAAGAGTCAAGACCTGTAAATTCAGATTAAAGGACTACTGAAAAATGAAATGTTTTGAACATTCATGTAGAGGAAGAATGAATGATGAAAAGAGTTTATTTTCCACCTGTTAAACCAAGGTGAAAGACTGGAGTTGAATCAAAATTTGCCTTTATTCAAACTGATAAGCACTTGAATGTATGCTACTGTCTTGGCTTTCTTCCCGAGCTCAAATACAGAAAATGTGGGAGGTCTGATGACCAGGGATGGATCAAGCTGCTCTACAAAACTCCTCTATGCAAACCAAAAGACAAGTAAGGAGCTTCACCCGAGCACATACACCTGTTAGGTGTTCGTATCTCTCATTTGATACTAGAGGCTTCCTCCTAGCAGTGGAGAAGGCATGGTGGGGAAAGAAGGAAGGAAAAATGTATGTTAAACTCCAGATTCTGTCAGCTGCCACACGTCAGCTGAGACACATGCTTGACTACAGTCACAGCCGGGATGAATAAGGTCAGTCACTAGGTCAAAAACCAGGGGCTCAGGACCAACCTTAACATGGAAGGTGCTCATTAGCTTAAATATAGAAGGCAGATGTATGCATAAAACTGACATTTCTCATTCCTCTGTAATAGTTGGAAAGATTTTAGGGGAAAACAGACCTTTGCTTGAGATCATGTTTCAGGTAACGAATATTCCCTTTCTGTTTAAAGAGCTGCTTAGTCATACATATTCCTGTTCAATGGCATCAAGAGCTGGAGAATAGATCCACAGAACATTCAACAAGCAGTGGTTGCTGCAAAAGGCTACAGTCTAAGAAGAGAAAAATTACAAATTTTAACTTAAAGTCACTTGAAATATTAAACTACAGTTGTAGTACAGAGAGAACAATTGGGGACCTAAGACAAAGCTATCAGACAAAGCTCATGTGATGGTTTGTTAGAAGGAATACAGTAAAGTTCAAGAACTCAACTGACTGATCTGCCCTGACATCTTTTAGACTTGACCACTTTCTATGAAAATGTCATTGTAAAAGCTTAATTTACAAAGTCCAATTTTAGAAATATAAGACCTTTTGAATTTATTTACCTCAGATGACACAGAAATTTTGTGAAACACTAGGGAGCAGAATGGAAGAACCATAATTTACTTTTTATGTTCCTCTCATTAACACATGTTTATCTTCCTGGACCAAACAGGAAGAATTATTGAAACCTGTTACATCAATTAGGCATATATTATGGGAAATTTATTTCTAAGGCTATAAATGGGTATAGTCTATTTCAAAATTTCTTTCACAACTTTTGTGTAACAAACTTTCATAAGTGCAAGTAATATGGCTTATAAGAGAAAGTGAAATTTATGTATGTACCTTGGACAGGTCTGAGTTTCAATCTGCATAGTTGCATGAGTAAACATGATTTGCACATACAGATTTTTTTTTGTAGGACAACTGAAAATAACAAAAGCTACATTTAAACAAATATACACTGAAATTTAAGTGCAGCAATCTTGAAGCAAGCATCTTCATTTATTTTTGCCTCCAACAGGAACTGCATACAGAAGTGTTGGGGAACTAGGTTCAGTAGTATAACAAGACCATGAAGGCATAACTTTAAGTGTTTCTTTGAGTTGCCTACTAAAACACCTTTCTCCTCAGTCTGTTTTATGACCACTTTTAAACAAAAATAATCCTTCAAGTCATCTAGCCATTCATTAAATATAGATAGGGTCTAGAGCAAATGAGCTGGTGAATTAGGCATCTTATGCATAACCCACAAATCATAGGAATGGCCCCAAACCTAATGGATGTCATAACAAACCTGGAGAAGAAATTTACATTTCCTTTTCCCAGATTCAAAAGTAAATAGAAAACACCAAATAAGTTGATTGCAGTCTTCAAACAATCTTCCAGCTTCTTCTCTATCAGCCATAATCCATTGTTCAGTTCTGCAGGAGTCAACACGCAGTTTTATATTACAGCCTGTGGTGACCCAAGTGGGCATACTGTGATATTCTGCCTTTCTCATTTGATTTCTGTCAAATATCTGCTAATCAGGAAACAAAAGGTCCGAAAAAGAACCTAATGAGTGAAAAATTCTGAAGAACACCATAAGCATAATTCTACATTTCATAAAATGTATTTCAAATTCTGGTGAAACTTGGATCTTACCACTAATTTTAAATTATTTTGCCTGCACAAAATAATCCCATCTTTCAAGGAATCTCTACTTTGAAATTGTTCTATTTTATGAACAAAAAATGTGAAGGACATCCACACTGACATTTTGTAATCGATTTATTTCCACTGACTGGACTTAAAAATCAAGTGTGACGTATTTCATATATTTCTTCCAAAGAATTCGCAATTCCTTCCAGAGACCTGAGGCAATTATTTTGCCTTCCCTAGAAAATTCAAATAAGTATTTCAGTACCCCAGTTTAACAGCGCTTTTCATGACTTGGAACAACAGATCAACTTGTGCATCAAGTTACTGTCAGGCAACTATTTGTGTTCTTAAACCTCAGCAAGATGTATTTCCAATCTTGTCTTGTTTCTATCCTCTGACCTTTGTGGCTGCAGTTGCAGCGCTTCAACTTTTTGAAAAGCAATAACAGACTGTACTTATCTGCTAACCAGGTAAATGCAGCATGGAGCAGATGAGCTGGCAGTAGTTTAGTACATGAACCATTTGGTCTCAAGACAGCATGTTGATGTGTTCCATCAGTATGTGAAAGTGCATTTGTTGATTAGAAACTGAAGTGTGGGAGCTGGGAGATCTAGCTAGAAAGAATTCCTCAGGTGCTATCCCAGGCCCTCTAGGCTTCTTCCTCTTTGCCTTTTATGTTTCTGTTCAGGGGACTACAATGATCAGTGGCCCAGGGTGTGCAAGGAATTCGCATCTCCAGGGTTTGTGCCAGTTGCTCCTTTAGAGCAGAGTCTGTCTCCCAGCCAACGAAATTCCATGACCAATGAACAGGTGTCAAGGCTGCTCTTCTGCTTCACCAGAAGAGTAAAAGGATCTCCAGAAACTGGAACTCATATTTCCATTTAAAAGTCATATCAGTGATTGCCACAGAAGAGAAAGGAAATGCGTAATGTAGTAGGATGGTCATATTACAGCTACTGTTTTCACATAACACAGCCCTCAGCTGCTACAAAATGAGGACCAAATTACATTCCTTTTTGTTTTGGAATTCAATCAGTCAAAGATATCCTCTTGCTCCAAAACATGTTGCTGCTTCATTTCTGTTCGAGTCATCTCTTGCATCTGTGCCAGCTGAGGATAAATTGCTTCTGTTCTGATTTGGTTGAAATTATATTTAGATTACCAGAGGCTGTAGCAAACCAAATGGATCAGGTTTGTAATTTGTTTATCCCCAGGCAACCCTAGTGGGTTCAGCAGGTTTACAAGGAGGTGATTAAGAACAAAATTCAGTCATTGTCATTTTCACAGGGTTATGTGAAATCTGTCACACATGCTTCTCTTTTTTCACAGTTACTCTTTGTATTACACTTCTGCATTGCATTCATTTTGGTTTAACCACAAACACCAGCTGAGGAAGACAATTCTCTGAGGAATTTGTTGCTCAGTCTCTGCTGATATGATCTATACCATGCTCAATTTGAATGTTTGTTTTAGTTTTGCCTCTGAGAAGCATAAACAAGTAGCTATCCACATACTTATGAAATGTAGTTAAGAGAAAAGCCTGTAAAAACCCTAGATATCCCAGGTTGCATTTAATAATTCTTCAAAACGTATGTTCTATTTTCTTTTCCAGCCATTGGCTTGTTGCTCTAACATGGGAAGTTTATCAGCTTTGTTTACAAAAGACATGAATTTCAGCTGTACAACTTGGAGAGGTATTTTTTTAACCTTAAATAGGAGGAGAGCAGGAGTCAGAAGAGTCAGAACCTCAGATGACAAGAATTGAGGAGTTTGATAAGAGTGATTTATAACAGCCAAAGATCTGGCACAGTGTCAGAGCAGATAGCATAGCACAATTTGATGCAAAGGATCGTTAGGTAACATACCAAACAAGAAAAGTACAGTTACTCAACTCCAAGGAGCGGGCATGTAGAGCTTCTAAATCAAACAATCCTTATTGTTGGGTTGAAAAACTAAGGCTCAATGTTGAGGGCAAGGCTGACAACTTTATTTGTTGAAATGTACCTTTAATTTTCAAAATGTCCTCCCCTAATATGATGAATTTGATTCTTCACTGGAAAATCTTCTGCCAGAAAGATTGCTTGGGATTCCAGGGGAGTTTGTCTGGAACACATCCAAGACAGACCTCAGAGTCTGTATACATGTACAGTATATTGAGCTGTGCCAACTAGTATGAATTTAGAGGGAAAAACAGGCTGGCAGCTTCCCTCCCAAAAGTGGCTATGCCAAAACCTTTACATTCCATTTTCCATGTGTCAAGACAAGACATTCAGATGGCTTAGGAAAACATGCAGCTTATAGAAATGATACATAGCAAAAACATATCTGAAGGGCTTTTAAAACAAAATATGCTTCTAATAGCAATTTGATGCGGTGGGAATCCCCATTTATAATCTAACAGAGATGGACAGGCAGAAAGAGTTGCTATAAGCTCTAAATCCAAATTTTCTCGTTTTACCAGTAAGGACACGGTACTTCTACAAATAAATTACTGGGAAACATGGGAATAAATTGCTCTTTGACCTTCAGAAGTTAATCTTGTGAAAACAAACATAAATAGCATTAGAATGTTTTCATGTGTTTATTTAGTATCTTTCTATAACTGTGTACCAGAGAAAAATAATCTCTTATATGCCATAAAATCAAGAGATATATAGAGAATTTTGCACCTGACCATGCTTAAAATGGACAGAGAACCTCTTGAGAGCAGTCAGTTTATTTAGCTATTTTAAATATTTGTCTTAAAATATGCTTGAATAAAACTATGAAATACCGGGTAGCATTTAACAGATAATAAGTGAAGGGCTGCAAATTACCTGCTATCAAAGCTGCCTCTGCAGATCTCTCTATGCAGGACATACATCTCTCCTATTCCATTGTATTCTCTATTATAAACTGCTGTTTCTTGAATCCTGTCACCTGATCCTAATACATCTGAGGCTTTACGTTGCCGGTAACTCAGGTTGTGGAAATGAGCAGAGGTTCTTCATCGTTGCAACAACATGATATTCCTTGCAAATTTTCCCAAAATGTGTATTCTTATAGAGTAACAATCATTCCAGAAGCATGTGCTCATCTTTCCCCATGGTTGCTGCCTACAGAATCTCATCTTATCTCCTGTTTTAGGAGAGGTATCTTAGGAGAAATTATACTTTCAATGATAGTTGACCAAATTTTGCTTGCTTCATTGCTCCTTCTTGATAAGTGGCATTGATTTTTCAAATGTCTTTTCATTTAGGGAGTATTTGCTAAGATATTGCCCTGAATCTATAGGAAGATTTAGATGGTTAATGCAGGACTTCAGGAGACGGGGATTTAGATGCCTAAATGGCAAACCACAAAATCCCACTTTACTACAGATTACGGAGGAGTGTGAATCCATTGGCAATTCAGATTTTTAAAATAAATTTGTAGAGGTTGCTGTGTCCTCTTCAGCATTACAATTGTGCATAGCTCCTGCTTAACTTATGACCACAACCTGTTCCTGCTTAACTTATAACCATAACTTGCTGAGATCTAGTAGCTAGGCATTGTTCAGTGTGCTTCAGTTCCCCATGCAGACAATGGTCTGAGAATGAGCCTATTGAACCCCTTCCAAAATCCAGATGAAGAAGATACTTTTTTTTCAACGCATAGGTACGGGTGATGTTTCCCCAGCCCATTTACACCTAACCTCAGTGGGTGGAGGGCTTGATATGTGAGAGAGCTATTGACAATCCTTCACCTGATGGCCTAGGCTCAAATCCTCTTCTTCTTACTTTAAAGGAAAAAAAACCCCTACGACTAAGCTGTGAACTACCAGCAGTCATTGAGTACCTAGAGTGAAGCAGGGTAGTCTGAAGTCTATAATAGGAGAGGCGAGAGAGCGGTGTCAAACCAGTATTCTACATTACACTGTGCACATACTTCATGACAACTGAATTTCCCTTTACAGCCTCCTTCCCAAACCCAAACTTCCCTAGATTGTATCTGACTTTTCTTTAGATTCATAAGTATCTTCTTCTCATTGTGGATTCTTCCAGTCCCCTACACAAACAACTCCCACATACATGTAATTATATTCCATACATATGCTAAAAATTTTCTGATACTTTGCATGTGCCCTTTCTAGTGAAAACTTCTTTTACTTAATGTCCTATTGTAGATTTCCCTGTAGAAACTTAGGTCTGATTTGGTACTGGTTCATTTACATTTTCCTCACTGTCTCCCTCTGAGGCTTAGTGAAGTTCTCCTGTGAGGAGTCAGTGGTATTCTGCAGCATTGTGTTCAATGCAATTGCATAGAAATCTCAGCTGTCTTTGATGCTCTGAGCACAATATAATATTTTATTATCAATATAATTCAGACAATTAATTTCAAACACTAAGAAAATACCAAAATGACACTGACAATAAATCATTTTAGAGTCATCTCACAGAAGAAAATTTTGATTAGTGACTTTTTCCAATAATTATCACCTATCTGATATGATCTTTTTTTAGCTTAAAAGTGACATTTCCAAAGCAGTGGAAATCTTATCCAGAAATATATGATGAAAAGTAATGGTTATATATAGAATTTAAAATGAATTTTATAATAAATACAGGTGTTAATAATGTCGATAAAAACCTAGATAATTCTTATAAGCTTGGCTAAACAGGCACAAAATATCATCTAGTTTTCATCTTGCATTCTGTAAGAATCATTGTGTTATGAGGTGGGGTTTTTTTTTCACAAAAGAAGCCTATAGTCCTACGAAAAAAGACCAAGATTGGTAACCTTCACCAAGAATTATACTCAGTCTAGTAAAACCACAGGGAAGATAGAGAAGACTTACAAATTAACCCATAGATGAATTTTAGTGGATTAGAGATCTAAATATTTTACAACAGCAGTACACTAGGGGGACTAGTTTTACTCTTTCTTCAATCCTGGACATATGTCACAGTCACAGAAGAGAGCGCAGCTTCAGGGAGTTAGTACTTTAGGCATTGTTAATAGTACATCCTGCACATAGCAGACCAAATACCATTACTGTAACTCCTCTAACATCAGGAAAGTAACTAACACCTAAAAATTATCTGACCTGAAATTTTTTTTTTTTTTTTGCCTTTCATTTCAGATATATGTTTTTCTGGCTGAGAGCTGCAATTGCTAAATATGAATGTGGGAGGAAAGAAGAAATAAATACTCATAAATATGGAAACTGTTAACTCCAGGTATTATTAAGTAGCATTTTCACTATATAAACCACACTTACTTCAGAACAAGTGCTATCCAGCTCCTGGAATATTTTCTATGATATAACTAGGAAAATTGAATTTCGTGCCACTGAGCATGTTTAAATTCTGGTTTCAATAGGAAACTTGATTATTTTTTACATAAACATCATTTATTTCTTTGAATATGTTTGTTGAATTCAGTATCAAAGTGAATTGAATATTTCCTTACACAGATATTTTGTGTTTAGCAGAGAATGTAAGAGTAAAACAAGGACATCCTGATGTCTCTGGTACTGCCTCCTGTCTCTTTCAAGAAATCACAGAATGTCTCACCTTATTTCCCCAGTCTTTTTGTTTAATCTTTGGTGTGCTGGCAATTTGAAAGGCCAATGTATCCTTAGGAAACTCTCAAGGTGCTGCACTGTGTGGGTTAGACTTTCAAAAATGTGGCATCCAAATGCTCCCGTTTAGACATAATTAATACAAAATTAGACCTGGATTTTT
>VWZK01011478.1:0-21084 GCA_013396935.1 Baryphthengus martii | reverse complement strand
CACCAACTCCTCAACAAGCAGCTCTACTGGCCTTTTCTCTCCACCCTCTACTCCCCAACTAACTGGCAGCTCTTTCCCATTTCTACTTCAGTTCTCAGCCTTTCAGGGTGTGCTTGGCCTGGCCTCCCCTCCTGGCTGGCCCTCTCACAACAGAGGGGCCCACCCCTCACATCCAGGTCTGCTATGACACGTGTCCCCACCGCTCAACACCTACTGGGTCACAGCCAGCAGCGGGGAGAAAAGTTCTTCTTGGTGGCCAACCCCGAGGCCAAGCCAGTCCTGCCCCTGCTGACAGCAGGAGGCACCTGGGCAGCCTTAGCCCCTTTCACCTGGGTGGGAAATTCATCCAGGTATGCAGTTCACTCCAGGGCTCAGGGTTCAGACCCCAGCACTTCAGGCTCCTCCTGGAGGTGCCGAGGGAGAAGCAGGAGCTGTGAGGGGGGACGGATGGTTTGTGCCGCCTGCTGCAGCCAAACAAGATGTGCCTTACCTAAGGCTGCTGGGCAGCACTGCTGAAGGAATGTTGGGTTTTTTTGCCCATGTTACCATGGTGATGGTCAGACCAGACCACTAATGAGACACCTGATGGGATAATGCTGGCTGTGGGACAATAATGCTCTGTATTGGGTATCTACTTACCAGAGCATTTCGAGCTGGCTGGGGAAAAACGTGGCAAAAAAAAGTCCTCTAAAGAGGGGTCTTCTACCTGGAGAACAATTTGTAGTCATCAGCGGATATTTCTCACCCTTTGTGAGGTAATCCCAGATGCTGATGCCACCTCTAATATTATTATAGCCTCCTATCTACTGTTTCAAGTTTTATATTACTCTATTAATTATTAATTCTGGCAGAAATCACTGCGAGAGGAACATGCTGCATTTCAGTCCTGGAAAAAAAACCCCACCATGAAATCTTCCTCCAGGTGTACGAGCTTTCCCAGATCGCATCTGTTCCGTGCTTTAGCTTCTAGCTGGAGCACTTCTGGTTTCCAGCATTTTTCATGTGGTTTCCTGGAAAACTGCAGGAGATCAGCACACATCTCCAAATAATCAAATCAGCTCATCCAGAGTGGAGTAAGCAGGGAGAGAAACTTAGGTGCTTATTTTGTTAGTATGTGCTATTGGAAAAAAAAGGGGTGTAGTACATAGGAAATTATTTGCATCTTATTATTTTGTTGTAGGTCCAGATTTATTTATTATATATATATTTTTTTTTCCTCCCTTTGAAGCAGAAGAGCGTGGAATGAGTTTTCTATTTTGAATTTTATAGATAATTTGATCCTCAGCAGCCTTCTGAACACAAAATCCTACGTGGGTGGACACAGAGGTATGAAGTTGGGCTGTCAGGCAGCAGAGGGGAGCAGAGGTTTTGAAAGCAATAACTGGAGCTGAAGCAGCGAGAGGAATGAAAGCAGGGGGAAAAAAAATAACCCTGTATTTTCTCCTGTTGCAGGTGACAGGCATTTAAGGACTTCAGTTTGAGAACTCTCCCAGCTTCAAGAGCATTTTAAAGGTCCCTTCCAACCCAGTGCATTCCAGGATTCTAAGTAGACTTATGCAGGTGACCGTAGAAAGAGGCTCACCAGAGATAAATCACAGAATTGTTAAGGTTGGAAAAGACCTCCAAGATCAAATCCAACCTTCTACCCAACACCTCCATGATCATCACACCACAGAATGGTTTGGGTTGGAAGGGACCTTAAAGGTCATCCAGTTCCAACCCCCTGCCATGGGCAGGGACACCTCCCACTAGAGCAGGTTGCTCAGAGCCTCATCCAGCCTGGGCTTCAACACTTCCAGGGATGGAGCATCCACCACCTTCCTGGGCAACCTGTGCCAGGGTCTCACCACCTTCACTGGAAAGAATTTCCTTCTAGTATCTAATCTAAACCTACCCTTTTCTACCTTAAAGCCATTTCCCCTTCTCCTATCACTACAAACTCTTGGAAAAAGCCACGTCCCGAGGCGCCGCATCCACCTGTTTTTTGGACACCTCCAGGGACGGTGACTCCACCACCTCCCTGGGCAGGCTGTTCCAATCCTTAACTAATCTTTCAGGAAAGAAATTCTTCCTGATATCCCATGTGAACTTGCCCTGGTGCAACTTGTGGTTATTTCCTTTTCTCCTGTTGCCAGTTACTGGAAAGAAGAGGCCAACGCCGGCCTCACTCCAGTCTCCTTCCAGGGAGCTGTGGAGAACAACAAGGTCTCCTCTCAGCCTCCTCTTCTTCAGGCTAAACAATTAAAAAACACTTTGGCAATCGCAGTCACGTTTCTCAAAGGAATCACCGGCCACAATCTGGTAATTTTAGCGACTCCAAGCAGCTTTACGCCGGCTGCTCATCACCCACCTTGTAAATTCAGCCATGGCCTCTTTCAAACAACTCCACTTGGGTAATTTCTTTGCAAAACGCTAAGGCGTAACGCTTCGGTTTGATATTTACACCAAATTTGTCACGGGACGTACCCAAAGCGTTGTCTGAGTCTCCTCTCCCCAGATACACGGCAAACATCTGCGATAACAGTTACTCAACCAGCTACTCGAGCCGTTGTTCTCCTGAAGAAAAACAGGACAGAGGCTGCATTACCGGAATCTGATTCCGCAGTAATAACAGGTTACCTCAACCACCTGCCTGCTACTAAGTCCATCTCCTAAATCAATTATAGAGCTGATTACACAGCTACTGGTGGGGCCGTCCAGTTAAATGCATCTCAAGAAATACACGGAGAGAAAGGAGTAGCTCTCAAGTCAAGAGGTGCTAGAGGATTGAAGAAAGGGTAAATTCAGAAAATAGCCTCTTTGGTAATGAAATATAAAACTCTATTTCCTTTTTTAAATTTTTTATTTTTTTTTTTTAAAGCAAAGTTCTGTAAACCTCTTGAAGAAAAGCTGGTTTAAAAAGGCACCACAGNAGCAAAGTTCTGTAAACCTCTTGAAGAAAAGCTGTTTTAAAAGGCACCACAAAGCAGCTTCTACACTGAACGATTTTTAGACTTGGGTGTCTGGAATACAAGGATTAGATCCTTGTCCATGTTGAGCTCCTAAGAAGTGATTCTACAAGTATCAGGTAAAAAAAATAACCATGAAAATACCTCCAAATATTGGAGAAGTTGTTCTCCAAGGGCCTTTTTTTTCCTGTCCTACAAACCCTATTAAAACCAAACCTGCCCAATTACCCTGATTTATGTGCTGCTGTGTGCTTATTTACTGCGGAAACTCTTCACTAGGTATCAGAAAAAGAACAAACTCGGTTTCATAACCACCCCATTCCCCCTGGATGAATGTAAACGGGAACTGAAAATCTTGCAGGCAGGCAAATTGCAGTTCATTTCCCAAAGAAAGACGCCAAGGTATCGTACTTCACGGCTAGTACTAGTTATACGCGTTATAACAACATTTAGAAGCTCTACTCACGGACCTGGACCTCACCCATTGCTTTAGATGTTCATTCAGCACCGCATCGATAATAGCAGACAAAGGAAAAGCAGGAATATTCCATCAAGGGCCGAATTCTGCCTTCCTAACATCCGTGCTGTAGCTGTTTCAGTTCTCTTTAATAATGCTGCAGCTAAAAATAAAGCCCAGAAAACGTTCACCTTCCTCCAATCCCAGTTTGGGGAATAGACACCGGCCGGTTTATGTTGAAGAAAGCCGTGTTTGCCAAGCTAAGAACAACCTCCCTGCATTTCACTGGGAATTTTTGTCAAGTTCCGTAAATCAAACAATACAAGGAACAATTTGGTGCTGGGCGTTCAGCAATTGTTTGTGTTATCGCTTCGCTTCTATCTGCCAGGGTGAATTTTCAGCCCAGCTTTATTTTTTTCCCCTCTGCCAACTCACAGCATTTCTTCTCAATCTGTTTCCTCCCCACAAAGCATTTGTTAAATGGGCACATCAGGCTTGGGGCAGGGGGGGAAATCCTATTAATGTTCTGCCTGTGGCAGTCTCCACAAAAAAAAAAAATAATAAAAAAAAATAAAGCGTTTTCTCCCTCCTCCTCCCTCTCAGTCCCCTTTTATTCATCCAGAAGCTGCATTCAAGTCCTCCTGGTACAGAAGGTGGGCTGGTTTCCCTCTTGGACTCTCAGAAAAATCTCAAGTTACTCCTTAAAATTCTACCATCCTCACTTCTACAGGTTCCTGCTACTCCTCGTTGGAGACATGCTCATTTCTCTGGTTTGGCTTGACCGGAGTTTGGCTTTCCACGTAACACAACTCTTTCTACGTGATGGGTCTCACATTGCTCTTCCACAAGTCCTTGTTCCATCTACAGGCACGTTCTGGGTAATATTTGCCACTGACACCTTCCCTGATGAAGATGCTCAGTGTCAGGCTGGTCCTAATCCTCCTAGGACCTCTATTTCAAGATATCTACCCACTGGCAATAGCTCCCAACCGGCCTCTTCGTTATCCGTTTAGCATGAATTTTATTAGTGCTCTACGGCGCTGATGTTTTAATTTCAATACCAAACTAGGAACTTGTCAACGGGCAGAGAGGGTTCCTAGTCCTGTTAGAAGCTTTTACTTTCCATATGTTTTATGCATCCTATATAGGATTTTTATATTAAGGCTTCTTTTGGGGTGTTTTCTCTCACAGAAGGTTCCCTAGTCAGATGTAACTACATGGAAGGGACTTTAAAGGTTATCTAGTTCCAAGCCCCCTGTCCTGGGCAGAGACACCTCCCACTAGAGCAGGTTGCTCAGAGACTCATCCAGTCTGGTTTTAAACACTTCCAGGGATTGATCATCCACAACTTCTCTGGGCAACCCATTCCAGGGTCTTACCACCCTCAGAGCGAATAATTTCTTCCAAATTTCTAATCTAAATTTACCCTCTTCCACTTTGAAGCCATTACTCCTCATCCTATCACTACAAGCCCTTGTGAAAAGTCGCTCCCCAGCTTTCTCGTAGGGCCCTTTCAAACACTGGAAGGCCACGAGAAGGTCCCTCCAGAGCCTCCTCTTCTCCAATGTGTATCATTATACATATTTATTGTTTGTTTGATCCTTTCAGAGCACTTCATAAAGCATTTTCTCTTTGTGGCTGCCTTCCAGTGCAGGAAAGTCCTCTGGACATCTTCCTGTGTTACTCTTGAGTCTCCACTCAGATCAGAGAAGGCTCCGAGAAGGTTCCTCTGATCTTCAGTAAGGAAATGGAACCTCACTGTGCTTTGCTCCTCGGGAACACAGAGAATATTCAGGTCAGCACAAAGCTCTTTGGCAAACAATTCTGTCCACCCTGCTTGGCTGGAGCCTGAAGGACATGAATAACCGAGGCCTTGTTCAGGTCAAACAAAGCGAGGGAGAGAAAGCGCCGTAGTGTTTGTGCCGCCCTTGCCCGGCACCTCCACGAGCTTGCTATTCAATGTGGCGTGTGAGAACTTGGAGAGAGGCTTAAATCTCTCCCTGCCCTCCCTTGCTGCCCATTTCTGTCACCAAGCTGTAAAAGGAGAACCCACCTGGGAGAGGTTTCCTGAGGGACAAATGGACTGGAGAGCAGGAGGGGCGCAGGGGCTGTAGGGACAGAGACCATCTCTCTGCAGAGCTTTGCTGAGGGAATGAGGCAGGTTTTGTTAAATCAGCACCTCAAGGACCTCCTTAAATTTCATTTGCTTACATGCTAAAGTGCTCTGCTGAATTATAGCCCAGGGCAACCAGCTGCCAGCCCTTCGCTTCCTGATTAAAAACAACCCAAAAAAGCCCCTTTCTGGAAGCCGTGAGTTTGCCACGAGCAGCGCCATCCAAGGTCTCCCTCTTTTCCTGATTATCCCTCTGTGCCCACCCAACAGAACTCCAACCAGAGCGCCAGGATTGCTTTCGTCTGAGCAAACCGTAGGGCAAAGAGCGTATTTTCGAATCGTGAGCCAATTTCTCCTCTCTTGCTCTTCTCATCCAAGAAAATAAGCCTGGCTCTTAGCAAATACCCTGCGGCAGGACAATCGCCTCTTTAAACGGAGCTCCCTGCTGATCTCGCTGGCTTTCAAAGTGCTTCAGAAGGTTGATGGCACAACATGGCCCAAAGGTGCTTTTCACTAATGCGTTGTCTGGCACAGGGAGAGATAATGAGGAAGGAGAAGCAGACTGCTTCTTGAAGGTGGCTATCGGCACCGGCATCGCTAGGCAAAAACAAAATAACCCTCGCTTAGTAAATTAAAATGTTTGTGTCCTGGAAATGTTGTTGACAACACAAAACAAAATTGCAACTAAATCAGAGAAAAGCAAGTTCCTCCTCTTCTTGAATAGATCAGAAAACCAATGGAAAATGGTCCCGGCAGTACCTCCTAGAGAGGACAGAGGGAAATAGCCGAGTACTCGATACTCTCTCAGAGGCCGTGTGATGTTTTCCAGCAATCTCTCAGATCACACGGAGACACCTGAACGGCTACAGATGCAAACAGACAGGCAGCAAAGCCACGAGAGAAAATGGTATTTCAAGCCAGAACCGTGGCCAGCCTAGAGAAGATAAGAGTAAATCCCTTTATATCAGCAATCACACCGGCCAAGCGCAACATCTGCTCTGGGCTCTGGTTTCAGAGAAATTTCATATCCCATCGCTGAGAGGGAGAAAAAGGATTTAGCAAAGGTTTCATAGTTCTGAGACTTTACTTCTTCCTTTCTAGTTTCTTTTCTTAAGAAAGTGAAGCACCACTATTTAACTCTTCAGACGTAGTTTAGGTGACCTCGCTGTGGGACAGAGCCTTGCTAACAGCCATGAAAAAATATTACCCAAGTTTCAACAGTTACTGGTGGGTTTATGTGCCCTTTGTTTGGAGTATCCCATTTAATTTTGAGACAGCTGTTTGTTGTTTTGTTTTTTTTTTTGTTTTTTTTTTTTTTACAAAAACATCCCTGCTCTTACTCTTTAAAGGGACTTTGACAGGTTGGAGAGGTGGACCCATGCCAACCTCATGGGGCAACGCCAAGCACCGCTATAGGCTGGGCAGTGCCTGGCTTGAGAGCAGCCCTGGAGAAAAGGCCTTGGGGGTGCTAGTGGACAAGAAGCTCCCCATGAGCCATCAGTGCATGCCTGCAGCCCAGAAAGCCAACCCTGGCCTGGGCTGCAGCTAGGGAAGTGTGGCCAGCAGGACANCTTCCCCATGAGGGTGGTGAGACCCTGGCACAGGTTGCCCAGGGAGGTGGTGGAAGTCCCATCCCTGGAAGTTTTTAAGGCCAGGCTGGATGGGGCTCTGGGCAATCTGCTCTAGTGGGAGGTGTCCCTGCCCATGGCAGGGGGGTTGGAACTGGATGATCTTCAAGGTCCCTTCCAACCCTGGTGATTCTATGATTCTGTGATCAAGGACATGGGGTTTGGCTCTTCCAATTAATGGCAAAAAAGAATTGCTACTAAACAGAGCTGCTCTTGAACTGAGAGAAGCAGCATCTTGTCTAGATGAGGCTTCCATCATCATCCCGATGATTCTGAGCATATGGCTTTAATGTATACGCATGGCAACACGTGATCCGCAGGTTTAGGAATCCCGACGTACTCATTAACTTAATAGACAATTATGCTGTATTAGGTGTAATTAAAAAATACAACTTTCTAAGAAATCCCTAATTACACATCTACATGATAGACCCTGTTCTGTAAATACTGAGCTTCAGGAAGTCTTTACATTGATGTATTTCCCCTGCTAAAGTTCTGATTTGCATTTGTACCACAATCCAATCAACCCAGCGATTTTTTTTATATAGGTTCATTTATCTTACAAATATTTATAGTAAACCTGAACTTTAATAAGATTCTGGTTTTAGGTTTTGGGTTGTTTTGGTGTTTTTTTTAAACTTTGAAAAACTTTTTTTAGTTTTGGACATCAATATATTTTCAAAGATGAGTTTTAAATATGCAACGCTTGACTTTCTGGAAGTACCGAAGCGTTTTTCTTGACTTCACACAGAACGGCACTTGTGAAAACGCTGAATAAATATTTGAAGGTAGCGCCCGTGGGCTCGAATCAAGTCCTCTTGTCTGAACCCCGCAAACATCAGCGCGGAATATTTTGGGTATCTTCTCTCCTATTCCAGATCTCATGGAATTTCATTTTGTGTTTCATAGGGTTCGAAATCTTTGGTCCTAATTCAGCCAAAGTTTAGAGAGATGATAGTTCTTCACCCAGACATTACAGCTAAGAATGCATATTGGAAGAGTGACGGGAGGGATCTGCAAAATCAATTCACTACCTTTGCTCAACTTCTGATTTTGAAAAAGGAAAGGTAAAGAAGAGCGATCCGAGTCCTTTACTCCTGAAATTGTCCCTGATTTTGTGCGGTGTGTCAGGGCACGAGACGGCCGACAATTAAATAGGGATAGAAGCCTGTGCATCAACCCTCCTACCAGGTTACCAAGTCCCTGGGGGAGTCAAGCTCTGGAAGCAAATTCATCCCAGCCCTGGCACAAGAAATCAGAGCAATAAGAGCATTAAGCACAATATTAGAAGCACTTGCTCTTAGTATGTGACCAGAAATCCCACATTATCATCGAGGAGGTGACACCGCTTCTTAGGAGAGAAAATTTTACAAGCAACCAAGACGTTGGCTGGACCTAGACCTGCTAGACTCCTGATGTAAAGAAGGAAGAATAAATTTGCCTTATTCTAAAGCACTATAAAATTCAGATCATCTCAAAAGACTCTGCAAAAGGAGCACCTGACTGTTTTACATCTTAGCTTTGCATTGAAAAAGGGAATAAATAAAATCAAAGTTTTCTTCCTGAATAGTCAAGAAAGGATATTTCTATCTTGACTAATTCTTTTTTTCCAGATTTCTCTAAAAGGAAGCATGCAAAAAAAAAAAATCAACATTAGGGCAAAAATAATTATTGATTGGTAGAATTTCATACTCTCAAATGCCTTTCCTGTCAAAGTTTTGTGTCTTGAAGATTTCTGTAATCTCTGCAATTTGATTCTTTGGTCAGAATGACAGCTATTAAACTTTTTCAGACTTCTTTCGCCCTTAATCTACAGCTTAAGACACAGCTGATAATGCTGCTTGACCCTCTCCATCCACTCTGTGTGAAAAAAAAAAATGCGTCGGAGGAAATCAAACCCATAAACGACAGAGAGAAAATGTGCTGCACCCTCTCCATCAATAATATCTCCAAGTAGACGCAGGCAGAGGGCTCCCAGTATTTCTGCTGCTCAGCAGAAGGTGTCAATATTAAATGTGACAGGCAAAGCAAGAGGAAAGGTTTCGGACAGCGGGAAGCGAACGGATTGTTCCTTATGCCACAAAGATTTACTTCGACTTGAGCGCACGTTCCACACTCCCCTTTACCAGATCTCTCAGGGCTGACATATTGTTTACCTAACCTGGATTGCCAATGACAATTTTTCCTCTAATTGATACATTTTTCTAGTTATTTTGAAAAACAAAAAATAAATTGAACAGTGTCATTATTGTATGTCATTGGCGGGGACAAAAAGGAGAGGCAGGGGAATTTAAAATTCCAAGAATAAAGAAACAAATCTGAAGGATTATTGGGTAGAATGTGAAAAGAGTGCAATGAGAGTTACCAGGGCATTTCTGTCAACCCAGTACTAAGGAGAAGCAGAACTTGGCACTTAAACTCCTATTTTCCCCATGTAAATCTGAAGAGTATTAAGACAAGAAGCAACTGAAAGAAAAGAAAAAAAAAATGGGTACAATCTAAAGAACTAGGAGCTGCATAAACAGTAAGAATTGACGTGCGGAGAGTCAAAATAAGTTTTGGGTATTAAAATAAAGCCAGGCTGGTCCAGAAGCTCTACTGGAATCTCCACTTAACGCGCAAAACAAAGCGGAAGGTTGGTTTTTGTGTTTGCTTACTGCGTTCAGACAAGAACATGGTTCTTTTCTGGAGGTCGTAACTATTAAAGTCCGTTGATAGGGCTTTGCTCTCAAGAGAAATAACATCTATGTCAGGAAGAGCGACAATCTCATTTTCTCCCCATCAATATTCCTAGCTGGGTGTAGGCTCCTTTCCCAACACAACACATTCCACTACACTAGTTTACGCCCGGTGTCCTGCCTATCGAATTAAGAGCATTTTCAGTGGAGGCAAAGTAATTCTAGAACCACAGCTTCGCGTCCTTGGAAATGTTTTTTTCACAGCTCGGCACGTGGAATCGATAGCATAAAATACTTTTCGTATAAAAATATTAAAGGAGGAAATAGTGTGACCACACAACAGTATAATTGGACTTGTTTCTTCACCTAAATACTCTTTACTCGTACAAAGAGACTGTGGAAGACCTTGAAAGGAAGAAGCGGTTAATAGGACGAGGGGCAGTGGTTTGAAACTAGAGCAGGGGAGGTTTAGATTGGACATTGGGAAGAAGTTCTTGACTCTGAGGGTGGTGAGAGACCCGAAGGGAGGTGGTAGAGGCCCCATCCCTGGAGACATTCAAGGTCAGGCTTGATGAGGCTCTGAGTAACTTGCTCTAGTTGAGGATGTCCCTGCTCCCTGCAGGGGGGTTGGAACTAGATGACCTTTGGAGGTCCCTTCCAACCCAAGGCATTCTGTGATTCTATGAAGCACTGATGATAATCAGGACCTTCATCCTCAGAGTACTTTACAAATGGCACTTCCTCTCTTTTTGAAAGGGAAAACAGAGGCCTGACACAAGGTCTTCTTGTAGAATCATAGAATGGTTTAGGTTGGAAAGGACCTCCAAAGGTCATCTAGTCCAACCGCCCTGCAGGGAGCAGGGACATCTGCAACTAGAGCAGGTTGCTCAGGGCTTTGTGAAGCCTCACCTTGGATATCTCCTGGGATGGGGCCTCAACTGCCTCCCTGGGCAACCTGTTCCAGTATATTCTGGTAGGTTGCCCACTCACCGTGGGCAGAGCTGGCAACAAGGGCGAGCAGCTCTCTTCTTTCCATCGCTGGCAACCTGGAAGGCTGAGGCACAGGATCTTTGAGGATCGTAGAGGTAACATCAGCCTCTCATGACCTGAAAAGATGCATTTCGTTCTGTCAAGCGTAACACCAAACAAACCTACACTAAGCAAGTAATTAGTATAAACACGCTCCAGATGAACTGGTAGTGTCAATAAACTCTCAAGACTTTGCTTACTTTGTTTTGATTCAAAGGGAGCAAAGATTCAGGTATTCACTGCTCAAAATCGTCGCTGAAAATATCTTTGCGTCTATTTTGACAGTCACTTTCTCAAAGCTAAAGCGTTCTCACCGGGATTTACACCCACGATTGCCTCGCAAAGACAACGCAAAGAAAGAATCAGACTCTGCCTCGTGAAAACAACTAAATCTACTATATAGCAACCACTTCCCAGGAAAATTGAGGCAGTTTTTCCCAGGTGTTCTGATGGTACAGTTTTGGAGCGGTTTATGGAGAATTTAAAGTAAATCTTGGAAGCGTAGCGTTGAATTTCCTTGCTTTTACTCTCTAGAGTTCACACGTGATGTTTTTACAGGCTGGCACAACCAGGCAAAAATTATTTTCTGTTGTATTTCAAATATACAGTCTGAAGAGCTGGAAACTAGAGATAGTTCTGACGTATAAGCTTGTTGTCAATAAAGGTTTATAGGTTCCTTTTTCAAAAAAATTATTTCTGATTATTTATGTGCACATTTAGGCATTTTAAGACGTTAAAAGGCACAGCTCAAATTTCTGAGAGTTGCACGGTGTTTTCTAAGCTATAGGAATGCTTAAGACTAACTGGTTGGTATCTCTGGTCTCTGCTCAGCACTGTTCATGTGCTCCCTGCAGCATGCAACCAAAATGAGAAGCTCTGGATGCACAAGGAATGCGAAAGTTTTCCCTTTTCCTTTTGAGTGAATGATTTCCCAAGCCTGTGAGGCAATAAGAAAGGTATTTCTCACCTAGGGGAGATGGAAATACATAAATTGCATCTGGAAGATACCAGCACAAATCGATTTCATCGAGACAAACCCCATAAGTCACAAAAACCCTCCATTCTGATTTCAGTTACGATCAGATGCAGTTGATCTATTGAAAAGCAGAAATCCAGAAGTACTCCAAAAAGTATATAAAGTGCAGTCAAAATACTGATGGAGCTGATTAGATTTTGAGAAGCATTTCCAGATAAGTAAGACTTTGGGGAAAAGCATCATCAGGACTTCCAAAAGTAATCAGACCATCTTGTAAACTCTCTATTACTCATTTCATCTATAGTTCCTCTTTTTTATTTTTTTGGTCTCTTCAGGGCCATGTGTATTAAGATGGCTGATTTCTGAGGAAGTAGATCAAGCTAAGGCACAGTTCTCCAAACAATGAATTTCTAGAGAGAGTTACCAAGTAATTTCAACTCATAGTGAGCTGAATATACTTTTCTGTTTCCCACCTTGAAGATCCTGTCCTTCAAAAAGAAATTCAGGTTATGTCAAAATGAGCATCTTTCTGGTAACTGGTCGGTATCAAGTTAATATCAAACAAAAGAATAAAGAGAAATGCAAAAAGATGAAGTTTAAGAAGAGCAAGTGGCCGATTCTGCACCTGGGACAGATTAGTCCTGGTTACAGGTACAGATCAGTGGGTGCAAGGCCGGAGAGCAGCCCAGTAGAAAGAGATCTGGAGGTCTGGGTTGATGGCAAGTTGAATATGAGTCAACCCTGTGCCCTGGCAGCCCAAAGGGTCAACCATATCCTGAGGTGCCAGAATCACTGGCTGGTTGAGGGAGGTGATTGTCCCACTCCACAGTGCACTGGTGCAATCCCACCTTGCATACGATGTGCAGTTTGGGGCACCTCAATGTAAGAGGGACATCAAACTATTCGTGTGTGTCCAGAAGAAGGTGACCAAGATGGTGAAAGGCCTGAAGGGCAAGACTTAGAAGTGACTGGGGTCATCTGGCTTGGTCAATTTGGAGAAGAGAAGGCTGAGGGACGACCTCATTGCTGAGGGACGACCTCATTGCTGAGGGACGACCTCATTGCTGAGGGACGACCTCAGCACAGTTGACACCTTCCTCATGGAGAGTATTGGAAGGGGAGATGCTGATCTCTAGTGACCAGTGATAGGACAAAAAGAAATGGAATAAAGTTGCATCAGGGGTAGTTCGGAGTGAAAATTAGAGAGAGATGGAACTACTGGAGAGAGTCCAATGGCTACGAAGCTGCTGAGGGGCCTGGAGCATCTGTGTGCCCAGGAAAGGCTGAGAGCCCTGGGGCTGGAGAAGAGAAGATTCAGAGGGGATCTTCTCGATGATTATCAATATCTAAAGGGTTCTCCCAAGATGATCATAGAATAATTTTGGTCAGAAAAGACCTTTTAAGATCATCAAATCCAACCATAAACCTATCCCTACCAAAATCATATCCCTAAGCATGATGGTGGCTTTGCCCTGATTTTTCATGAAATATCCTGGAAATAAACCCACGGAAGAGCTACTAAACAGGCATAAATCTCGGCATTACGGCCTGAAATCCTGAAACACACATTTATTTATTTCTTTTTGCCTTAAAAGAAATCGTCTCCCTCTACAAAGTTCAAAATATACTTGCATAGAGTTCATTTTTTTTTTATTTTATCCTACCATGTCTTCAAAGAGAAACTAAAAAGAGCAACGAAACAATGAAAAGAGGAGCCACGGTTTGTTATCTACATTTTCAGCTTTCAAGACGACATGATTAACTATGTAATTAGTAGGGCCATTAATGAAGGTAGAGGAGATCACTCCTAAGTCTTTCAAGCCCTCTGATCCCTTCCTGTAGAAGTCTTTGAAGGTTAATGGATGGGGCTTGTTGTGAGGAACAGAGACATAGTGACAGGAGCATCAATTTTCACCCTGAATATAATTCAAGGACAACTTGAGGTGCGGATTAGAAAGTTGAATTTTCAAGCCTTAATTAGTCAAAAGCCACGTCACTGAGGTATAACCCCAAGGAGGGAATCAGTCTGTAAACACTGTCACAGGACAGCAAGATGGGGGCAATAAGACAACCTACTTTTCTGCAGTGAATGCCTTTGTGACACTTCACTCCATGTGCACACGGAGTGGGAATTCTTTTCTACAACAAAACCACAGTTGGAACCGAAGAGACTCAATTCTTCCCTTTCTTAAATCAGGACAAGTCTTAAACATTTTTCTTTCCTTCTGAAAACTTGGCAGTTACGTTAACTATGAGATGATCTCTTGCAAAATTTCAGTTGCAAACAAAATCATGGAATTGTTTGGGTTGGAAGAGACCTTCGAGATCATGGAGTCTCAGCATTGCCCCACCCCTGCCAGGGCCCCACTGAGCCCTGTCCCTCAGCACCACAGCTCCACGCCTTGGAAACCCCTCCAGGGAGCAGAGGGACTCCAGACTTGCCCTGGGCAGCCTGGGACACGCCTGGACAACCCTGCAGGGGAACAAATTGTTCCTCAGCTCCAACTTAAACCTCCCCTGGGGCAACTGGAGACCGGTTCCTCTTGTCCTGCCGCTTGTTCCTTGGGAGCAGAGACTGACTCAAGCCACCCCCAGCTCCAAGCTCCTGAATGTCAGGGAGTCGTGGAGAGCCGGAAGGTCTCCCCTGAGCCTCCTTTGCTCCAGGCTGAACAAGCCCAGCTCCCTCAGCCACTCCTCACCACACTCCTGCTCCAGACCCTTCCCCAGCTTCATTGCCCTTCTTCAGATGCTCTCCCGCCCCTCCAATCAATGCATTCTTACCCTTGTCCTGCTGCCCCTACCCAGCACTCAGTATTTGTTGCATTTTAGAAATTTGCACCCTGCTCATGTCAGGACTGGGCTCCCCTGGTTGGTACTGAATAGATCAGACAGTGAGCTCCGGGTTGTCTTCAGGTTTTTGACAGCGTTCCCACTTGTGCAGTCACTTCTTTGAACATCATTTGAGTTCTAAATGAAAAAGTCATTGTTTGCCAGCAGTGGGAGAAAAGGAGTTCAACATTTTCCTGACGAAGCTGTTGAATATCTTTAAATTCTATTCAACAGCTGTAAATTTATGCTGCCTTCATGAGCCGAGACTGAAAATTCAGCAGAAAGGTGTGAGCTGTGTGTGCTGCAAGACGGGGGGAAACGACAGCTAGAGAAGTTCCTCCTCATTCTGGTTTTGGGAGGAGGTACCACAGTCTCCACCACAGAACTTGCAGCAGCTTTTTCACCTTATGATGATCCAATTTCCGACAGAAAACAGCACAGACTGAGTCTCTACTATGAGATTCCACCCCCAGCGATGTCCGTCCTGCATCTAACCTGTCACGGGGGCTTAAATATTAACGGGGCTCACCTTCATCCTTCCTCCCTGGGTGACCACACAGCTACATCAAGGCAAGAGGACACAGGGAGCCAGCCTGGCCTCTTTTTTCACCCTTCCAACCCTCACCAGCCTAGCACAAAGGTTTGAATTTTCAGCCTTTTAATTAGCCAGTGTTCAAAGTAACAGCAGAGTAGCCATGATGGGCTACACAGTTCCATAAATTTATGTTTGCAGAGAGGAAAAAAAAAATGTTTTGTGAGAGCTACTGACGCTCTTTCAGAGTAGCAGCACAGTGGGAGGTTTTATGAACCAGAAACTGGCCGGGCTTTTCTTCAGCTGCAACAGATGATCTCATAAAATGAATTATTTACCCTGACAAATCTTGCCTCATCTCTGCTCAGGGTAGGAATTCTTCACTGAGCTTCTAAGAGATACAAAGAGTAATAAAGACCAGGCAAGCTTTTAACAGCCTTACACCAAAAAAGGGAACCAATTCATGATGAAATAACCGCCTATCAGATGGTCAATAGACTTCACGTCCTCAAGAACTGAGGCGTGGTGGAGGTAAAACAAATACAAGATGAGGGACTAGAGATAGAAAAAGAAATAATAGGGGGGAAAAAAAAGACAATACAAAGGTGTGAGACATTTCAATCCTGGACTTTCTGTCATCAGAGCAACCTCCTTCCACACGCACTGCGCAGGGGAGGGTGGCTGCGTGTTAGAGAACCCTTTTTTTCATGTCTCTTTGGGGACATTGGGAGTTAATTGTGTTCACTTTGGGTCAGGTCACTCACACTTTAGGAAACAAATCCAACGGAAGCAGCACATCACTCCAGTGCGCACTAGATGACATTTTATGCCTACTGGTGTCACCACACAACAATTCCTAGAAGGTTCCACTTCACAATTCCTTTTCTGGTCCGTACTTTGGAGATAGCTCTTTAATGATGATCTATAGGCAATTATACATCATTACATATTTCCTCAAGCAAAACAGTTTCATAGAATCACTATGGTTGGAAAGGACCTCCAGGATCATCTAGTCCAACCTTCATGCCAGCATCCCTAACCCCTAGACCAGAGCCTCAAGAGCCACATCTACTCATCTCTTAAACCCCTCCAGAGATGGTGACTCCACCCCCTCCCTGGGCAGCCTGTTCCAGGGCCTAACCACTCTCTCAGGAAAGAATTTCTTCCTAACATTCAATCTAAACCTCCCCTGGCACAACTTGAGGCCATTTCCTTTCAGCAGAGGAAGCTCAAGAAAGACTACGCGGAAAAAAATTGGGATACTCCCTGAGCAGAAGCCAGTCCTGAGCTCCCCTGTACACGGGAATGCAGCTACTTAGAATTATAGAATGCTTTGGGTTGGAAGGGATCTTTAAGAATCAGTTAATCCACCCTTGTATGAGATCCCTCTCTTCCAGAGGCAGATAATCTGATTCCCAATTCCTTAAGAGACCAATAAAAGAAAACTAACTTTCAACTCTTACAGCACAGTGTTTATGTTTTATCGAAAAAATGCTACTGCATCTGAGTGGATTGTAACTCTGCTAGAGGCTGTAAAGCCAGGCTCCCTCTTTCCACACATGGAACCATTAACTGAAAACAGGAGGAACTACGGACACACAGGCAAGAACAATTTTTAGTCTTCTCAGAAGGATCAAGCAGAAATCTCAAACGATAGACGAGAAAACAATGCTATAAGAGAATTGAATTCATGAGACTACGTAATGTTGTTGTAGATAAATAATCATGGCCGTATCACCTCTATCTGGGTCATACTTACGTTTACATACGTCATCCAGTGACCAATCATGTACACACAGATATGTATACACATCATATCTGCCAAGCCACCGGACATCTCCTCAAAGATGGTTTGAAACTAAAAGATTGAGAGATTGACACTAGAGAGAAGGAAGGAATTGTTCACACTGAAGGTGGTGAGAGCCTGGCCCAGGTTGCCCCAAGAGGTGGTGGCTGCCCCAGCCCTGGAACCATCCCAGGGGAGGTTGGATGGGGCTCTGAGCAACCTGCTCGAGTTGCAGATGTCCCTGCTCCCTGCAGGGGGGTTGCACCAGATGACTTTGAAAGGCCCCTTCCCATCCAAACCATTCTAGGGCTCTCAAGAGAACATGGGATAGGGGTTGATCCTTTCATTGGGGTCAGAAATTGAAAAGTTACCGGCCACAAATGTAAACACATCTATCCAGCAACTTGCCTTGATTACCCTGTGTTTATATCCACCAGAATTTTAGCATAAAATGTCAATTTCCTCCAGATTGCCGTCAATAAAACGTCCTAGTGACTCAAGGAGGGAAAGAATTCTCTTCAAACCAGCCACGTGCCAAACTGGTAACGCGGTAAACAATGGCCAGAGAAGAGATCAGGTAAGGCTCAGTCTAATCTTAGCAATACCTGAAGCTAAAAAAACAAACAGGAAACTGAAACAGAGTAAATAATACGAATTAAGTTAATGCCTGATGTTTCCTGAAAGCGCTTTTATTTTTAGATTCACTGTGGGTTGTGGGTGTAATGGCTTACCAGTGGATGAACCGCCAATTTTCAGGCGGTGAGTTGATTTTCAGATGATAGAAAAAGATGATACCCTGTGAAAGAGAGGACTGAGATACCCGGCAGCCTCAGCTGAGTTTCCCCTACGTGATATGATCGGGCCACACAAATATCTGTTGCCTTTCTTATCCCTCTCTAATTTGATAGAAACACCTACGTGGAGCTTAATAGCCTGCCTGCTTCTGCTCTTTATTCTTATTTGAATTCTTCTGCCCAGGTAGTTCTATTGCACTCATTTTTCAGCACTCCTTTCAAAAGCAGATTAAAAAACAAGGCTCCCTGCACTCTCTAGGGAGTAAAGAGATGAAAACTAAAAGCTAAAAGCGGCTCTACGGGTCATCCATCCAAGGCCAGATCTAGTACTTACTGCTTACTGTTAAAAAACAAGGTAAGGAAGCAGAGGAATCAGCAGTTGGACGATTTCATTGATTTAAGAAGTGATAAAGAAACCACCCAATCTGTTTCTTTTTCAAAGGAAACATTCGGAATCAATGAATCTGGAAATTTATTGTGCGCTTTCGGTGAGCCTTTAAACAGTAGGGGTTTTTTTGCTTTGACTTGGAACGAGGAAGAGACAACTAGAAGGGAACGAGCTGTCATTTTTAACATCCTGCTTTTCTGGGTTCTCCTTAAGACATGACAGGGGAAAGTTAACAAAATTTATGGGCTGACCCATATTAATTGGCTAAGCCAGAGAGTTGCTAAAGACCCTCCAAGCGACTGTAAATTTATACAGAATTCTCACCTGATATTTCAAGTCAACCTGAAGACAGAGCTCCCTGAAACCAGCCCTTAAATATAATATTATGGGGGAGGGTGGTGAATCATGTTTGGTTTTAATCAAAATATTTCTCAATACTTAAATACGGGCAAAGTATTTGGAATGTCCTTCCCAACACAGGAAGCTAGATAAGTATGGTAGCTACACTGTGGCATGCTCTAAAAGAGTTAATAAAAATATATTTTGATATAAGTATTTTTTAATATATGTTATATATATATTTATATATGTCTTCTGCATCATAACCTACATTTGTTTTAGAATTGGTGGAAGGAAAGTGAAAATTGACTTTGGCTCAGCCTGTGCATCCTTTTCCTAACCGCTTCCACAAAAAAAAATAAATTAAAAAATAGAAAAAATCATGTGGTTTTGTAATAGAGCCTTGCATAATACGGCCTGTAAAGGTAGAAATATAGGACATCCTCCTAAGTGAGGAAACATGAGCTCTAAAGTGCGGAGGGATGAACATTTCAGGAGCTGAGAGGCAGAGGCACACAACAGACAGGCTTGGGTGTCCTACAAATGTCAAATTTGATCTGCAGACTTTTTTTTAAAAGAAAGAATCTGGCGTTTTTCTTTATCTGAAGGGACCCTTGACAAGCCTGTGACAGGAGGAGAAGTTCTGTGTCATGACAAGGCTTCAGCTGCTGAATTGAATGGAGGGAGCTTTACTTTAATTCTGGCACAATCGGTGTCGGAACAGCGGGAATGGCGCAGATACGCTATTTGTGTCAGACGCAACGTATAAACTGCTCTTTTAAAATCATATTGAGAAAAAAAAATGCAGAAAGAGAACAGCAATAGGAAGAGAGAAAGAAAAAAAAAATCAGAAGAAAAAGCATGATGTGAAGGGAAAAGTGTCTTTGCTCCTGCGCTGGGCGCGCTAAGGAAGAAGTTCATTCTCTGCCCTTAGGAGCTACTGGAAACGATTGACTACAACCAGTTTAATTTCAGAATGAATCATCCCAGAATTGCTTTATACCCCAGAATATATCAGACTTCTCAGTCCTGTTCACCAGAAAAAGGAAGTAAAGATTGCTCTTGTCTTTCCTTGAGTTTCGTAGCCACCATCTGTGGCTTCTTTGGTGGAACTTCTCAAGTCTAGACCAAACAGCAGAAGAATTGGCTTTGCTGAAATGCACGTCAAAGGGACTGTGCCCATAGTGAGCAATTCAGAGTAAAGTAGTAAAGTTAGAGTAAACTTTATCACCTCCAAAATAATACGATGAGTTTTCAACGCCTTGTACCATAAGCAGCAGTCCTCTCAGAGCTTAGACAGCAGCACTAGAATGAGACGGTTTATTTCTTGTGTATTTATCTGTTTATTCCAGAAAAACAATTCAAAAAGCTCCAAAACCTAATTCTTATCTTTTATCTGAAACTGCTTTCCGCATTGGTATTTCCTTCCCATGTACCTTCACAAGAAGTACCATATCAACCACATATTAAGACTTCGTACCTCCCCACGTACGCACTGTCACCATCTCATCTTACTATTCGTGGAAACACAGATGGGGCTCTGAGCAACCTGCTCTAGTTGCAGATGTCCCTGCTCCCCGTAGGGAAAGGGGACCAGGTGCCTTTGAAAGGTCCCTTCTCACCTAAACTAGTCTATGATCCTACAAAGCAGCACCCCCATGGCTGACCTGGCAGCCTGTAGCTGGTGGGTGCTATGGATCCATCCATCCCTGGGCTTGGGCCGGTGTAACCTGGGTCCTGCCCACTATCCAATACAGAGTATTTAGCCCAGGCTTGTTCTGCCAGCTCCAGCAGCTGTCCCAGCACAGATGGCAGGCGTCACACTTGCTAAGTAATACATGAGACCTCGACTCTACAAAAATCCATCTCCTTTCATTTTCATAAAGCATGAAAGGTAGACTCCCTCTGAGAGCAGGGTGGTGGTTTTTTATTCCTGGGCTTTCAAACCAGCAGATAAAGAACACTGTCATCTAACACTTCAACGGCAAAGACGACATGAGCTGTCATCACAGGTAGTGCAGGGGTTTGTCACCAAATTTGAGAGCGATCACAGTAAAAAGATTAAAGCCTCCTTGTTATCATAATCACTGTGCTCAACACAATAGCTTTTCACCTCTTCGTTGGTGTTTTTTCCAGAGTCAGCTGTTCTTTGCTATAAAATTCTTCAGCCTGAGCCTCCTCACAGCTCCCTAATTGAGTTTTGCCAGCTGAGAGCAGCTGGACAAGGTCCCTGCAGATGCCACCACTGCCATTTATCGAAGGGATGTGTCATTTCTGATACACCACGAGACTGTCCCCTCTGTGGAAGAGCTGAGCTCACTGCCCTGCATGCGTCCCTATGACCTGCAAATTAGCAGGGAGTTTTCTCGGACAAGCCAAGGAGTAGTCACAGGCTTCTGCTTTCTCTGCTCTGACCAAATGAAAAAAAAACAACAAAACAAAAAACCCAGGAAATGGACTCAAGTTGTGCCAGGTGAGGTTTAGAATCAGAATTGTTTTGGTTGGAAGAAACCTTTAAGATCATCCAGTCCAACTGTTAACCCACCCCTGCCAGGTCATAACTAAACCATGTCCCTCAGCACCACAT